>BLFK01000459.1:94585-105194 GCA_014634185.1 Astreopora myriophthalma | reverse complement strand
CGTAAAATACTCTCCACTTTGCTTCTTGGTGCTTGAATGCTGTAATCCAACTGAAGGGAGTGCCACACAGCACCATAACCCCTCATACAACCCGTCCTATCTACTTCTCGGTGGATGGCCTGTTAAATTTCGCCGCTATGACTAATTTTATTCCGTCGTCTTCAGCCATAATCTCGAAGTCTGTTGTGAAGAGTTCGCATAGATAATTCCATTGCGTAATACTTCTTCAAGAATAGCAGAATGACCGAGTAACTAAATCCACGATGAAAATAATGTCGTATTAGGATCTCCCTTTTATCGACAGCTGATCCACATTCCGAGCAAAACGCAAACATAACCTCAAGCTCTTTGGCTCAATGCAAGCACTTAAGCTATCCTTCCATTCCCTAACAACCAATGTTAGGTCTTTTAAGTCAGGGTCGTAACGAGGTATATGGGATCACGGATCGAAGGCCAAAAAAAGGGTGGGATCCGGGATCACAGCGCCGGGATCTGGGATCACAACCCCGGGATCGGGATCAGCGGTGTTTTTCATTGGATCAAGGATCAGGCGTTCTGGATCAACAAAATTTTGCGGGATCAGGGATCAAAATTCTCATCACTTTTGGAACCAGGGATAAAAAATTTGGGTAAAATTACGGGATCAGCGATGAAAAAATATACCTCGTTACGACCCTGTTTAAGTGGTAAATAATGGTTCGACGGTGGGAATTCGAAAAGTCTAGGTCCCAGTTGTTCGAAGGGTGGATAGGGCTATCCACTGGATAAATCGCTATCCTTTGGATAAGTCAATTGGATTTGCTACTACTTATCTGGTGGATAGTGTTATCCACCTTTCGAACAACTGGCAGGTGAACTAGGTGAACACGGCGAACTGTAGCGAACGTGACAGAGCATCACAGAGCGTGACATTGAATTTCGTCTGCTTGTGTCAGCGGTTAAAGAATGACGGGTTTGTCCCTTGAGTAAGTGACATAAATTACGTCCCGTTTGAATTTCGATTTGTGTTGTTGGCCGTTGTTGTGTTTAGTAGGTTTTGATTCGTGTTTAAGCGAATTCATTGTTGTGTTTAGTGGATTTTGAGTTGTGTTTATGGAATTTGTTATTGTGTTCAGAGGATTTCGATTTGTATTTAGTGAAATTGTCATTGTGTTTAGTGGATTTTGATTCGTGTTTAGCGAATTTGTTGTTGTGTTTAGTAGTTTTTGATTCGTGTTTAGCGAATTCGTTGTTGTGTCTAGTGGATTTTGATTCGTGTTTAGCGAATTTGGCGTTGTGTTTAGTTAATTGCGTTTTGTGTTTAGCAAATTTGTTGTTGTGTTCAGGGAACTTCGATTTGTGTTTAGAGAATTAGTTGTTGTGTTTTGCAGATGTGGGCCACCGTACTTAAGTCTTTCAACCAACTCGGTTACATGTGCATGTGCTGCCGCGACGAGAATTAGTCGAAACTCTCTCGAAGAAATGTTCCGCGCCGGCAATGAATCGATATCAATCGGGTTGCCGTCGACATATCGATTTGTTTACATCTGAGTAAGTGACACATTTGCATATTCTGCCCCACCGCAATAGTCGTTTATACGCTTCGCGTATCCACGACTAAAAAAGAGAATCAACACTTGAAGGGGTCTGGGTTCCAGAGAAGGCCGGTCTGCTAAATAGGAAAGCCTGGTTACAAAGTCAACTCGAAAACGTGGTCTTTTCGTTCGTTATTCATTATCTACAATGGCAGACGGTAATTCCTGTGCACTTGTGATAAGATTACGAAAAAGAGAAGAGAGTTGTGTCCTTACCTCGACGAAAGTTCGTTGACAAGAGCTTGGCGTTTCAAGAAGTGTTTACCGATGCGGTCAGTATAAAACGTGGACTGCGGACTGCGGACCCGGACTGCGGACCGAGTATAAAACGTGGACTAGGTATAAAATGCGGACTGAATACAGAACACTGTGAAAAGAAGAATAGCGCAACGAAATAGCGATAGGCTGACGACATGAATTGAAGTTCGACATGGGAATGTCCCGCCACGTGCATAATTGTCACGTGAGAGGTGTTACCTGACGTCTATTCCAGCATGGCCGGAGTAATGGAGTTTGAAGGTGAGGGAGTGAGATCTCGTCACATTATTCTGCTTCTACCGGTCAATTTGGCTCAGGGAACAAATAGAGAGGAACTCTTGGTTTACAAGAAGCGAGATTTTGTTCATTTTGAGTTCTTAGTATGAATCCCCAATGTTGTTTACGTTCTTTCCTAATGCAAAATAATGACCTGCAACGAGTGACCTGTGTAATGTGACCTGTGTTTTAGCCCCGCCGATTGAGTTATCACCATAGCATTAGAATTGTGATGCTATAAGACGCCGATTTTTTTAGGCTGCTTAAAACGACGGTCAATAGCGCAAGGTTTTAGTTGAAATTGCAAAACGTTCCTATGTTTTATTTATAAGGCCTCAGTTGTTCAAAAGGTGGATGTGACGCAATCAACCGGATAAATCACTATCCATTGGAGAGCGCAACTGGTATCGCTATGATTTATCCGGCGGATAGCGTCATCCATCGTTTGAACAACTGGGGCCAGAGGTAATAAACGAAAGGAAGATATGGAATCCTTCGCTGGACACCGGCTTTATGTTTAGAAATCCCGACATTTGAAACACTTTAGTGGGATATGCTATTTAGACAGGGGTCTATTTACTTATTCGCAAATAAATGTTGTTGCGATTGATACAACTTTTTGTTCATCTCAGTGTCGCTCGGGTCCGTCTGGAAACAGCATTCGATCAAGAGAACAACTGTTATAGTACATGTCCTGATTTACGCGTACACATTACCGACTTCATCTTTCGCCTCCCAAGCATACTTTAACTTGGGAGTAAAGATTGCGTGACGAGCGAAAACACTCTTCATTGTGTTGAATCCATCCGGCCATCCTGGCTCGAACTACGACATCAACAGCCAGAGGACTTTCATATATACGAAGAGTTGAAGTTTATTCCTAAAATGCAATATTTTGACCGGAGTAAGAGGACCCAAGGCCTTGTTTTTGAAATCCGTATCTGGGCCAGTACCTAATCCGCAGTCCGCGTTTTATACCTGGTCCGCGTTTTATACCCGGTCCGCAGTCCGCGTTTTATACCTAGTCCTCATTTTATACCCGGTCCGCAGTCCGGGTCCGCAGTCCGCAGTCCTCGTTTTATACTGACCGTTTACCGATGTGTATAATGGAGATTTTGATGTACGTGTCAAATGCAGAGTGGGATTTAAGAAGCCAGTAGATGCAGAACCGAAAGATTTCCAAGAAAACTTTCAGTTATAATTGTGTTCCAGGTTACTTTCAGCATATTAAATCCAACGTCTACTCTGTTAGATATATAATCAGATGGTAAAAGATGCATATTAACACGACTATCAAAACAGCCTTTGAAAAACATAGTATCGATGTTAATTCAAGAGAAGGACATCACACCATACCAATTGTTGTTAATAAAACAAGATCGTGTGCTTGTAAATTAAAGTATTTGCTGCTTTGGCTAGTGAATCTTTTTTTTTTTTTTAACTTTTCGAAAAAAAATGGGTCGGTCGGGCGATGGGAAACGAAACATTTTATTGGGATGGCCTAAGCACTGTCAGATCGGTTTCTGGAAAAATAGGATCAAGGATCAAGGATCATTTTTAATTTTTTTTTTTTTTAAACCATTGACGCCTAAGTAAAATTGCCCGCGACTCACCCCTAATTCCCCGGCGATTTTTTTTGTAATATTTCAGAGCGGATGAAAATGCTCTACCAACTGAGCTATCAAAGCCACATGAGAGCCGTCGTGTCTGGGTTCGGCCCTTTATGTTTAGTGGACGTAATACTCGGCTTAGGTATATGAATCCCATGGTAATAGATGTCCAACAGTATTGCACCGGTAACGCAAAGGTCATTTTTCCGGTAGTGTTATGGCTGCATTGGCATCTTTCACTCTTTCACTATTTAATTGCTACTGTTGGACATCTATTACCATGGAACCCGTAGGTTATTCACAAATTTAATGAAATATATGGGCCTCGCGCAGCTTATTACAGTTCAGGCCTCACGCAGCTTATTACAGGTTGGACCTTACACAGCTTATTACAGTTCAGGCCAGACAAAACTGACATCCTAATACCATGATCAGTACAGCAAATTTCACCAATTACTTGTCTCTGTAGTGGCTCCAGAAAACTTTGATGACCCAGTTTGTACAGTGAATCGAATCTTTTTAGAAGGTTTTCACGACGGTTGATCAGACCAGCAGGAAAATATACCTTCCAAGCTGTCACTAGTTTCTACCTGGCACATTTCAAATGTCCACAACGACATTTTTACAACCATGCAGGAGCTCATCACCAGGAGCCTGCAACTACTTCATATTACTGCCAAGGTGTTTTCACAGAACGATTGATCTATTTTGCGTTATATAATAACCCAAGTTACTCTCGCATTTTTATTGGTCCTTGCCTATGATCTATTAGAGGACAGATGCACGATTGACGTCATCATTACAAGGTTTTTCGCTTTTCCGCGTACGCAGTTCAATTCTTTATTATATAAAACAAATAGATTCCATGTTGCAGTGCGCCTGTTCAGTAATAGATCACAGAAGACCTCAAAATGTGGTAAGAACATCAGTGACACACTCGGCTATCGCCTCGTGCGCCACTTTTTGTTCTTACCACATTTTGACGTCATCTGTGATCTATTAGAGAGCTTACGAATCGACGACTTCCCTGAGGACGGCGACTGCTGGCCACTAAAAACAACTTTAACGCATGCGCTACCGGATGTCACGTCATTTCGCGCGTCGTCTTGAGGAAGGCGACGACTTCAAAAGAGCTGTTTTGCAGTCGTCTTCGAGGCAAAGCGACGAGAGGTTTGTTTTGATTTGCAATTGTTTGCACGATTTTCTTAATCCATAAACAACTTTAAAATATATTGCAGGAGATTATCTGAAATAGTTTTTGTATCCGTAAAGCATAATTCAGGTCGTAGCTCTGATATAGCGAAGAGATGTCAGACGAAAAAGTCTCTAGCATCCAGAGCTCAACCACACGGTAAGAGAATAAAGTTATAACTGCTTTAGGTCAGTTCAGGTACCATAAGGGACAAACTTTCATAAAAGCTCAGTAACTAGTCTTCCTCATTCAAACGCTCCAATTTTTTAGTCTAGCTTGGCTACAAAAATCAGTAAGCTTAAGCTTGAGGTTTTTTTTAACTAGTTGATAAATAACTGCTCTTTTCAAGGGCTGTTCACGATGATGGCGATGATTTGTATTGCCTTATTTTATTTGAATTTTCGTGTAGTTTGATATTTCGCCGGTTTAAAATAAACCGTCTGCCTCTGCTTATATATTAACTTCTATTTCAGGAACTCGCCTATGAAGTGGACCAGCGCGCACGATATCTTACTTGGGAAAAAAATAATGATGTTCGAACATTGGAAGTACAAAGTAGGAAGCCGTGAGCGAGGAAACTGTCTCGACCGAATTGCCGAAAGCTTGAATCAGATGCAAGAGCCGTACTTCAATGTGTCACAAAAGGCTTTCAGAGATAGACTTAGACTATTGGAAAGAGATTTTAAGAAGAAGGATCGGTTCGAGAAAAATGCGTCTGGAATTTCGCTAGAGAAAACAGAAATTGATGATATCATGGAGGATTACTTAGAGAGAAAAGAAGAGCAAGAAAAGGAATCGGAGAAAACCTCCGATAAAACAGCGAAAGATAGGGCGTCCGCTGAGGACATGAGGAACAAAGCCATGGAGCGTCTTGCAGAAACAAAGAAAAGAGCTGGAGATGACCCTCCACGAAAGAAAAGAAAACAAACTCCAAGTGAAACGATGGAGTATTTAAGGGAGGCAACTGCGTAAGAATGCCAGCTAAAGAAGGAAGAACTAGAGTTCAGGAAGAAGAGGAAGAAAGGGTATTGGCTCAACAAAACGTGATGTTTCAACAACAGCAAGAAATGTCCAGACAATTCCAAGACCAGTTGAAAAATCAGCAACAACAGTTTCAGATGATGTGTCAAATGTTTATGCAACAACAACAGCAACAAAGTCAGGCACTACTTGAACTTTTGAAAAAGGGACACTAAATTCACCAAGTTCATTTGTTGAGTACGTTGAGCTACGTATTCAGTTCTTCTTGTGACAAACTTTTGATAATTTGTTGATAGACCACCCATCAAGAATTTGTCTCACTACCAAACAGCCAAGTACACGTAGGCAGCTGGTATGCATGAATGCTTGCTAATGCCTATAATGGGGTCAGATATACACAGTTTAACACTCTTCAAATGTAGCATGGTTTATGTCTCAGCTTGTGGTAGAACTTTGAAGTTTATCGTACGTCAGTCAGTGATCACAACTAAATAAAATATCCATCTAAAGCGGGTGGATTGATACCAAAATACTCTGAGGTAACAAATCCATACAAAATAGTGCGGGCGTTTTGTATTAGTGCACATACTACATACATTTTACCCACAGCACTTAAACCGATCTTAAGGTTCTTTTTAAAATCCAAAAATTTGAAACAGTTGATAATATCACCAAAAACCCATTCGACTGAAACACGGGCATTGTTCATAGATTTGTTGTAATCCTGTTGATCTTGTGTCAGCACTGCACCCTTGTAAGGTCCCTGTAAGTGTGCTCGGAGAGGGTAAGCAGGGTCGCCGTAAACACACATAGGTAAACCAGTGACTGGTGAATTAGAAAATCTTTGCAAATCCTGTAGAAGACCAGACGAGGCCAACATACCACTGTCGTGACGCTTCCCCTCTACTGGACCATATAAATTACCAACCAGCCCATTGGGCAACGCAACTGATTGAAATTTTATGGAATGTACTCTTTTATGTCCATTATAAATGGCTCTTTGATTTTCGCCTGGCCTACACACTGGTCGAACTGTGCCATCTATAAAACCCCAGCAGTTTTCCAGAGCTGCGCCTGATCGATGTATCGCATCAGCATACAACATAAGATTTGCCGGGGAAAGTAGTTCATGATTATACCTCGTGAGCAGATGATGCCATCGGTTGAAGATACAGTCAATCATGTAGTTTGTGATGATGCAAAGCTCCGGAACGGGCCTAGCGAAATGAGAAACCATGTCCCCGTAGCGGCAAGGATACGCAAAGCGCTTGAGATACATAAAGCAGGAATCGATCCAACTACTAAGCCGTTGTAAGTAATAATCTCATCCGGTAATTGCAGATGTTCAGCAAGTTTGTAGATGTCATTTCTGTAAAACCGGAATTCAGCTTTACTTTCATCGTTTGTCAGTTCGTCCAAATCAAATCTTTCGTACTTCCAATAAGGAAAGTCTGGGTTTTTTGACTTATTGATATCGTACAGCACAACAAACTGTCAGCGTTTATGAATCCTTTTCTATGGCATATGCGATACACTCTCTGTTCTCTCTGCACTTTGGCATTTTGATGAAAGCGTTGCTAAAACTATTTCCAAATAAAAACTCAAAATTTTTATCAATTTGGCGGGAAATGTCTGCGCGTCGAGGTCCCGGTTTGGCAACTCGTATTCTAAATTCGGCGCGAAACAGCCTCCGACGACGACCACGTCGATGACGTCAACCTAAAGTCGTCGTCAAAGAAGTCTTCGATTCGTAAGCTCTCTATTACTGAACAGACGCACGGCAACATGGAAGCTATTTGTTAATTTGAATTTATCTCGAATTCAGGTCCCCACAGGAACCTTTTTTTTTTTTTTTTAACAGCTTTATTGGCATTCTACTCAGTTACAATAGTAATGAAAAAAAAAAAATAAATTTAACACGGTAGAGATGGCCAAAAGGGAGTAACGAACGGGACGTGAGTACCCATGCAAGGAAACTCCCAATTGGTCAATGAACCTCATTGACCAATTGCAATCACAAGCACTACACGAGCTAATGTTGACATGTCGACATCATGTCGACATGTTCACGTGAGGCCGCATTGTTTTATCCTTACCGAAGCGTGCTCCTGTAGACTGAACGGCCTATTTCGGGGGAAAATATCTAAAAATAGACTGGTCTGTAAAAATACCGTTACATTGGCTTATTATGGGAGTTGAAGGCTCCTAGTAATGGCTCCTGTCACAAGGAAATACTGGAAACCAGTCACACTTTTCACCACCATTTTGATTATCCCAGTAGCCCTTGCGCCACTTTTCATGCTTTAAAGAGACGGCACATCGCGAGGGTGTCTACTATCCCTTCCGGCCAGTGCCACGAAAATTCTAGTTCTCCTGCTAAGTGGTCCCGAATGTAGATTTATTCCCAGTCAAAGCAACCAATAATAAATTACTGTATTCAACTTTCGTTTTTTGTAAACCCGTGTCGGAGTAATCATTCTACCGTGAGTTTGCGTGCACTTTAGTCCCGGGGCGGGAGCCCATTAATGGCTCCTGTCCCGGGGCCAAGCTAAGTCACGTGTTCCAAACGGCCATGTTTACTGAGAGTTGATCCCTTGATCACAGAGAATTTTCTTTTCTGTACCTTAGCTTTCCATAGTAACAGTAGCGCAGGCCACGTAACTTGTAAAAGATGATGTGAATACCTGGCTTCATCAAATTTACGAAAGTGATAGATAAACATTTTGCTACTAGTTGGTTCGTCCAATTGCGAAATTCAAACGTTTACAGTTGGTCGAATTATGTGGAAGTAAAATAAAAATAATTATTTTTTGCTAGGGCTGGCTAGGGCCCTTTAAGGGAAGTCTCAGATGGTTTCAGTGCATTGGGAACGAGTATAAAAAATAAATTGAAAGCGCACCTATTGAGGTTTACTCTGCTACACCTTCTGTTACGAAACCAGTACCCATTTATACATCTGGGTGAGGAGAGGCACTTTGAGAGTACGAACACAATGCAGTGATCCCCAATAGGAATTCATAGCACCAACCATTGGGCCATCATGCCTTCTCTTGCTCCTCCATAAGGTTGGAGTGGAGTTCACCCTAACATGAAAGTGATAAGTCTAATAGCCTTCTAGCTACAGGGGCAATTTGAGTGTGTTGAAACCTTTTTAACATTGCGTAACCGATAGCAACTTAAGGCCCCAGAGTAGCCCTTTCGATTCTACAGAAGGATAACAAATAAATAAATTTACAATATTTAGAGAGGAAGCCGCATTAGCCTCAGCTGGTTTTCATGTAGGTCCTCCGAGCTTGGTCGAATTGAAATTTAGAAACGTTGGTTTTTGTGAAGGGAGGAAATTTCTTCTAAGAAGGCAAATTTCCAAAGCTTAGAGTAGCTTACTTAACTTTCTCACCACTGTCGCTCCGGTTGATATTAAACTCGGCAGAACGAAACAACACTTTGCTAGTTTATTTCGATCTCTAGTGACGTAAAGTGCACATTTTAGACCTCAAAACAGTTACATAAATTAGGAAGCCTATAGGAAAGCATCAAAATGAGAAAATTCAAAATGGGGTATTTCTAAAAAACTGTACTTTAACATACAATAGTATCCAACAGAAAAGGAGCTGACTGAATTTCGTTAATTTGCTTAAATTATTTTCGAAGTGTGTCTAAATGACCAGCAGCCTGTCAAGGTTTTAAAAGAATGACTGGCAGTCAAAATCTTCTTACAGGGTAGTCTGAATAGCTGACATACTCACTGTTAGGCACTTGACTGATAAAACAATGCTTTCAGTTGTAAAGGCCAAGAAGTAAAAGTAGCGAAAGAACGAAATGTTGGAATGTCTATTGCTCATTGATCTGTTGATTGTAGACCAGTCGTGTTCTCGGTATTGGACTGGAACTAGCATGCAAGTTAGGCTAATTCGGGGACTCTTTTTAAATGCAAATGACGTTATTCTCTTTTTTTCATGACATCTCTTCGCATGAGCCTCCATTGCAAGCTAGTTCCAGTCCAATACCGAGTATACGAATAGGAAGACAACCGTGCTTGCGAAAAAAAAAATGTCGCGATACAACGCTTGTATTAAAAACAAAAGTATTCCGAGGGAAAAAAAGAAAACGTTTTCACTAGCTGAAAACATTTTAGATACGTTTGGAAGAAAAACGAAAAGATGTTGCACAGAAAAGCACAATTTATTGCGCATAATACAGTTGAAACCCGTTCATTCAAACTCGGTTATTTCGAATTTCCCGTCATTTCGAACTCAAAATCATTTACCTTGGATTTGCTCATCACTCATTCACTAAAGGCCATTTCGAACTATTGTTCGTTACCTCTGAGTGTTCGAAATGGCGTGGTTCAACTGTATCTGATTTTCAGTGTCAAGAAGTAAAGTCAGTAACATAAAAACAAACATTTTTTGACATTCAAACTGAAAAATGTTTTGACTTACTGAAACAGTATTATTAACCATGGCTTATATAACAAATCAAATTACTGTCGCCTTTTGATTGGTTCTAACTTATCATCAGTTGTAAGAGAGACGCATAGAAGACGCCATTTACACAAATTAATTCCATGTTGACATGCCTCTGTTTTGTAAAGACGCCAAAACCAATTAACATAAACCAAACGTTCTTAGACATTTCGGCTTACATCAATTATTATTTTCGGATTATTCTTGCGTAATAAATTTATTGTTTTTGTTTCTTTTCAATATCGTACTAAT
>BLFK01000459.1:70825-74068 GCA_014634185.1 Astreopora myriophthalma | reverse complement strand
GTAGGTGGAGGGACAAAAGGTCTAATTCTTTTTATTGCTCCAATTCCGGAAGCGACCTTTTTAGATAATTTATCAATGTGTGTTTGCCACCGTAGATTTTCATCAATAAATATTCCAAGCGATTTGACAAAGGAAACGTGTTCTATCGGAACATTATTAATCGAGAGCTCAAGTGGGTTCGACAAAGTACTCAATTTTTGTCTGGAGCCACGCTCAACCACCGCGGCAGCCAGCAATTCAACTATTGTGCGCTGAAAGCCGACGTGCTGCAAGATGTCCGGGACCCGGAGGACGAAACGCGTCAGATCACGGTCTTCAACCCGCATTTCATCACGCGAAATGCCGACGGCCAGCTGGGAAACGTGACCCAGATCAAAGGGTACCGGCTGGTCTTTGACAAGCGAGCCGTCGACCCTAACACCGCCATCTCATACCCGTACGGTTACCTGGCGACCCACGAATTCGTTTTTTATTCATTGGGAGCATGACTTCCGGTTTTCGGTCACGTCAGACCCCTCCTCGTAGTAGTAGCCCTGCTCTTCCCGCCATAGTATGCCATCTTAAAGTTTTGCCCATATTTGGGCATTTTCCCTCCGCGAAAACGCTTAATCCAATATGGCGGACATTAAATGAGATGCATCGCGCTCTGATTGGTCGAGAGCGATCACGTGGGCTGTATGCGGCTCTCTGATTGGTTAGGCCCTCTACCGCCTTGGTTTTACTACTCGCTTTAACCTCATTGGCCACTTAACCGTGCTGCTTATAAGGCTGCTGATAGGAAACAGTTGTACACAAGACTTTTCCTACGCAAATCGCGACTTGAAAAGACTTGAAAAGACTTGAAAATCGACTGACGTTTGCAGAAATTTCTCTCCTGCGAGATACTACGACACTGCCGAGGGCACAAAAAATTCAATTGGCTAAAAAAAGATTAGGCCACAACCTTCCCTCTCCAGTGTGGAGTCGAGATCGTGCTCTCGGGGTTCCGTAAACTGTAAGGGCCTGTTTATATGAGGCGAGCCAGCCCAGTAAACGGGCTGATCTGTTCTAGCCCGGTTTACGGGAATAAATTTCAGGAATTTTCTTTCCGTGCTTGTGACCGTCAAAGTCACGCAGGGTATAACTTGGTTCAAAATGAAGGCTCATTTTAACTCTAGCGAGTACGCAATGGCATTCTAAAACAAAAGATGCAAAAATAATCCTGTGATCATGTAAATCTGGCTGCATTTTTAAGGCAACGCACGCGTAACAAAAAATATTTAATTCTGGCAAACCAGGCTGGACCGTTTATATGAGAATCTTCCAGCCCGGCTTGCCGAGAGCTCGGCAGCTTAGACCGGGATCTCGGCAAGCGGGCCAGCCCGCCTTCTCATATAAACGAACCGAGATTTTACCAAAGAAAATAGGCATTAGCCGCGATTTCGGTAAGGCAGGCTAGCCCGCCTCATATATGCAGGCCTTAAGACCTATACGCACCATTGCACTCGTCCTCTTTTGCTACCTGTTCCTCCAAGCTCGTCACTCTCTTCTCCAACTGCTTGAATCTTGATCCCCTTCGCGCCAGGACAGGTTTACTTTCCTCCACCAAAATAAAAACCAACAACCACGTCGCGAGAAGCATGTTGATTTTCGAAGCCATTTCTGTGGAACAAGCGACACTCGAATTTAAATTCAAATTTGTCTTTATTTAGACTTCAGAAATGAATATGACGCCATCACAGTGAATTCTTGAAAAAAGAGAGGTTATTTTTTCAATCGACGTGTTCGTTGACGTCGCTGTTGTGACTGATTTGAAGTCCTTGCTATTTGATATGATATTTTATTATTTAAGCATGGTAAAATCATCAGCTAAGATTACAAACAATACTAAAATCTAATTACAAATAGTAAAATTTTAAAATGATTACAATACAATTAAACTATATTTATTCTAAGGCTGCTTTCCACGAATGCCGTTCTCACTAAAATACGTCTTTAATCAGATTTTTGAAAAGCCGAAGAGACTCTGCTTGTCTTGCTTTGAGGGGTAAGCTGTTCCAGACAGTAGCACCACTATAGGTGAAGTTGTTTCTATGATGATTTGTCCCCGAAAACGGAACATTAAGCTTCCTTTAATTCAGAGTCTCTTCAACTATAAACAGATTTGCGGGTTGTAAATTTACAACATAGATATTCGGGTGCTAGCCCCTGAAGACACTTATAGACCACTGTGGCCAGCGCAATTTGTTGCTGGCTAGCTAGATTTTTCCAGCCTAAAATTTTGAATAGCTCTCTGGCATTTGCATCATAATTAGAGAAGGTCAAAACTCGGGCTGCTCTATTTGCAGTTTCAGTAGTATCGTGTAACGTGATACCACAGTTTCCCCAGACGACATTGCAGTAGTCAAAGTGCGGTTGAAGTAAATGTATTTATCATGGCTTATGTAACCTCCTTTTGGGTGTTATGTGACACCTTGTCACAATGCTTCATTAGCGGGGCGTCGATATATATACTGCGTTGTCTTCATTTGTATTCATTCGAGTCATACGACCGCCTCTTCGCTCTCTAAATTAAATACCCAATGACTAAGTTCGATTAGTATTTTCCAGTACAGGCTTGTCATGTTTTCTATTTACATTATACCAGCTTATGTTCAGATTGTTGTAAACTTATGCTACACACTACGTGTTTTTGTTCAGTTGTGATTTCAGTTTTGTTATTTTTCGCAGACATTGTTGATAATTCTATGTAGCTTTGATTGATAAGACATAATGAAGAGGGTCATACACGGCTCGTATTGACACACCCCATAAGTGGTTGCTTATTACATGGTAAATATTTTATATTCGGTTGAGCGGGGCGGCGAATTAGAATATAAAGCGTGGTAAATAGAACGCAATGTCGTCTGAGGAACAAGATACCTTACACGTTTGAGCGCTTTAATTCCAGACGCAAGTTTCTTTGTCAGTTTATCGACATGGCTACTCCAGTTATGATTATTATCAATGAGCACTCCCAGTGATTTAGCAGTAGAGACCTGAGTGTTTTTGTTCAGTTGTAATTTCAGTTTTGTTATTTTTCGCAGACATTGTTGATAATTCTATGTAGCTTTGATTGATAAGACATAATGAAGAGGGTCATACACGGCTCGTATTGACACACCCCATAAGTTTCGGTTATTCTTGTTGGTTCTCTTATGAGTTGTTGAAGGCCATAAGCATCGGTGATACTTGTTAATTTGCGTGTATTTCTGCCAAACTAGG
>BLFK01000459.1:53325-65825 GCA_014634185.1 Astreopora myriophthalma | reverse complement strand
AAGTGCAAACAAATTGGTCATTTTCACATGTCATTGTAACTTTTACATTTATTGATGGTAGTAAAAGTATATTAATCAAAAAATTCATAAACCTATGCAAGTATTTTAGAAGCAAGGGGCTGTTAAACAACAACAACTGAACAACAACATCCTTTATTTACCCTTCTCTACAAGGCTAACGGCCAGTGCCCAGCAAATGAGTACAGCACTTAAATCCAAGTTCTTATTTCAAGAAGTAACAGCCTTTGGAATCAATTCAGTGTTCTCATGTGTAAGTGATATAAGGAGAATGTAAACAGTAGAGAAAAACTGTGAGAGTGATCTTTCTTGAACTGTCAACTATAAAGAAGCACCAACAACTTTAACAGAGGATATGCATATAAATGACTGATGAGAAAACCTGGAGCCTATCTTAGTTACAAGGATGCATATTGGTAATCATCATCTTCAACATAATGCAGATCGTTGCTCCTGCCTGGCAGTACTCTGTCTCCTTGGAGGGGCTGCTGTTGAGCCATATTGTTATGGTTTTCCGCGGATTTGCCATATTTGGGCATTGCATGATGCGCTTAAGTAAATAAAAGAGACTCGAAAGATAACCCGCCATGTTGACTGTGCTTGTCGAAACCGAAGTCAAGACATGACAATTTTGGCGACGAGGATGGGATCTTAAGGGATTTTTACTGCAAGAAAAAGTGAAAGACATTCCTAAACCAGATCCACACGACGTCTCAAGATGGCAGACGAGGCAGATGAGGCACAAAATCCGGTTCGGAACATCGGAAAAGTTCAAAAATTCGTAGTAGGAACTGACTTCGAAGCGTATGCAGAACAGCTAGAATTCTTCTTCGTGGCCAATGGAGTGACCGACGCGAAACAGAAGAAAGCCGTCCTGTTAACTAACCTTCCCACCGAAACGTACCAGCTGGCGAAAGCCTTGGTGGCCCCAACATTGCTAAGAGAAGATTCTCTCACGTACAACACGATCGTCGAGCGTCTCCAAAAGCAATTAAAGCCCCAGAAATCTGCTCTAGTTGCCAGGTACGAGTTTGACAACCGAGGGCGAAACGCGGGAGAAACGGTGAGTCAGTATGTTGCTGTTCTGAAGCATTTAGCTACCGATTGCAAGTTTAATGAAGCCATGCGATTGGAAAGGCTCAGAGACAGATTGGTTTCTGGTATTCGAGATAAGAAAATGATGTCAGAGCTTTTGAAACTTAAACTTGAGGAACTGACATTTGACATTGCTGTAGCGAAATGCATCGCTATTGAGCAATCTTACAAGGATGTTGAAGTTCTCCAGGGGGGTAAAGAGGCAAACCCAGTTGATTTATTATCTAAGTCAAAGCCAAACAAGAAGTTTAAACCTAAGAGGGAAGTTAAGCCTTCAGAAAAGAAGGGTTGCCCATCCTTTAAAGAGTGTGGTGATCAAAGTTGCTACCGTTGTTTGGGCAATCATAATCATAAGAGTTGTCCGTACAAGAAGGACAAATGTCACTACTGTAACAAGACCGGCCATATTCAAAGGGCCTGTCAATTAAAGAAAAGGGAGACACAAGGTTCCCGACCCCCAGTAAATTATGTGGACGGTGGTGACGTAGACAGTGATGACTACTTAGGATCCCTGGAGGTTAACAATATGAGTGATAAGGATCGCGTGATATGGGTCAGTCCGGAGGTACAGGGAAGAGTGATCAAGATGGAACTAGACACGGGGTCAGCCGTGTCTGTACTCCCATACGTACAGTATAAGGAACATTTTGGTCACGTGAAACTGGCAAAAAGCCATGTCACACTTAAAACCTACACTGGGCAGAAGGTCACACCTAAGGGAGAGATGAAGTGTAATGTTAAGTTTAAAGGCCAAGAAAAGGAGTTAATCCTACAAGTGGTTGAGACACCAGGGCCAGCATTGTTTGGGCGTGATTGGCTTTCCCAAATTCAGTTGGACTGGGGTGAAATCAAAACTCTAAAGCTTAGCCAAATGCCTAAAGCAGGCACACAACACAAAGTGGATCAGTTGTTACAAAAGTACGAGTCTGTATTTTCTGACGGTGTAGGCACACTTAAAGGCCAAAAGGCTGATTTAAAAGTTGAGGAGAACTGCCAGCCTAGCTTTCATAAACCAGCCAAGTTCCATATGCGCTGCGACACAAAGTGGAAGCAGAATTGACACGTCTGGAGAAGGATGGTATTCTGTCTAAAGTGGAATACAGTGAATGGGCTACCCCGATTGTCCCGGTAGTTAAGCGAAATGGGTCAGTGCGCGTGTGCGGCGACTTCAAAGTGTCAGTCAATCCAGTACTTCTTGCAGAACAGTATCCTCTACCGCGGATAGAGGATATTTTTGCTAATTTGGCTGGGGGGAAGCATTTTAGCAAACTTGATCTATGCCAAGCTTATCATCAAATGGAGGTAACGGAAGAGTCAAAGAAGTATCTCACGATTAATACACACAAGGGCCTTTTTCAATACAATCGGTTAGTTTTTGGCGTTACTTCAAGTCCATCGATTTGGCAGCGTGCCATGGACCAGGTATTGCAAGGAATATCTGGCACCCAGTGTATCCTCGATGATATGATTATCACGGGCAAAACCGATCAAGAACATTTGGAGAATCTAGAGAACGTGCTGAAGCGACTACAAGACGCGGGTCTGAAGGCCAACAAAGAGAAGTGCGAGTTCTTCAAGGATAGAGTCCAGTTCTGTGGACATGAGATCGACAGAGAAGGTCTCCACAAAACACAAGAGAAGATTGAGGCTGTGGTTTGCGCACCTAGACCCGAGAACGTGTCGCAACTTCGCTCATTCTTGGGGCTCGTTAATTATTACAATCGCTTTCTGCCTAATGCGTCTACAGTTCTCCACCCACTTCACCAGTTGTTAGAGCAAGATAACAAATGGCAGTGGACTGAACAGTGCGAGCAAGCCTTCACAGAGGCTAAGCGCATGATTACATCTGAGCAGGTGTTAACGCATTATGATCCAGCATCTCCAGTTAGGCTTGCATGTGATGCTTCGCCAATCGGCATCGGTGCGGTTCTCTCACACATTATGCCTGATGGCAGTGAAAGGCCAATAGCTTTTGCGTCCCGATCGTTGACCAAGACAGAGCGCCGGTATGCACAGATTGACAAGGAAGCGTTATCAATTGTGTGGGGAGTGAAACGCTTCCACGTGTATCTCTATGGGAGGCGGTTCACGCTGATAACAGACCACAAACCGCTCACTTCTATTTTCCACCCAGAGAAGGGAGTTCCCGCTATGACTGCTGCGCGACTCCAGCGCTATGCGTTGTTCCTGACTGGTTTCGACTACAACATAGAGTACAAGAGTACAACCAAGCACTGCAATGCAGATGGTCTGTCTCGGCTCCCTCTTCAGCAGAAAGAGAGGGAGGAGACGGAAGTGGATTCGTCGGAGGTGTTCCACGCAACCCAGTTTGAGCCACTACCTGTAACCAGTGAGGCAGTTGCTAGAGAAACACGTCGTGATCCAGTTCTATCCAGGGTCTATGAGTCTATCGTGAAAGGATGGTCCGCTCGTGTGGACGGAGACAAGCCATACTACGAACGGCGCAATGAACTGACGGTTCACCAAGGTTGCGTTTTGTGGGGAATGAGAGTTGTCATCCCCAATAAGCTTCAAGGCAGAGTGTTGGAGGAACTGCACGATGGGCATCTGGGTGTAGTAAAAATGAAAGCACTAGCGAGGAGCTACGTCTGGTGGCCCAACATTAGTGGCCAACTGGAAGAGCTAGTGAAAGCCTGCAGTGGGTGTCAACTCAACCAGAGGATGCCTACTAAAGCACCGCTGCATCCGTGGGAATGGGCCACGACACCATGGCAGCGCATACACATCGACTATGCCGGCCCATTCCAGAACTCAATGTATTTGGTGGTTGTTGATGCACACAGCAAGTGGTTGGAAGTGATCCCTGTTAATTCCACCACTTCAGGAACGACCATTGAAGTTCTACGTGATTTATTTGCTAGATTCGGAATTCCTGAACAGATCGTTAGCGATAACGGCTCACAGTTTGTTTCTGAGGAATTCCAGGTGTTCGTCAAGTCCAATGGCATCCGTCATATTACATCAGCACCATACCATCCGGCTACAAACGGTCTAGCTGAGAGGTCGGTGCAAACTTTCAAGCAAGCGTTACGTTCCATGCATCAAAGCTCAAAGCCGGTGAGGGAGAAGTTGGCAAAGTTTCTCATAGCCTATAGGAACACTCCTCATTCGACTACCGGCGAGAGCCCAGCACAGTTACTCCTTGGGAGACCGTTACGCACCCGCCTAGATTTGGTGAAACCCAACTTGAACCGAAAGATGGTTAACCAACAGCATCAGCAGAGCATCAAGCCTGCAAATGAGAAGGGTGGACAGCGTCGTCAGTTAGGGGTTGGTGACTCGGTGATGTCGCGAGATTATCGAGGGAATCTGAAGTGGCGTTCAGGGCTGATTGTCAAGAAAACAGGTCCACTGATGTACGAGGTGCAGGTGGCGCCAGGGATCGTCTGGCGTCGACATATTGACCAGCTGAAGCCGACAGCGGTTGTGTCCGATCCTATTGAGGTCAGTGAACCAGAGGTGGTAAGCCTACCCCCAGTGCCAGTCCAACAGAGTACACCACCAATTGTGGTTGGGGCAGTTCCAGAGATGGTCACAGCAGATCAACCGGAGATGGATCCTGCTCCCGCACCTGCAGCTACGGGTGCTCCGCAAGCGACACCAAGCAGTTCTACGGTCCATGAGCGCCGATGCAGTTGTCCGTTTCGTAAACGGTCGTTGCCATTTCAACGACACTTAGGAAAATTTTCACTGTTATAAGTTTGCTTTTTGCAAATAAAGAAAAATTACCTACTGAAGAATCGAACCCGGGCTATTAGATTAATAGCGCACGTCACTCACCACAACCCTACCGAGTTGCTCGGCCAAGCACAGATTTTGGCTATCTAACCATTCTATATAAAAGATAAATAATAGCTGTTTTCATTACCAAAAACTAACCCTGACCTCACCCAAATGCTAAGCCCAAACACCTCAATTATTTATTAGGCTTAATGTCTCAATCTGAGCGCAATTTTAGCTGATTTAGTTGCAATTTCAACTACTGTTGGTCTAATTTATGACAAAAGGCTCGGTTACCAAGAATTGGCATCGACCATAATAAATGGCAACGACCGTTTACGAAAGGGAAATAGGCAGCGCCGATACCCCCAGAGAGTGCGCAAGGCACCCCAGAGACTCGATCTCTGAACTGTTGTTTATTAGAAACAGTAGAGTACGGAACATTGTTGATTGGATTAGTTGTTGTTTTAGATTGTGATTTAGGCACAGTTTACTAATCAAGTTTTTGTTGTTTTGCGTGGAGGAGATGTTATGGTTTCCCGCGGATTTGCCATATTTGGGCATTGCATGATGCGCTTAAGTAAATAAAAGAGACTCGAAAGATAACCCGCCATGTTGACTGTGCTTGTCGAAACCGAAGTCAAGACATGACACATATACTGTGGCATTTGTGGCTGCTTTTTTGTACTTTTTCCTTATGTCCTTTATTTTGCTCGTCACTCTTTCCCGTGTGAATAGGCTGAGATCATGAGGCAATCCATCTTGTTGTTCATACAAGGTGACGAAGTCTTTTCTGATATCTTCATATTTACTTTTAACGCTCTCCCATTCTAAACCATCAAAATCCTTTTGGGAAGAATATGCACGGACAACTCCTAGTAGAAGTTCAACTTCGTCATCTGTCCAGCTCAAATTTGCCAGTGGCATCTGGATCTACTCTAGCCTTCTTTTTTGGCGGCATTTTCACTTTGTCGAACGACGAAACAACAGTGAGCTTGGTAACCATTCCATCACGAATGTTCCCGGAGTTGTCGTTATGTGTAAACGGTCAGGAATCCGAATATCCTTTCAGTGTAAACGCTTACGAATCCGAATACTCTAAATTTGATGAATCCGGAAACATTAACGAATCCGGAAAAATCTCTTCTAGTGTAAACCTAGTCTAAAGCGATACTCGATAGAGCAAAATGTAACAAGTGGCGCTAAAATTAACCCGCGTTCATCGACGTTGTCTAGGCCTGACACCCGAAATTAACAATTGAAAACAATTTTAGACCCAGCAAGTGATGTTCAAAATAGGCGTGTAAATATGCAATGAATTCAGCCTACCGTGCAAAACGTCGCCTCAAGTAAAGCTGTCTCTTTCGTTGTTACTAAAACCTTCAAAGAATGAATTCAAATGAGAAAATTTTTTCTGTCTCTGGCAAGGACCAAGCAAAGTAAAACGTGGCAAAAGAAAAAGATTGAACTCAACCTAACTGACGTCAGTGCTGCTCATAACATCGCCACCGGACTGGTAAAAATATGGCCTTGTTTCGTGTCATAAGGAAAAGAAGAGCAAGCATTCTGGTTTTCGATTGGCTGTTCACGACGCCGGGATACGTGGCGGCACCCCACAAAGTCACCTTGATTTAATTTTTCCAGAATTATCAATTCGCCAATTCTCATTTCGTTTAATGCAATCTTTGTCTCTAAGCGTTTGCCATTAATTCCTCTTCTCTTGACCACCTTTTAATTTTTGTTCAGGTGCATTCCAGCTTCAGAATCTGGACAACGACGCTGCTTTCAGAAGAATGGACCTTTTCATGGATAATGGCGCCATGTTATTTGGAAAATCCCATACTTTCACTGTAATCTTAGCCGTGTTTGTCCCCCAACCAATATGGCGTCATTATCCGTGGAAAGATCTATTCCAGTTGAAAACAGTGCACCCGGATGATACGTCGTGGAAACAATGGAAAGCGATAAATTTCAAACTGCATTTTAATCTCGTGAAGTGTGTTTTGTTTTATCTTTTTTCTTGTTTTGTATTGTTTTGTTTTTTGTTTTTTTTCCAGCTAAGAAAAATTGCACTCATATTTAATTGTAATCTAATTTGTCTGTTTTCTCTGTACCTACCACCATATCTACATTAAAGAATTAGTCCGGTATTCAACTTGAATAAACTTTACTATCAAGTAGCAATACATTAGATAGATCTTGAATATTAGACGGAGCTGTTCTATTTCGAACGTCAAACCTCAAATTAGCTATAGATTCATAATAAAAGAATTTAAGCGGTAAGACATGAGCATCAACAAATAGAGGAATTGCATGCTCATTATGATCAGAAAAACAGATAAAGCGAAGAGTTCGTTTCTGCAACTTTAGAAGCTTGTCAAGGTAAGACTTACAAGCCTGCCCCCATACTGTCAGACCGTATGTTCAATAAGGAGTTATAAGGGCTTGGTATAAATTTAAGAGGGTATGCGTTGGCAGAAAATGTCGTAATTTTGCGATTAATCCTACGGTTCTGCTTACTTTAATGGTTATATGGTCAACATGGTGTTTCCAAGACAAATTTTTATCAATTAAGATCCCTAGATATTTGACAGAATCTCTATGCTCAGGCCCACCTCCTCGTTCTGTTTGTTATCAAATATCACGATTTTAGGTTGATAAGTAGGTTTCCTTTGAGCAGGGCAGAATATAACGAAATTACTTTTTTTTTTAATATTCAAGCTTAATTTGTTTGCAGTTGACCAACCATAAACTTTGTTAAGTTCTTGATTTACGGAGAGTTCCAAAGATTTAAGATTTTTATCAGAAAAAAGGATATTCGTATCATCGGCAAAAAGGTAAAAACTGAGCTTATCTGGTGATTCCTGTATGTCGTTGATATATAACAAAAAAAGTATAGTGGGCCTAGAGCAGAACCCTGAGGCACCCCACACGTAGAATCCAACCTTTCAGATATACGAGGACCAATTTGAGTTGTCTGACTTCGGCCTTGCAAGTAGGAAGAAAACCATAGTGATCTAACTTGCGCAAAAGAATTTTGCGATCTACACTATCAAAAGCCTTTTTCGGATCAATAAAAATCCCATATGAGAATAAACGGTTGTCCATATTTGTCTTTATTACACGACTCAGGCAGTCAGAGGGCCAATAACTAAAATCAACCAATCAAAATGCTCTGTTGCCGGTCCAATAAAAAAAATTAAAAGAAAGTTGACATAATGGCGCTTAGCGGGTGGCAGATTATTTGCTAGAGTTGGTCCAACAGAGGCAAAGCGTTTGTTAAGAACATTAACCATACTGATAGGGACTCTGGTTAATGGAAGTGATAGATTTACTTCTCTTTGATTTACGTGCAAGTACTATTAATTCCTTCCCACGTTTTTTTTTTTTCATATTGGTCAAGTTAGAATCAAAGAATTTAAAAGAGTTTTGTTGTTTGCTTATACGTGTTAAGCTACAAATTTTGTTTCTATAGGTTTTGTACTTAGAAACATCACCGGATACATAATGAATTTGTTTTTAATCTCAATGGAGGTGCATAAGCCTTGAGTTATCCATGGTTTGGAGAGCTGTTTTGCTTTACGATTTGAAATTGTCTTCATAGGCGCATGTTTGTTGACAAGCTTATTAAACTTGTCATAAAAAGAAGAAAACAAATCATTCACATCGCACGAATTCGTTTCAACAATAGCATTCCAGTCCACTTCAGAAACTTCGGTGTTGAAACAATCAGCAGAAAACTGTGAGAAGTTGCGCACTTTAAATTTGTTAACCTTTACTTTATGCTTCACAGATTTTAAGATGCAAAATTTAGAGATTTGATCACTAATATCAGATACTATGCTTCCGCAGGTCACAACTTGGTTAGGATTGTTAATAAAGATATTATCGATTAGAGTAGCTGAAGAGCTACGAACATGGGTTGGTTTGTCAATTGTGGGCATTAGATAACAGCTTTGAAGAGAAGATATAAAGTCGTGGCTATAAGAAGACGAGTCACACTTAGATCTGTGTTGAAATCACCCATGATTACAACGTGTTTTCCCGAAGAAGTAAATTTGTCAATAGTTTTATCAAAATATTACTGAAAGCGTTTAGGTGAATTATGCTGCCTGTATAAGACGCCGCAAATAACGCTTTTCTTTTTGACGAAAGAAATCTTAATCGACAACGACTAAAAGGCTTCATTAGAGATCTTTTCTAAAACACAATAGCCTAATGTCTCGCCAATAAACAACCCAACACTACCTGACGCTAAAGGTGTGGGAGCAGATTCAAAAACATAGCCAGGAATATTTGCATTGCATGTGTGAACATTAAAATTGGTAATTTTTGTCTCAGTGACCACAATAACATTAAAGTGAAAATCAAGCTCATACAAAAGATGAGTTTGAAGATTTTCAAGGTTCCGGTTTAAACTAACTACATTACTGTGAAAGACAGAAAAACTCATCTTTCAATTGCTTGGCTTTCATATCCATGAAACTATGCGGGGAAAAATACCGGCTATGTATTCACATATGAGACTGCCCTACAGGAGGAAGATTATAATCTATACAGGTGTTAAGAGTAAACAAATCAAGGTCATAAATACTTGACAACTTTTCCAGACCTTTCCTAGTTTTACAGGGAATCACGAAAGAATTATTAAATTGGCCATGGATCATAGATAAATTTCCTCCACAGCTAAAATATGGCAGTTCCTTCAATAAAAATCGTCTAGATTTGTCAGCGTCTTTGCTCGTACCTTCCGTATCATAGGAATAACAATATTACGAGGACTAGGTTAAATAAAAGTGCACTTAGCTGCTAAAAATGAGTTGTTGTTTACAGATCAAGCTTCAGCCATTGCTGGGTTGATGACCAGATAAGGAAGAATCACGTACTCTTAGGTTTGTCAAATCAATTGTTGATCTCAGCCGGAGTGATGCAGATGAATCTGTCTTGCGAACATATACAGCCGCTCCCTTCGCCCAGCACCACTTGTGATTGAACGACTTCCGATGATCTTTTGCGGCATGCAGCAACTCCTATAACTTATAGGTGTTAAATGGCTGTAAATGGCGATACGGTCAACGGTTGCTGTAGTGGGCAGACCCAAATCATGTACTGTTAGAGTACTGGTATTGCTCTTCGCGGCTAAGACTTTTTCACGAGTCATCCTCCTCGTGAATTTGCAGATGGTTGGATTAGGTGTTCGGCGGCCATTGCTGCTCGTGTTGTTTCGTTGAGGGATCCTGTGTGCTATATCTATATCAGAAATTGGTGTTTCGACCCCTAAGGCCGAGAGTAACTTGACACACAGTTCCACAGTTTCCTCAGAAGATTCATTCTCACTAGTGTGTGGTACACCGACTATTTTTATATTATATTGGTATATTATATTGGTAATATTTTATATTGTATTGGTAGCATTTCGTCGATGGATTTGTCGATCCTTTTGACATTCTCCGTCAATATATCCAATCGCCGTGACAGGTTTTGTAAGTCTTCTAACATATTCGTTTTGGACTGCATAAGAAAATCATAACCATCACTGAGGTATTGAACATCATTTTCAGTCGGCAAAGATGCTATCGCGGCTTCATTCTTTTTTTCCGCCATCTTGTTCTTGAAAGTTTGGAAATCCGTCGCCAAATCTTCCAACTTGCTCTTGAGGTTATCGTTGGCTTTTCTTAAAGACTTAACATTGTGTCCCATGTTGAGTAACTGATAAATAAGGACTCACACTTCAATAACTAACAATAAATTTTGTGAAAGTTGCAGAGCGCTTCACAAGCGTCTGCACTGCACCATCACCACCGTCGGTCCGCGCTCTGGAAAGTACTTAGTTAAAAAGTGATAATGTGTTTGTTCGCGGTGATTTTGCCGGTTAAAATTGACTTAAATCGCTTTACGTGAACCAACTTATCTGTAAGTTGCATCACAGCGGAACTTCTCCAAAATCGGAAAATCCCATAAGGGTTTTTATTAGGTCTCCTCTTTCATGGGGGTGATCTTATTTGTTCAATTCTACTATTACAATTCTAGTACAGTTTATGACCATTTCGCTGCCGTTGATCCATACCATTTTCTTCCTAAACATTGCGCAACGTTTAGATTCACTTCCTCGACAACCAAGCTGCTTGCAAAAGAATTTAAAACAGTAAACCCTTAGGAAATTCAGTCCAAAACTACGGAAAACGATAGATTTATATTGCATTTTATCTCGTGAAGTATGTTTCTCTTTTCTTGTTTTGAGTTTTCTTGCGTTTCTCGAAAAATTGCACTTGAATGATTAAACAGCAGAGCCGCTAATCACTGTGCTATAAAGTGAGCATTCTATTTGTCTTTGACACAAGTTTATCTCATATAAAGAACTCTCTCCTTCTTCAAGTTAAATTAAGTACATTCACAGGCTCCCCAGTCGTAAAATTTAAAGCTTACGTAATAACGTGATCCACGTTAGCTCGTGGTCCATGCGAGGCATATAGCGGACAGAAAATTCAAATCACTAAAAGTGAATACAAAATAATGACTTCTTACCTTTATTCTACTATTTCTTGCTTCATTACAGAGGGTTTATGATTGAGGATCAGTAATAACAAACTTGCTTTTTCAAGAGAATACTAGAATACTACGAATACTAGAGAGTGCAGGTATGAAAGTAAAATTGCACTTGAATATTTAAACGCTAGAGCTTCCATTATCCTTATTATGCAAAAGAGTAAGTTCTCTTAGTATTTACCATTTATCTAAGATAGCCTGGGTTGCAGAAGTCAACTAACCCCGATTAGAACCAGGGGTTTCTTTCGTCTGCAGCGCAGGCTAATCTGATATACAACATTCGTTTGTTCTTCAAGAACCTGAAAAGTGGGATTATTTTATTTTATTTTAGGATCTTGTCTTATTTGATTATCATATCTAGCGATGGTCTGCATCTTTTTTAATAGAAAATGGCAAAAAACTCTTTTTAAGAATTGCAATAAATCATAACTAGAAATACTTGACAAATATAATGGCCATTCGTGGAAAGAGTCGTAGTCTTTTGTAATGAAATAGTTTCCGTTTCACAAGATCTTAACTAAAACATCTCTTGTTTCATTAATATTGGTGTACTCGCCTCTAAGCCTTTTTCATTTAAATACAAAAGTTTCAACGATTCTCAGCTAAGTTTAGAGGGTCTCAATGGGGCTTAACCGTTAGCCTCAAAAGGCCCAAGAAAATTAGCCGTTAGGCGTAAAAATCCTAAAAAAAATTACCATAATACGCAGAAAATTTCACGGATAACAGTAAAAGGGCCCAGAAAGTTAGCCGTTTGGGCTAAAAAAAAAAAGAATAGTTTTAACGGTCAGCCGTAACTTCAACTAACCCATTCCGACCCTAGTTTTTAGTTTCCCGAATCCTGTTGTACTCACTTCAGTACTCCATCCAACCACTACCATATCGTACATCGTCCCCCTATAATGAAACCTCTGCCGGCCGTCATATGCAAACTCATGTTCCATAACCTCTTAAATAAGACATCTCTGACATTCACAAGTGCTTCCCCTAAAGGACGCACAGTTTCACCTGTATAAGTGGACAACACTACCTTCGTCGGTTCTATGTTAACATCAGGGCAAACTCTCTTGAAAAAGTGCATTGGTGCCAGAGACAAGCCACAT
>BLFK01000459.1:36341-42155 GCA_014634185.1 Astreopora myriophthalma | reverse complement strand
TTGCGAAATGACAAAATTGTGCAAAAGTCAGTTAGGATGATTTTGCCCGCAGCCCTTCATAAATGTTTTTGCTGAAAAAAAAGAAAAAAAAAACAACCCCTCTTTCCCCTTCCCAAGCACATACACAAATGAATTTCTTGATGTTGCTTTGGTTCTTTGAGGCATTTCAAGACTGGAGCCTTGTAAAGCTTATAGTTAATTTGTCATGGATGAAGAGATGCCATCTGGACAACTATGTGTAGTCAGATATGAACAGTAAAGCAACTTTTTGTAACAGTGCCATATAGAGCAGTTTTCGCTTGAGTGTCAAAAGTAATCATGCGATTGCTTTGGTTTCTGATTGGCAATTAAAACTGAGTCGTGAAGTGGGTATGGACGTCACAATGTGATTGGCTGAGTCTGTGATTACTTTGGTTTCGATTTAATGACACTCAGTTGAAAGCCCCTTTAATTGTTTTAACTTGAAGCCTTATGCCATGGATTCAACTTGGAAGGTCCCAGCAGTTGTACGTAGCACAAGCAGCTGACATTATTCTTTACAAGAGTAGCAAACAAAACAAGGGCCAGTCATTATGGCAGCCAACAAAGACCTTTAATGGTCATCATGGTGATGTCTGTCGGTTTGTCGTCATTGATGGCCAACTGATAAGTGGCAGCATGGATAATTCAGTCCGCACATGGAACCTTCAGACTGGTAAATCCGAGGGTGTATACCTTGGCCATACCAACAACGTCCACAGTGTTGACTATTTTGATGATGTTATTGTAACAGGATCAAGGGATAAAACTGTCAAGGTAGGCTAACTACCTATGATAGAATTGTATAATAATAATCACTGACAATATTAAATAGCCACTTTATTTTGTGGGTACCAGCAAAATAAAGTGGCCTTCACATGACAAACAAATGTTGTCTAACTTGTGTTGACAAACACTACAAAGTTGGCTAACTTGTGCATTCACACGTCAAAATAACGTCATGACAACAAAGGTTAATTCTCAACTATGGCATCTGTGGTGCAATGGCAATTACGGAGAGTTGCAGCAGTATATACTTACTACTGTTCAATATCCTCCACCAGCGAAAAAACAGAAAACAATAGGAAAATACAAAGATATGGACTACTTACATTGTCAGAAATCCCTCCCTTCCTAGTGCATATCATAATCTTATACTGTAGGAATATTAATACCAATACCGTACCGGTAATTATTGTACCTTAGAGATATTTATTTCACTGTATATTTTGTTTGCAATGGCATAACATAATCTTATACTGTAATAATATTGTTATCTTTTAGCTTTTAATATTTAAATTGTTTATTACTCTAGCCGTAGGCGGCTAGAGTTATGTTTTCGGGTTTGACTTTTATTATTATTTTTTTTTCGGGTCACGATTTTCCAATCAATTATCGATTACCATCGATATCAGTTTGAGCGGGCTTTTTAAATGAGTGTACGCACTGGGATTCGAACCCGCGCTCTCCTGCGTCAAAGGCGGTAGCGATGTCCACAAGGCTATCGAGCCAAGGATGCGTCCGTAGGGGAAAAACATCTACTATTAAAACCTTCTTTACGTGACCGGAAACCATCATTTCGCCGTATCCGGATTTATTATGCTGCCTGTCAGCCATCTTTAGCCAGCTACTTTCTTTTCATCGTACAATTACTGCTGGTGAAATGTCATCAAAATGCCATCGCAAAAACTTGTCAAGCATCCGTTTCCCAATTTTGAATCCAATTAATGCATATTGTAAGATTTGTAGGTCTCTACAACGAAGTCAATTCTATGATCGGAGTTTTGTCGATGTTATCGCTATCGTTCTGGAGTGCTTCACTGACCAGTTTCCTGGGCCAGCTACTGTTTGCTATCGGCTTTCTAGCAGAAAATTAAACCTTAAAATTTCAATCGAAAATCGGCTAAAGGAGAGGCTAGAGTATAGGCTACCTGTAGCCTCTTGTTTATTACTAATACCCACCAAGATTAGCTAATGCTATATGTGGGTTGTGTAAATTGTCTTAAAATAATTTTATATATCTGATGGATATAAAGTGGTAGTAGGAAGGGCTAGTCCTTTCGTGATCACACACCATTCCATCCACCATTTTGTGAGGTGTCTTGCAAAGCACGTGAAGAGTGCCAATTTTGATAGGTTAAGGGTGAACAAGACAAATTCACATGTCAAACAGTTTGCTAACCGTTTGCTAACATGTTGTGTTGTTCACACACACACCAACTTGCATTTTCTAACACAAGTTGGTCAACATCTTTTGGTCAACACACATGTCCACTTGTGTGACAAATTTCCCGTTTTGTGTGGCACTAATGTGAGATGGTTTGATTCCTGGACTTCATTCCTTGTGTGAGTTCAGTTTGCTGTTGCTTCCCTACTCTGCTCAGGGTGGTTCCCTCCCCCCCCCCCTCCAAAAGGTACTTTGTGTTTTATTGTTAGCATTTTGCTTTTTTTTCGTGGCTGCTAGGTTTGGTCCCAGCAGAGTATATCTTGTGTTCACACCATTCATGTCGAGGATAATGTTTGGTCGGTTTCTCTGAATCCAAGCTTCAGGTACTTAATGAATGTTAATTTTTTTGGAAGGTAAGCAAGAAGGCAAACAGTATCACTAGGGAAAAGACAATGTAGCTAATGAGGAAATCCAAATAATTATTTGAATGTGAATGATGGTGAAAATTGTAAACGTTTCAGTGGAAGTGCATTTGAAATATGCAACCACGCTAGTTCACAGGCACCCCATTTAAATAATCTGGCACTGGAAGCAACCAGTTACTGTTGTAGCTTTACAAAGTCAGGTGGAGTTGAATTCAGTCCTGACCACTAAAAACAGAGGATCTGCATACAAATCACATGCCCCAACCACTTGCCCCAACCACTTGCCCCAACCACTTGCCCCAACCACTTGCCCCAACCACTTGCCCATGCTGCTGTGTGAGAGAAAGAAAAATTATGGCTCAGTGTTTTTTAGTAACCATGTTTGCAGGAATCTGCAAAATCGGATGAAAAGTTTAAAAGAACCAAAGTGTGATAGGCAGTTGTACCCCTGACCCACCGCTCCAGGATATGGTAAATAGTAATTGTACCCAAATCATACTTGACTCTAGGAGTGTAGTGAGCGGGAGCAGTGGTCACACCAGAGGAGTTTCACCTTTGCAGCTTTGGGATATTGATAGGTGAGTACCCTAACCTTGTGCAGTGTCCAGGTCTTTGCATTTGCACTCTGGTCTTGAAACAAAAACAGTAAAGGAATTACAAATGAGTTCATAGTTCACCCAACCCACTTGACTCTGGAAATCAAACCTGGTATACATATTAATTTTTTCATAATTATTAACATCCCAGTTACAGTTTTTTATTAGAAAGTAAAATTGATTGCTTTAAAAAAGGTAAACTGGATTAACGATTCTTTTTAAAACTCTCCTCAGTCCATGACCAGTGATGTCATGATACGTACATTAAATTGAAGAGTGCCATGCCTGAATAAGTATCTACCTCAAATAAGCAGCCAACTGAGCCACAAGTCAAGAATATATTAGTGAAAAGTGCCACCCTTGAATAACTACCCTACTCTAACTTACATTCCCAAGGTTGATGGCAGGTGATTTTACTGTGAACAATGCACAATGATTTTACTTTTAGTTGGGGGGTGGGGGGAGGGCTGGGGTCTCCTATAGGGAGTAAAAGCAAATTACTAACGGTCAAATCCAGTAACATGAACCTTGCACTAACTTGAACCAAAATCGATTCCCCTGGATTTCTGTTATACATTTACTGTCAGTAGTTTTACCCTTGGTAACTTGAACCTCCCGCTAACTCAAAGCAATTTTTGTCTCCTTTCCAGTCACTTTCTCTTGTTATATAATTTTACCCTTTTATAACTTGAACCTTGTTTGTCAAAACCATGACCTTATTTTTAAGTTGCAGTGTATTCTTTGTCTTTTTTGGCAGCCCAGTTCAGGTTTCATGCTTGCGTCCCTTCAAGTCTGTGGGATCGCAATGTTCACTTGTTCTCTTTCAAACTTTTGAAGTTCAGAGTACTTTGTCACTTCAGACTACTTTGGCTTCTCTTGCTGCTTTTCTTTATTTTGTTCTACCTTGCATTACGTTCTGATTTATTGTTCAGAAATGTTGTACAGGTAGTTACATTTTTAATCAACTTCTCCAAATTTACCGCAAAACTCAGAAAACTGGGAACACAAGAAATATTTATGGAATGTTGTGCCAAGGAAAAAGCCAATTAGGTGTGAGAAAACTTAATTGCAAACAGCAACAGTAATTTGCTTGTGGTTTTAAGGTCTGCTCGCATAACCTGAACTTTACTGTGATTCGTCACCACACAACTGACATTCCTGAAGTATTTTAAGGTGTTCAGGGTTTACTGAGTTTTACAGTAAATTTGATTCAACTGTACACTTCACAAATAGAAAAAACAAAACAAAACATGTTTTTCCTTTATTTCTATTTGTTTTATTCTCACCTCCAGGTAACACAAACCTTTTCTTATTTCCCTTGAAGGAAATAAGTTCTCTCTCGTGGGGTATAGACGAAATTAGTTTATAAAATGATTAGGCCAGTACATGCACTCTCATTTGTCAATAGCTGTGTTTAAATGAGAGTATGTAAACATGGTTGTGACATCACACGAATTTTGATTGGTTATGTGTTGTCAGTTGCATGTGTTTTGATTGGTTGGTAGGAAATATGTCAAATTAATTGTCAAAATATTTTAAAAATATTTTATTTTAAAAGCAATAGACGACTTTGCTGTGTTTATAACCTCATCTAAACACTCAGGGAGTTGGGAGAATTCTGCATCTCAGGTTTGCATATTAAACTGTCTTGAATTCTCATAACACCCCTCATGTTTAAATGAGGCTATGTAAACACAGAAAAAGTCCTCCGTTGCTTAATTAATGGCCTAGCACCCACAAAGCTAGTTTAATGGTTTAACTCCCACAAAGTTCATAAATTATATGAACCTAGTTTAATGGCTAAGCTCCCACGAGTCCTCTATTGCTCAGTTGTAAGAGCATCCTGACTAGTTATCAGAAAGTCATAGGTTTGACTCCTGTTATGAGAACTCTGATTTTTTTCCTGCAGTATGCCTGCATCAATTTCTAGAAAAATCATCATTTCCATGATTCACTGGGCTGAACACTTGATATTTCATTTCTTTACAAGAGACTTATTATCCAGCTTCAATTTTAACCCTTTCCTTCTGGAGGGGTACCCCAGTGATGAGTAAATCATCTGGCATTATCCAGAGTAAAATCTATAAGTGGTACTGTTGAGCATTGAGGGTTAATGGGGACATAATTTTTGAGCAGATGAAGAGGGTGTTGAAGGGAACCTCCAACAAAACAAGAATTTAAGTTTAAAACATTGAACATAATGTTTACAATCAAAATTGTTCGATCTTTTTGGTATCTGAAATAGACAAATTTCAAAAATGCTTGTTTTGGTTTGCAAATTTCCCGGGTGCTGCCATTTTGAATAATTGTGATGTGTAATGGTTGCTTTATTGTATTCACACAAAGAACTTTTGTTTTGAAAAAAATAGGGTAGCCATTACATGTCACAATTATTCAAAATCGCAGTGCCTGGGTAATTTCAAAACCAAAACAAGTGTTTTTGAAATTTGTTTATTTCAGATACAAACGCTTCCATAGAAAAAGTTAGAACAATTTTTATGGTAAGCATTATGTTGAGTATTTTAAAGTTATATTCTTGTTATAGCGGAGGTTCCCTTCAATCCTTTCCTGCCAAAGGGGTACTCCAGTGATGAGTAAGGTTCTGTAA
>BLFK01000459.1:18841-33841 GCA_014634185.1 Astreopora myriophthalma | reverse complement strand
AGACCAATTTCTCATGTCTGGTTGAAAAATGTGAATTATTACAGCCTTAATCGATGTATCCGCAATAGATTCAACTCATGAAGTCATGATTACCAGTACTTGATCTTGTTTTGTTTCAAATTCCAGTAAATAGTCAATAATAGTCTCTTGACCAATGATGTAGGACAACTCCTCTCCCCATTTAAATGACGAAAAGCATCCATGCATCATTTTGCATGAAGATCCATCATTGATTTGGGGAGGAGGGAGGTTTAGCAAAATTGTTTCTTTCTTATTCCATTTAAGATTGGCTAAACGGCAACATCATCGGTGTGCTATCAATAGCCCTCTTGTAACTATTATTTGTAAAAGAACTGTTTTTCTTGGAGATTGCTTTAGAGCTTTGGAATGTTTTTCTCAGCCATCTGTTTTGTGATTTGTGCAGTAATTCTTCCTGTGTGCTAAAGTGGGAAGATCCTCACGACTCTGTGGTGTACTGTGTTGACTCTGATAACAAGTGGATGGTAATCAGTGGAACTAACAGATACGGAGTGGTAAGATACAGTACATTTTATATCCTTAATTGTGCTTCAAGTATGATGATGATGATGATGATGATGATGAAGTCTTTATCGGAAAAATCAGACTTAACAGACTTGAGTCTTTACGGAACAATCAAATTATGAATTATAGACACAATTTAAAATTTAATATAAGATATAAAGAATGAGTCTTGACAATCAATATTATGAAAAATAGATACAATTTAAAGAACTGCAATAACATAAGATATAAAATGGAGCAATCAAGCATGATAGAATAATTTATAACTACACAAGTTTAAAAGACGTCTGTTCGTAAACAAGTTATTGTATCTTTCAGTTCTTATCTGGGAGAGTTGAAATCTCGTGGCCCCTTTTTCTTAATATTCTTGACCATTTTGGCGGCAACAAATCTTGAAGAGGATGGTCTTTCATGGTGGTGATCTTGTTGAACAGAAGTTCATCTCTCTCTTCAATTAATGTCCATATCTTGAAATCCGCCTTGGTAGTATAACCATATCACTAGGCTGATTTGCAGAAGTTGTCAATTCGATCCAAATACTTCTTACAGGCAGATCCCCAGACCTCTAGGTGCCATCACACAAGTGAGGATAAAGATGAGGGAGTCAAATAACTTGTTGAGTTGATCTTGAGAATAGCCATAAAACTTGCAAACCCTCAATATGCATGTAGCTGACTGCTGGCCTTGGCTAGTAGGTGTTGACGTAGAGGTCCTAGCAGCAAGGGTTTTCTTGCAATATATTTCCAGGCAACTTGAACCAGTTCTTATGTTCAATGCCAGTTACTAGTTGTGGGTTGGGCTTAGTAGTCTTGCTGCATATCAGCATCTCTGGCTTTTTTGAAAGGTTTAATGTCATTCTATTGCTGGCAGCCCAATGTTTCATGCTGTTGACTTATCAATTGTCGCATCAGTACTGTCTTTGCGTACAGGGATGCTGATGGTAATGTCATCTGCAAAATTCACCACAAGGTTTCTTTTAGGGTCAGCCAATTGTATGTTGTTAACCATCAAGGAGAACAAGGTGGGGCCAAGGACAATTTCTTGAGGCACGCCTCCACTGACATCTATGAACTCTGTTGTTATTCCATCAACCACGGCTCTCTGTTTTCTGTGATTCCAAAAGTCAAGGCCGATCCAGTTGATCACATAAGGATTTATGTCTGTTGCCTTAAGCTTGTCGGAGAGCAGAATGTCATGGGGAACGGTGTTGAATGCTTTGCTGAAGTCAAATGACGATACCCTTACAAAGTCTGCGTCCCTATCCAACCATTTCAGCCAGTAATGCTGGGACTTCACAAGCACCATTGTGGTGTTAGAATCTTCTTTGCAGGTGAATTGATCAGTCTTATGAGTGACTTGAGGATGTCAAACAGCTCAAACTTGAGTATTAACTTTTCAAAGGGTCTAGTTATGGTATTTGTCAGAGAAATAGGTCGTGCTTTGGTTGCAGCTCGTTAAGGGTGATTCCTTTGGGATAGGAGTCACATTGGCAAGTTTTCAGTGACAGGGCACAAAATGTTCTGCAATGAATGATTGAACAGCTTGGTGATCACCAGAGCCAGGAGATGGGAGAAGTCTCTCCACATCCAATAGGGAAGCCCATTTGGACCAGGTGTTGTATGCTTCTGCTGTGTATGAGAACCTTTGGACAGTGTGTGGGTGGTAGGGGAATCTACTGAGGAGTAAAATACACCAGATCTGAATTTGTCTCTTTGAAGTACTGGGCCAAGTTGTTCGAAGCAGGGTTAAGTGTAGCTTTGGGTTCAGTCCTAGTAAGACCCACAGGTTGTCATGGTAATTATCCTGGGTTAGCAGGAACCCTGCTTCAAACAACTTGGAGCTGGTTGATTGCACTTGGGCTTAGGATAGAGCTGACATTTTGGCTACTGTATTTTCTTCCTGTGATCTTGTGTACATTGTCCTACCATTTTCTTTGATCCAGTTTCATGTCTTCTGTTCTCTTGGTGAATAGATTGCATTGGATTCTTGCAGATGAGATTGTTAATGCGTTCTTCTAGGTCGTATTGATCTCCCATCTTGATGTACTTATTCCTTTTCTTGGTATTTAATTAAGGGTGTCATATAAAGAGGATCCTCAGAGGATACCTTAATTTTGATGAGTGGGCAGCTTTCATCATGCACTCTCTTTAAAGAGTCACTTGAGAAGTTAGTTGCTTTGTCCAGGTTTGTATAGGAGTCTATGAGGCTCCAATCAAATGCCTCCAGCTTATGCTGCAAATTGAGTTTTCGATGTTCTCTTACGTCTCTGTAGGACATGTGTCTCCTTTCAGGTCTTGTAGGTTGATTAGTAGAAACCATGACTGAAAGATGATCTGATCGCACCAGGCTTTTAAACACTACTGGTGTTTTCCATAGGTGTGGTCTGTTAGTAAGAAATACATCTAAAATTTTGTCACCATGGGTTGGTTTAGTGACCAATTTATTTAGAATTGGTGGTGAACACTGCACTCCAAGTTAGGGCACTAAAAGTCATTATCAAGTTCAAGATGTTTGATCTTCCAATCGTTCCTACAGATAAGAGCGACTCCACCAGTGCGCTAGTTTCCACAATCTTTTCTAAGAAGGCAATAGCCATCAGGACATACTAGATAGGATGAAACTGCTGTTTAGCCAGTACGATGCATTATATTGATTTTGTTGCTGAATAAATCGTTGCTTAGTCTACTTATCCAACCCTATTTGACATGCGAATGGGCGCTTAAAACCAAGCAGCTGGGGGTTATTTTGGGTGGTGTAGGACCAGGTTTGGTAGTTTCCACCATCACTAGATTGTTTAAATTTTTACGTAGTATGATTACAACCAAGAAAATCACCAATCCTTTATCTTCTGATTTTGATTTTAGTATGTTTGTTAAGCACTCACTAGCCGACATTTTAAGATTTAATCACCCCAAGATGGTTGTTTACTTTGACCGGGGTTTTCCTGTGTAATGGACTGCCATTGCTAACTTCGAAATTCTCAGAGTTGAATTGAGAAGGGGGTGACATCATACAGTCACTAATTTACAAATACAGTGTGTGTACACAGCTAATTTCTTATGCAGCACAGGGTTTTCAGGGTTTGGGGTTCAAACTTGTGTGCTGCATACTTAACATGCTGCCCTGTACACACACTGCAGTTGTGAGTGTGTGACATCAGTTTCTCCTTAATCCAGCTCATTAAAGACCAGTAGTAATAATAATATTATTATTATTATTATTATTATTATTATCAGTTTTTAATGCAAGTAAGGGTGAACTATGAAATGAGAAAATTCCACCTAAAATAAACAGCCATGTTCTTCAAATGAAGGGTTAAAGGGGCAGGCACAAAAGTTGGACTGGATCAACTCAGATTACTCAGCTCGGATCGATATAAAAATAGGTTTTCATTAGCAAATTAGGTAAAATTTCCTTATGTTAAGTCTAAGGTTAGGGTTAGGGTTAACTGGGTTGGGGTGATTTATCAAGGACTTTCATTTTTACATCGATTCCAGTTGAGTGATCAGAGTTGATCCAGTCTGATTTTTGTATCTGCCTGGGTAAAAGTTTTGGCTAGCAAGTGTTTAGTAAATAACTTTGAAATGTGAAGAAAAAGTGAAAAAGAGAAGTGCTTTTTTGATCACAAAGGCACTTTAACTTGTGCTGGTCATACAAGTATCTCTTAAGAAACCATCAGTTAAGCACGCGATGTGCAGTCAGACTTGATTTGATTGAAGTTACAGCAGTTACTGAATCTGATGATTAGTTATGCATAATATCACACAGGCAGGAATGCCATATGAGATTCAACTCTTTTAACAACATTGTCATTTACAATCAGGATGATGATGCTGGATGCATTGAAATATTGATTTAACAACTCTTTTAAATTTTGTTGTCAAAATTGATGCTTCATCAAGCAACTAGCCATGTTTTTGAACCTTGATGATAATGCTTGGATAAAATTTAATTGACTTTATCATCATCATCATCATCATCATCATTTTAAGTTTTGCTGTTGTTATTTTCATCTTCCAAAACTCATTAGTTTTGGAAATTTTATTTCTTATGATACATTTAGGTCCGAATATGGGACAAGCGCTTTAGGAGGTGTCTACGAGTAAGAGTGAACATCTTTAATTTCATACAGAGTTGTGTTGTGAGATATGGTATTGTACAACATTTGTTCTTTTTAAGCATCACAAAACAAGATGTACTAATACCATTACATTTAATTTTGTACCTCTCTCTTGCAGATGTATTATGCTGGAAGGAATTCATTCAGTCCTGTTTATTCACTATCGTTCAACAGAACATCACTGTTTGTTGCTTTAGCCAGTGGAGTTAGGATGTTAGATTTCACTGTGTAAGTTTTGTTTACCTACCATTAATTTATCAGTAATTTATTGGTTGTCCAGAGTTGTCAAAAAGTGCTGGAAACTGGCAATATCACCAGCGATTTTCACAGTTTCATTTGCCAGAGAAAAGAGAAAACATGTTGGCCTGCAGACCCACAGTGCTGTATTCAAATCTTTGCTGTACAGTAGCATGGATCATTTTATGATCTGACACTATGGAATTTTTACATGTTCCTTGTACGTATACTAGTAAAGGGAGATTTTTAACCCTGTTAAAAATGTAAAAATGTAATTGCTTTGTTTATGCTGGAAGTGCACTTAGCTATCAGGGTATTTCAGAGGCACTCCACTTCAGTCGTGTGTAAGAAATAGTTCAAATCTAACATAGCTTACTGTATATGGTTTATAAAAAAAACCTAAACTGGATGGAGGCATCCAGTCAGGCTATATACATAACGTGGTAGATTTGAATTCAGGACCACTGAAGACAATTTATTACAGTAACTGTAACAATAATTATTATTAGATGAGGTTGAGCATGATAGCAAGAATTATCAAGGCAGAGGTTTGTGTTATCTGCTGATGCCAAAGGCTGATGCAGATAACACAAACCAATGCCTTGATAATTCTCACTATCATGAGAAAGCCAAATTCAATAATTGTTTTATTATGCACATTGATGTGCTAAAAGTTAACTTGTTTGCTGATGTCGTCTTGCATTAAAATTGTCTGCAAAATAACATCACTTTTACATGCACAAGACGTGTTGTCTGCAGAAATGACGTAACAAAAATAGTGTCAGTCAGAATTAGCTGTATGCTGGTAGCCAATCAGATTTGAGATGGTGACAGCAGTGTATAATAAATCAAGTTGGTGGTCAGAGCGAAATTTGAAATGGGAGTATCCATATGTGAATCCAGAACTGTAACCACTGGGCCACTCTGCCTCCCTATATATGAAATCTTAGCAGTTCTAGCAGTATGCAGGTGGTTTCTCACCTGAGCCCACTGTAGTGTGGAGTCTGCTGTAGTGGCTCAGTGACTGCAAGTACGAGATTGATTACGAGTATGACTTCTGGTGTCCAGTTCAAAAGTTTGTTGGCAAATACTGAATTTACTGTGGCAGTACCGGATTAATAAAAGGGAGGAAATTACAGGGCATGACACATGAACACACTGATGTAAAATGTGAATGCTTCTTCCTTCTTTAATCGTGAGGATGATATTGTGAAAACGATTGGATGCTAATGGATGGTAGTCCTTTCAGAGAAACTCATTAGTGTGTCACACGTAACAAAGACAACTGTTTGGGTATGTTGCCTATTTAGATCACAAATGTTAATATTGGTATTACCTACTGTCCTCCTGCTACAGTCTGTTCATGAATAAAAACTGCCAAGTTTTATCCCTTATTAGGGATTTCAGCCCTGATGAAAAAGAAAGTGCAAGATTTCTCCCTTGTTTGTGACATTTAGGGTGATTTGGTGAAAATTTGATAGCCAGTGTTTTGTAAAAATTGTTTAAGGTTCAGATTTAGCTGGTTGTAAAATTTGTTTAGATGTCTCCATGAAGCTGCTTTGCTCATGTCAGAGAATTTGACTTCAAATAAAATATTCTCATAGTGAAATCAATGGGGTAGCCTCCTTCTAAAAGATGAACTTTGAATTGATTGATTTTAGTTGTAACATTTTTAAAGTAAGGGTTGGTTCCAAACAGGTCCAATGCTTCCCCTTTGGGAAAACCCTTAGAGCTTGGAGGGCAACATGCAGGGAAATGAGTGTCCTTAACCCTGCCCTGCCCGAGGGTACCCCAGTGACGAGTAAAATCATCTGGCGTTAGCCACAGTAGAATCTACAAGTGGCACTCTTGGGTGTTAAAGGATTAAATTACCGGTAGGTCAAAGGTGTGTTTTCATGGGCATTTTTTTCCTTGCTTAACATTCCTTGTGGCTTTACTTTAATGAGAATTCGATTGAAGTTCGCTGACTTAGAGTGACACTGAAAACAAAGTTATTGCAAGTCTCTATTTGTAATGAAAACACAGCCATAATCTGTTGTTGTTAAATAACACATAACCCTGCAGTTAGTTTAAAAAAAAATGTTGTAAATACTACCATTTTCGAGCTACCATGAAAAGCAAACTTTCTTGTGTGTTTTTTCAAGTGCCAAACATTTCTGTTTGTCTAGACAAACCACCGTGTTTGTTACAATAACTTGTTTTCAGTCACAACATAGGAAATCACTTCTGTTGAACGATACGAATGTAATATTTCAGTTTGAATGAATGGAAATGCTTAAATAAATGATGATGCATTTCTAGTGGTCTTGATGCAATGATATTTCAATAATAATGTCTTGCCCACACGGAAAGATGCAGAGCAGAGCTGTCAAAACGTCTTATGTTTGTGGACTAAATATAATTGAATTACATAAAAAATTGTGACCATTGGTCTAGGCAAACTGGAATGTTTGGCCCGTGAAAAAATGTGGAAAAAAGTTAGCCATTCATGGTAGTTTGAAAATGGTAGTACTAGCTTTGTGTAAAATTAATGTTTTTTTAGTAACCACTTCATGGCCTGTTGTATATACTAAAAATGCAAATACATTAAGGTTAAAATAAATGGAAACATCCCTTGCAATATGTGTACCACTAGTTTCTAAGTGTGAAAAGTAGATATCTTGGTCATTATTTTGTTGGCTGTCATCAATCGAAAAAAGAGATACTGGTACATAGACTGAATTGAAATTGGATTTAAAAAGTCCAAGTAGTGTAGATATTAAAAGAGCAATATCTATGAAAGCGAACTTACTAAAATACACGAAATTAATAATTATTAGATCTGGATTGACCAGAAAAGAGAAGCCAAATAAGATCAGCAAAAAATCACAACAGGCATTGTTAAAGACCAAGGAATAAGTCAGTTACCATCACAACAGTTACCATCTGTACAGTTCTAAAGCCTCCAGTATACTGCATCAGGAGACTGTGGAGGACTCCCAGGAGGCCTTAACTGTGAACGATACTCGGGTGGAATGGCCCGTACATTGATTTTTATCCCTGGGTTGTACTTACGAGCCTTCTCGTAACACCTTATTACTTGCTCCTCTGTTGACTTCTTGATTTGCAACAATTCTGAGTGAATGTAGCCAAGCAGACAATAATGATTGGCCAGGTGATGTTTGTAATCTTCATTTGTAAGTTGTATAGCTTTGTTGACAAAGTCTTCAGCCTCCTTTAGGTACCCTACCAGGTCTATCCTTTTCCTTGTACCCTTTGCTGTCAACTTGTAGAGGTTAAATTTGCAGTATGCGAAATAGTACGCAGCATAGCCATAGGTCTGCGTGATCTCCCCCATTGCCTCAAATAGCTTGTGGGCATTTTGCACAGATAACAGAACTTCTTCTACATCAGTACCCCTTTTCATACAAAGGGAAACTGCCTTTATAACAACAGAATGCAGATCATCATATCTTGCACCTTCCTCAATCAGTCGTTCCACAATTTCGACACCCTTTGAAATGTCCTTGATTTCTTCCTCAGTGCACCATTTGCATAGTTCTGTGATCAAGGGGACGCGTCGCTGAAGTTTCTCAGAAATGAAAGGCTCATAAGGCTGGATATTAGGGTGGTTCATATCATTGTCATGCAACTCTATTAGTTTAGAAAGCAAAATTTCAGACCCTGAAAAGGAATGTTGCTTGTCCAGATTTTCATCCAGGAATCCCTTGAGAGATTTTATAGCATCATTTTTGTCTCCTTTGGTGCAGAGATTGTCGACTTCTCTTAAAATTGAGTAAGCAATGTATTTTGGGTGGCCAGGAAGGCGAACACGGAAGTATGACGTGTCAAAATGAAAAGATGGTTGAGGATTCTTGTTCTTTTTCATTGTCCTGTAGATGGTTCTCACTCCAGTGAACCTCCCTTCAGCCAATTTCCTGTCTTTAAGAAATTCAGCTATTCTTCTGTTTCGAGATGGTACTGGTGGTACCTCTCTGCCCTCTGAGAAATCTTCAGATTTTAAACTAGGATCTGGGCCTGGATAGCTGATGACATCGATGCAATCTGGTTTGATGTGAATCTTTATGGGATTGCTTTCAGACTCTTCATAGCCCCTATGATGGAAAGCATTAACAACTGCCTCACGCAGGGCTCTTGTGGGATATGCAACAAACTCATGGCGGGCTTCTTCTTTTGTTCTGTGAAGAATGAAGTTCAAGGTTTCCTCAATTTGTTGATCAATTGGTCCGGTCACTACTTTTTCCTCGGAATCATCATCATGGGTATATATTGCAATTTCTGTTTTTGCGCCCATGAAAAAATCATGAGGGGTTTGGTGAAAGAAGAGAAGGGCCACATTTCTTGGGGCCCAAACTGGGACAAGCTCATCACCAACTCTTTTATCTCCAATGTTCCTTACAAGTTTTAACCTGTTGTAGAAATAGATAGGTGAGTTATCTTCATTTCCATCCAGAAGTTTGCTTTTAACTCCAGTTAAAAAGGTTTTCACCAGCTCAAAGTCAATGTCATCTTCTAGTAACTGCCTCCCAGACCCTGATAAAGAAAAACGAGATTTTTAAGGCCTAGGTTTTAAGAAGTGAGAACTTGCTTGAATGGTTTAATAAGATTTAGAGGTGAGGTGAATAGCACATCTCCAATCCCCTGTGACAAAGTTGTGGGGGTGAGGGATTGGTTGAAGTGCATTTATTTTGTGTTAGTTGTTGGTTTCACCTAATGCACACCTTATTGCCATCTCATTCTCCTGGTAGCTATTAATAAAACTCGGTGCCATAACAGCTGAAAAACTCTTTTCAGTTTGTTGCACTATGCCAATACAACTGTAAAATGGCCACCAAACTGCAAACCAAAAATATGTATGCCACTGAGAGAATGTAATGGGAAAATTCTTTACACGCCTGAAAGCTGCTAAAGTCCTTACGCATTTATGGTGTTTATTTTTTTCTTACACATACGGATACAGTCTTTTCATAGTGCAAAAAACAAATACATGTACCAATAAGACAGTATGTTGACGTTTCATAACTTCGTAAGAAGAACCCAAGTTATGAGCTGTTTGACAAATATTTGTTTTTGTTGGGTGGGTGTTTATTTTGATAGTAAAACCGCTGTTACACGCTGAAACTTTTGGCTGAAACTCGTGTGGAACGGCGCTACGAAACAAGCCTCAGCAGGGAAAGCTCAGCAGGTGTTGCACCGTGTAACATGGTCGGTTTCGTGAAACTTTTTTGAACTTCCTTTGTGAGAGAAGTTTCACGAAAATTACAACCGTTTTCTACTTGTGCGACGGTTGCAACGATCGCAGTGGTGATAAAAACAACAGTTTCACCGGCCGTGTAACACCACTTCGTGAAACTTGTTTCGCAGCGCCGTGGCATATACTGTAAGTTTCAGCGAAAAGTAAAGTTTCAACGGGTAACAGCGGCTTAAATTGATAATCACATTTAACTATGTTGCATCGTTTTGTCGGTGCTATAGTGAACCTGGTCCAAGCCAGACACTCTCTTTGCAGTGTCACCATAGTACATCTTAACGTGCGTACTCACAATAATTTAAATGCAACATGGCAGCGATTGTAATGGACTACCAGCCTTATAAGGACTGATTACCCGTAAAAAAGGATCGAGCGATCGCTGTAATTTGGGTCTTGAATTGTTTCCATATATTTCGATCGATCACCGAGAATTCAGCGATCGCGGTCGCTGTAATCACTGCAGTGGCAAACGAGGCATTTTTATATGTCCTTATATGATTGCTTGTGTTCGTTTAACTTGAGTCCACTAACAAAGTCGGTCACACTAGCAAGAAGGTTGAAGTACCGCGACGCGGCATTCAAATAGTGGCACATCGAAACATCGAAAGGTTGAGGAAAGGAACACAGAACGAATTCCATAAAATGCACGAAAGACGACGGCATGGCATAATGGTAGTGGAGCGAAATCGTCGTCTTTATGTAGTCCAGCAACGTCTTCGTTGAAGTACAATTGATGCTCACACCCGTTTTCGACTAGAAAATGTGAATTGTGCAGTAACTAATTAAGATTCAATAACTAAAAGGGAATAGCTAGAGGGGAAAATAATTATAACTTAGCCCAGATCGCCCCTGTTCTTCAATTAAAAGCCCCCATCAGCTTTTCACACAGTCGGTATTAATTTTAATACTAGCCTGAACAAAACAAAACCGAGCAAAGTAACTTTAATACCCGAGTCGAGTGCCCGCCTGTCGTCAAACGGAATCTTGCGGTGTAAGGAAAGCAGTTTCCGCTCTTCATCTGGGGTTGCCTTTTTCGTTTCTGTCGAGCGCCTTATGTAATAGCGGTTATCTCCTTTTTCGCTCTCTCTGCACGTATGTGGTCTGTCATCGGATGCGGTGACCCAGATCACCAACACGCACTTTCTCGCTCCCTCGAATTCCACCACCTCTGGTGACAGAATAGGGAAGTATTCGGGCTTGATGTTGGCTCTGCATGCTCCCATAATCTCCTTTTGCACCCGATCTAGATCTCTTGCTGGAACTCCGAAAGGCGGAAGAACTATCTGCCGGTCATCTGAAGAATTATCCCAATTTTCCTTTTCTTCAACGCCAATAATAACGTGGCCACCGTTGTCATTGTAAAAGTCATTGGCGAAAGCGCAAATTGTATGAATTACTTGCCAGTAAGTTCCGCCTTCTCTTTTTCCGTGCCACGCTTTTTTAAATTCCACGCGCTGTTTTTCTACTCCTTCCAGGGAAAGCAGATCGTTTACGTTGATTAACAGACTAGAACAACACTCCGCCATCGTTCGCAAGAACACTGCATAATTGTTATAGCAACGTCACGTGACCAATATTTCACGATATGCTTATTTTCGCATCACGCGATATCTCGGCTATTGATTTGGCCCACACTTGGCCCACACTCACTGTTAATGGACGACTTTGATGCTGATGTAGACTTTCTCTATTAGTTCAGTTTCATTAGATTAATAGCTAAAAAATCCTGATCTGATGTAAGGTTACCAGTTTTCCATTCCTCGGGGTGGCTGTTTGTTTTTGCGACAGCCCGAAGTCAGGAACTGTCTCCAGTGGAGACGTTCGTTCGGCTCGCCACAAAATCTCCGAGTCTGCGTTGGGGGACTTCTCCTTTGCTCTTTGCGTCTTTCATAATACACTTCAGGAACCAATATCAAAGTATGTTCTTTTTAATTGGTATAGTATTTTATTTTATTCAATAACTGTTATCATAGTATTGTACATACGTTGTAATTGATAAAGGATTTTATTATTATTTTTTTTTTAAACAATTATTATCATACTATTGTATGTAGTTTTACTATCTTAAGCCAGCGACACACTAAGCAATTTTGTTCGCCGATCGCAGCGATTTTGATCGCCAGCGAATTGCGTTGCTGCGTGGTACGGGCACACCTAGGCATAGTATTAGCCATAGATACAGAAATCCGGATTTTTTTTAGAATTTTTACACCTCAAAAAGATTTCAGAAAATGTGGAGATTTTTTGTGGCAAAATTCTAATCAATGATTAAATTGCTGCCTACTAGAAAGTTATTATCGATTTTAAATTACTTTGGTGTGCGATATATCTATATAAATCTGAATAATCTTGATACTTACAAGTTTATGGCACCATTTACCGGGACCGCGCAGGGGGTGTGGCTTCGGGGGCTTTAGCCTCCCCAGTGTTTTGGAAGGTAATATATATATATATATATATACCCAGATCTGTCATTCACCAAAATAACTTAATTACATTATTTTATGTGAGGCATACGGATCTCTCAGGAAACACTGCCTTTTTCTGATTTGTCCGTTTCGATCCAGTTTGATTTTTGGAGGGTTTCCTCCTACAAACACAACCAAATAGGGCAGTTTGCCGTTAGGTTTGTTCCTGAACAGACGATTAGCAATTTATATTACTATTGGCAGTTGTAGATGCATTTATAACCATTTCAGAAGACTTAAATTTGAAATTTTCCCGGGGGAGCATACCCCTGGACCCCCCCTAATTTCTAATTTTAGCGCTTGTGCTTATTCCACTCTCGGTCCCACTGCGACATAAGCATAACATAAGCAACTCTGCTCGTTCTTCTTGTACGTAGGGTCGGGTCGTACCTCAGTGAACGGTGTTCAGGATTGGGCAAAACAACAATAGAACGAACAAAGAGAACAGTGGATTTAGCACCGAAAACAATAGAAAGTACGACACTATACAGCCAATGAAATTTAGTGTTCAACAAGAGGTACGACCCTACCGTGTACGTATGCTTTATTATGCTGATGTCGTGGGTGTTCTCATTTTCTTATGCAAGTGTTTATGCTTATGTTTATGCTTGTGCTTATGCGCTAGTGAAGACCAGCCTTTACGCGTTCGCATTAGCCTCCCCCCCCCCCCAACTTGAAAATACGCTCCGCGGGCCCTGTTGACTAGTTATCGTCTACATTTTGTCAGTCCTGACTTGAATGAGTGGCTTTTGTTAATCAGTTTAAGTCCACAGGACACTGAATGGGCCCGTTCTTGAAATAATTATCACGTAGTTTAAATTTTATTCCTGCTTTTTTGTACCGGCCGTTCTCTTCACAGTTTTAATGTGGTCGGTATTGATTAAAGGGGAGTCATAATTTATTGGAAAAAATGATAAGATAAGCCAATTAGTCCAAAAAAGACGGAAAACCATGCGAGAGAACTGTTGAATCGGATTCTTCCAATTTTAAAGCCGCACTGCCTATCCTTGGCATAAGAAATAAATAAGGCTATGTTTCGACGATCTGCAAACGGATGCCCTTCGTTCCAGTCAGCAGATGTGGTGCGGTTAATTTTCTCGTAGATTCCTTTAAAAAAGAAAGGGAAAAAGAAATGAGTTGTTCTTCTCGGTGATGTCACATATGAACCTGGAACTAACTCGACAAGGGTAGCACTACCCACATACTTCGCCTGAGCTCGCGCTCTTGTATTCTTTCACATCTCATTAGACGGTTTTATCGTTCTTTCCTCAGTTACCAGGTCTTTGAATAAAAGCGAGACAGGAGTTGACCTCGTTTTTGTACAAAACTCATTGCTTTTATTATGTAAATCCTTCTGTTGTTCTGCTAACTAGTTTCTATTTTCATAAGAAAAGCAGTCAGGAATAGGCGATTTGCATGACGGCGTCATTTTACTACCGAGACCAGAATGCATTGAGTAGGCAAATTTTACCAATAGGCCATTTCAAAGCGAGTTTTGGTGCTAAACCATTCAAATGATAATGAGTTTGATTTGCATGAAAATACAAAACTCATTTGCATTTGAATGGTTGTGCACCAGGACTCGTTTTGGAACCGAGGCAAACAGCAATTCGGAAATGGTCTATTATCTCGTTATTCCCTGAAGAGCAAAATAGTCTGCATAAGAAAACATTTTTACAAAGCATCCTCGTCTTGGTGGTAAAATGACCCCATCATGCAAATGGCCTATAGGTGGTGTGCACCTCATCGCCGCCATGTTGGTTGACGAAAACAATAGATCTCTCATAACCTCCTTTGGTTCGTCATCCAGCATTTGCACATTTCATTGCCGTTATCTGTGTCTCTAGAGATTGGTTGCACACCACCTATTGAAGTGTGATTATCCCAGTTAATAAAGCAACTCAAGCAGTTGAAAGGAAATCTAAAAAAAAAATAATAAAATAAAATAAAATAAATTCAGGCGTGAACGGGACTCGTACCCATGACCGTCCTATTGCGCTGCACACTGCTCTAGAAACTGAGCTATCAAGCCATCTGGGAGCTGGTTCCTTGCGAGTTCGTGTTATATGCCGTAATGGTGAATTGAAGCTAAGTGTGATCATGGCCCTTAATGAAGCAACTTAACGCTCTCATCTGTTTTTCTTTTTTATCTAGAGTGTTGACCTTCGACGACAACATATGCACGGAACAGCCTGCTGAATACGCAAAATGGGCCTTTTTTCGAGACCTCTACACCAATTTTTCCTTTTTTTTTTAATTATTTTCTACTTTCACGAAATCCGCGTCAGCACCGAGCGCGTCTTCGTGCAACACTGTTTTCTTGTATGCAAATTACGCCGTTATCGGGACAAACCCCACAATTGGCCTCCCCGGAAAATACC
>BLFK01000459.1:3841-13841 GCA_014634185.1 Astreopora myriophthalma | reverse complement strand
ATCCATTAATACCCCTAAGTACTTAACATATGACTTACGTTCTATACTTATCAGTCTATTTTTTTGGTTGTCATATATGTTAAGTTTAACTTCATAATCTAAGCGTTTTTGGTATGGATGAAAGATAACAAAATTAGTTTTCTTTATATTTAAGGATAGCTTATTAGCGCTTAGCCAGTCACAGACATTAAGTAACTCCACATTTACAACAGATTCAATTGATTTTAAATTCTTATCAGCATATAGCAGATTTGTATCATCAGCAAATAGGTAGAATCCTACCTATTTGCAGCGTACAAGTGTTGCACAAAAAGATTTGCAACTTATGTTGGGGTTCACTTTTATCTTTTGGTTTTCATTTTTAACTTATTGCCATGAAAAACATATCTAAAACAAAGAATAATAAAGCGGTAGCAGACATAAAATTGAACTTCAACAGCTATATAAACCGGTCAAACAGAGCACAGAAACATGAAAAAAAAAAATAAAATAAAAAAATAACTGACATGAATTAAATCTAACAGGCTCCCAGACCGAACTCTTTTGTAATGTAGTTTTTGTGGTACTCTGTGAGAGGCAATCCGCCGGGGATGACCAGCGAACACGGCACAAATGACGGTTCAGCTGCTTGAATGCACGCAACCCGAAGATGATAATGTGCATCCGATTCCCGGGCGGGCGTGCATAACTGTCCCGTTTGGGGGTCCGTGTGGTATTTTAATTTTTTAACGGTAACATATTTGCGCGATCTGCTTTTAGAGATTTTGCGCTCTTCTTAGTATTTTGGAATGTGTTCCGGGTTTTTTGGGGGGTGTTCCGGGTTTTAGGTGATGTTCCGGGTTTTTTGGGTGTTCCGGAATGTTCCGGGATGTTCCGGTGTTCCAGTGTTCCTGGAAGTACTACATGCCGGATTACACACCATCACAGCGCCAAGCTACAAACAACCCAACCAAGCAAACTCTCACAACTTCAAAGCACTCAAATAATTTAGTGACTTCCCTTGCCATTTAAAAGTGAACTGAGACAAACTTGCGTCGTCTTATTGTCGTTGGAAGTGTAAAAAAGGCAAAAGATTTACGATTACCGCTAACTTTCAGGAGCGAAATTTAGGTAAAGCGTTGAGCGGGAAAAAAGTCAGGCCCGTGGGCCGTATCGTAAAAAGCTGGACCGGTCACGAGCGCGTGATTAGCCAATCAGATTCGAGGATTTAGGATTCCGGCCCGCTCAGATGCTTGAGAAAAAAATAAATATATATATTTTCCGCTCGAATTCGCGTGGCTTTGCTCCCGAGCGCGGGCCTTCGGCCCGACAAATTTATTAACCTCGCTACGCGAGTCGTGAGGAATAATGTTTTCTCCAGAGTGTCGTTGCCCGAATCAAGAGCGTTTTGCCCGAAAAATTACGTAATTTCCGTAGCAGGGGGGGGCTGCAGCCCACCCCGCCCTCCCCGGCTCGTACGCCTATGCAGTGCCCCTCGGAGTGTTTCGTAGTTCTTGTTGCTCTCATTGATGTCTGCAGCAATTAAGATCTGGCATAGCTTGCCTCTCTATTGGAGAGCTCATCTACGTCTTCTTCCTATTATTATTATTATTATTGTTATTATTATTTTTATTATCATTATTCACAGGGAGACTTTTATTCATATTCGTGACATCGAAAGTAAGCAATTTCACTGGCGAATAGACCTTTTCACGGTATATGACACCCACTTGATTGGGATGTATCGGCCGACTTTCCCCGAAATGCCGTACCTCTGCCACAAAGAGGTGAATTTCCGGTATTCTCCTCCATTTTTAACAGTTTCTTTTGAATCAACCATTCAAAGGAAAGGCCAGTGAAGAAAACTGCTACATTCGTGAACTGGTATTATAAACTTCCGGTGTCGCTTCTAAATTTACTGTAGTTTTAGCCGTGTTTCCCCCAACCACGATGGCGTTTCACAAACCGTGAAAAGGTCGCCCAAGGGGCAGATAGTGGGGGCGAGAGGAAAGCCTAAACGGGCTAAAAAATGGTAACGCAGAAATGTCAAAAACTGCGAATGAAAGCAGATATACAGAATCAAATGAAACATCAGAACTCTTAAAAAAATTATCTACGTTTCACACGGAGGCAGTGAAAACGCGTGCAATGGGGGCTTGCCTTCGTATTTGATTGATTGAAAAAGTGCGAGACACCAACCAAATTCCCATCATAGGCCATAGTAAACGCGGGGGACGGGGGTGGGGGGCAGTGATAGAGATTCAGGCCTCGGACCTCAGACCTCTCCACTCAGCCCCCTCCCCCCCCCCCCCCCCCAACTACCTAGGCTAGCCTGCATCCGCGTCACGCGGTGAAAGATTCCTTCCGGCGAAACGCGACCCTAAAATGCGTTAACCCAGACATTGGAGTGAGGACTTACCAAGAGTGAATGCACTAACAGCAAAAACATGACAAATGGTTATGGCTGTCCACGCGGCAAAAAACTGTGCTGCTGCTCCAGTAGTTATTGCGACAAAATACTTAACTGTGGGCTTGCTCCACACAATGGCGTAAAACACGGCTACAGAGCATAAATAGATAACCGTAATGAAAACAAAATAGAAACACAAGCTCCGGGCATCTTCTTTGTCTAAGGTATCCATCATGGTGTCTGAGGGAGGTACTAATGCGGAGTCTTTTCTTTTCGCCACGATGAAACAACCGATGAAAAAGAGGTACGAAAAGAGAGCCCCTAGCGAGGCTATGTTATAGACAGTGTGAGCGACGTGGCAGTGATCTTTATCCTGCGGAGGATTTTTGTCCGTTGAGTTTTGCATGAAGTCACATTCAAAGCCATAACACTCTAACACCACAAAAAAACCGTAGACTGCTTGATAGATGCAAACCAGGCCTACTAACACTCGGGGGATGTAGTTCCACGCATTATTTCCCCACAGGCCGAGCCAACCGAAGCAAAATTTGAAAATGACGAACACAAATTTAGTAAATTTATCTGTTTCTTGCGCCTCCCGGCCGAGCCGTAGCCTGTTCGTGGCTGGTTGTCTATACGGAAGAAGAGGTTGTTGTTCAACAGATCTTCCGGGTCCAGCAATGTCGATAGCATGGATTGATCGCCGTCCCTCTGACGACCCATTTGCCATATGTTCAGATAATCAAAGTGACACTATCGTTAACTCGTGGATATGGCAATGGAAAGTGGCCGTTGATGCCATGGGTTCAACTAAAAGGTGACTTTTATTTATAATAGTTTGGAATGTTCTTTGAAATGTAATAGTGACGGTGATGTCATTGTGGAGACACTCTTAGGGCTCTTTACGCGTTTGTCCTCCCCGGGGTAGGGGGGGGGGGGGGGAGGAGGAGGAATGCGTTACGAGCGAAAGGAGGGTCTTCGCTATTACCGCGGGAACGCTTGTCGCAAATTTTGAATGAAACGCCTAAACCAGCTGTGAGTGGCTTGTATTTTGATACCATTTCTAAACCTTTTAAAAAATATATTTTAGATTTGATCAAGGGCAATCCTAAACGAGATGTTTACGAGCAAAAATACTGGCTTTTTAGCCTAGGAGACCGTAAGCGAGACCCAAATGCGGAATTTACGCCCTAAGCGAAACGAGCGTCAGCCTACGGAAATATAATTGTTGACCATTGTTATCAGCAATGTAATTACCACTTTCTGCTTCATTTTCCCGTAAAAAAAGGCCACACTTAAAGAAAAAACGAAGAGATTTAAGGGTCACACTTGCCTTTCAACACCGTTTAGGAATATTTGTACTATCAATATCGGTGGAACAAATTTGCATATCCGTGGTTGCTGTAAAATTACGCGTCTCCAATTTCATTTCGTCTTCCAGTGAACTCGCGGTTTTTCCAGAGCCGTTAGCTATCCGTTCGGTAGCTGTCCGTCTTACGCAGCGAAATAATCTACTGCATCGAATTTGCCTTCGGTACGCTTTGCCGCGAACTACGACTGTGGGACACGAGCATGTGAACGTCAGTGCGCATATTTTCCTTTGGTGAAGTCACAATTTTAATTCACGAGTCTTTTCACGTCATGAATTTATTTATTTTTGTATTTAACAAAAACGGAGCAACCTTTTAATAAGCTGTAAGAGTATCATTCAGGAAGTGTTCTGTTGCTGCTTTAAATGAGCAAGATATAAGAAATAAATGCTACAGCTGTCGGAAAGCTATTTACATGTAAGGAATATAATTTGAATATCCTTCACAAATAGGGCCTTGAGCCTCATGTGATCGAAAGCTTTTAAGCTTTAAAAACGCAAAATCTTCAAATTCAAAACCGATCCATTCGACTAAAAATATCGACCGAAAAAGTCAGTTCGTTACGAAATCTTTTGGCATTCCATTTCGATCAGACACTTGGCGCTCGCTACTCCAGCTGTGGTCGACGTTGTTTACAAATGAAATGCGTTTCTCATTTTGTTTGTTCAATTTTATTGAACGCTTAGTTACAGATTTATTTTGACTGCACAATAATACTGATGAGGCTTTTTTATGTTTAGCAGTCCTTCTATTGATAAGATAGAGATAACAATTGCTACCCGCCTCTACCGAAGATTTGTCCCGTCTGACTTGCAGTCTAGCTGTACACATTCTTAAGCCCTGGCAAAACTATCGAACAAAGTTGGATCCAACATCCAACATCGTTGGATGTGAATGTTGAGATAGTGGCAAAACACTATCCAACATTGCTAGACGAAACAAGCTACCGGTGCAAGTTGGCGCTTAATTTGAAAACAGGGGGCAAACACGCAAACGAAAAGCCCTTGTGGCATTTATGGTTCTCGAGCTGTTAGAAGCCCCCAATGACCGTGTCAAACCAGGGAAAACTAGGGAATGGCTAAAAGAACGAGCCGAAAAGGCTATCTTCCAAATCGTTACACAATTATCGCAACAGAATACGCCTGCATTTATTAAGGAGATGATGCGAATGAGCCCGCCATCTTTGTTGTGCAAATAACGCGAGAAGCCTAGGCTTGAAAATAAGATAGCGATTCGTGATTGGCTAGCAGGGCGAACGTGACCCGCTTCAGGGTACAACTTTGTTGGAAGAGCGGCAAAACACTCCAATTTTTTCGTCAAGCAGAATTGTTGGGAGAAATGTTTGATCAAAAGCAAAGTCTATCCAACATTTGATCGAGCAAAAATTGTTGGACGAACGTCATCCAGCATGGGCGGCTAAACGGTCGAACAATGTTGGATCGAGCAAAGTTGGAACGCTGAATCCAACTTTGTTCGATAGTTTGGCCAGGGCTTTATTGTCATGTACTTGCGAAAAGCAGGAGATAAATGTTTTCTAAACTCGTAGGAGCTCGGTACGTTTTCCCTTAAATAATGCACAATAAATCCTTTAATTACCTTGCCTTTGTGAAACAAGCTCAACATTTTCTTGTGAGGATTTCTTTGAAGGTTCTGTCGTTACGAGATCGCCACGGATGGCTGATCACTTTTCCTCGCATCGTCAATAATCTTTCGACTGCTCATCATACTGGTTGGCCACACAAGTACTTCCGTTACGCGTTTAGCAGCATGGGTTGATCGGCTGTGCCACTGTTTGTCACATCACTAATAATGTTGTTCAAGTCCGATTGAATTGTCTTTTGTGACTCATGTAACTTGCTTGACTTCGTAATAACTTTGATAAACATTGGCATATTTTGACAGCTCCGAAGTCACTCTCTAATTACGTGGGATGCCACAGGCAGACCACGTCTAAGAATCGGTAGGGTTTCTTTTTCTTCGTGGTCTCATATGGCAATTAGCCACGTGCTTGTGCTTCTCACTGGAGTTAAGCCCTGTTGGCTGGGGTTACCACTTGGATGGGTGACCATGCATAATATCCATGTCGTTAACTTGTTCTTGTTTTTTTTTTCCTTTGCCTTGTTGTTTTTCTTCTTAGACACAATTTTTTTTTAAAAATAAATTTCCAGTATCATGCGGGAAGTGTTATAAGCAACACAAAAACAACTTCTAGTGATCTAACCCGCACCTTGAACTCGGATCTGGACTAGCCGTTGTACTTTTACAATTTCTGGTTAACTGTTTGTGCATCCCACGGAAACGCCATTAGGCGTCTTGTTGGAAATCAATCTCCAAATGGAATTTATAAATCCCTCGTGAGCTCAGGGGATCGACAGGGACTTCTGTCTTCTCACCCGGCCAGCGTCGATTCGACTTCGACAACAATATTTATGCCTCGTTGAGTAGAAGGCGGTGCACAATCGGTCTTAATTGTACTTTCGTGACTTATGTAACTCACTTGACTTCGTAATAACTTTGATAAAGATTGGCATACTTTGACAGCTCCGAGGTCACTCTCTTAATGGAAATCAATCTCCAAATGGAATTTATTAATCCCTCGTGAGCTCAGGGGATCGACAGGGACTTCTGTCTTCTCACCCTGCGTCATTCGACTTCGACATCAATATTTACGCGTCGGTGAGTGGAAGGCGGTGCACAATCGGTCTTAATTGTATCAATGTGCATTTGTCGAGAATCTTTTCCTTCACCTTCGAAGAGCACCATTTTGTCAATTCTTCAGACACTTGCTTCTAATGTTGGAGAATGCAGCGAGAATGCGTTCAAAGCACTAAAATCAGCCATGCAAAGGCGACCAGACGAAATCGGGTTGGTGTGTCACAACTAGTGTTGGGATTCGCTGGTGATTGGCTAATAGATCGAGCTTCCAAGCTAGCGAGTGAGGTGGGATTGGCTGTTATCTCACTTCCGGTTACACCGGAGTGAGTAACTAATTTGCATACGGAAGGCCACATTACTCGTGGATGCTAAAGCATATCCACGAGTAAAAACGCATTTCAAGTCGGATGGAGCGCCTAAGAGCATGCGCGACGTCGTAGCCGAACCCAAGGCCCTTGAGTCGGCCCAGAAAGCCAACAAACTCATACACCTTATTCCAAAATGGCTGCCATTTTAAGATCCTATTGTTTTTATTCAAATTAGCCCTCGATGCCTCTTTCTCAAGCTCAAAATTGAAAAGAATAATTTATCTTGAAAGAGGCAACAAGGGCTAATTTGAATGAAAACAAAGGGATATTAAAATGGCGGCCATTTTGGAATAAGGTGTATTACAGAAGCCACAAAAGGAATTGAGGAACAAGCACGCTGGACAAGCCATAAACAAATGAAACTTAAGCGGGAGGCCGGAACGTGCTTTTTGGTGCGGGGAACGACGAGGACCTCATCCCTGGAAAACATGTCCTGCAAATGGCAAAACGCGCACAAAGTGTGGAATTAACGACCACTTCTCCAGAGTCTGTCTTGAGACAGACCCTCCCCAACAAGCACAACCACGGAAAGGTACCTAATGGCAAGCTCAGGGCAGGGGCCGAGGCAACAGAGCCTCTTGCGGCCGATCCCAACCGGTACTCCCCCACCCACCCCCCCCTCCGCGAGCATGCATCTGCTACACACCGCAACTGATCAACACCCTGTGGAATACTACACTGATGACTACCAAGAACAGTGCAACTCACTGGAAACACGGCAAGTACACAGCGTCCACACAGACCCCGCAAAGAAAAGGTACTTTGTTACCCTGCTATTGTCTGCAACTGGGAGCAAATTCAATATTGTACTATTTAGACCTGTGGGAGTCCCCTCTAAATATGCGGGCCCCTGACTGAACTGTGGGGCCACTCCAAAAACGAGGGTGGTGGCCATGGTGTTGTGTTGGACAGTTCAGTTTGTACTCGTCGTTGTTGTCTTTTATAAGTTCTCATGCTAGTATTACAACATAAAGTTGTAATACTTTTCGAGAGTTTCGTCTTTACCAGGGTTCTTCAGTCATTAAACGGATTTGTGTATCCTGGGACTTTTTGCAGTGTTCACTCTCTCAAACATAACATGGTTTGGCTCGGCAGTTACGCGTGGTTTATTTTGTAGCGACTAGCGATGTTGCCGATTTAAATATTTTCTGAGACATGCAATCGTTGTGTGGACCCATCTGGTGCTCAGAGCAATGACCATTTCACTGTTCCTCTGGTTTCAAGAATTATTTTCGAACCATACATTAAGTTGACAAGAAACAGTAATGCCGGCTGGAGAGTTCATCCGCCATACACGCCCTATTTCAGGGTAATTCGTCTCAGGTTATTTTTAGATCACTTCCCGGTCCTGGAAAAGACTGGCATGCTGGAGGAACGAGGGGCTGCGATTATTATAAAACTTAACGTCTTTTATAAATCTGGGGTATTATCCGCCAAGGGAAGAGCTAACGAAAGCTTTCTTGGCAAAAGAGGAAGTGTTTTCCCAGCTGACTGATGAATCAATCGAAGAAACACTAAAACCGTTGACCACTTGTAGGAATCCTCCACGAAACCTCTACCCGACGCGCATCATTGGGCGTCCTTTTCCGCGGTAGCTAAAAATAACCTGGAAATGCGGCGTGTCTGACGGATGTACTCTCTAACCTCTTTCATTTTCTCTTGTTGCTGAACACTTGTTACTTGTCCTGTAACGTCTGTCTAAATTTACCAAATTGTGACCGTTCTGAAAGACTGATTTCTCAACCCCGCCGATCAAATCCCCGTCGATTCCAATGAATCGTACCCGGAAGGCCCCTGCTCGCTAAGAACATGTCACGAGACTTCACGGGACATCCCCTTCACTTAGACAATAGGCCAAAAATATAAACAACTCGCACTAAACAGTACAAACCGCCGAAAATAATCTAGGGCAAGCTGTGTCGTGAGTCTTTCCGGCGCGAGGCTATCGCTCTACTGAACGGTAATGTCCCGTTAGTTGACCTGTCCATTTTTGCTCGTGGATATGATTTAGCATCCACGAGTAATGTGGCCTTCTGTATGCAAATTAGTCACTCACTCCGGTGTAACCGGAAGTGAAATAACAGCCAGTCCCACGTCACTGGCTAGCTGGAAGCTCGATCTATTAGCCAATCACCAGCGAATCGCAACACTACATGGCTCGGAAAGTTGTGACAAACCAACCTGATTTCTTTTGGTCGCCTTTGCGTGGCTGATTTTAGTGCTTTGTACGCATTCTCGCTGCATTCTCCAACATTAAAAGCAAGTGTCTGAAGAATGGACAAAATGATGTTCTTCCAAGGTGAAGGAAAATATTCTCGACAAATGCACATTTATATGCAAGTATATGACAATAAGAATGTGTCTGCAAGTCAGACGTGACAAATCTTCGGTAGAGGAGGGTTAGCAAGTGTCATCTCTATCTTATCAATAGAAGGACTTTTATTGTGCAGTCAAAATAAATCTGTAACTAAGCGTTCAATAAAATTGAAGAAACAAAATTAGAAACACATTTCATTTGTAAACAACGTCGATCACAGCTGGAGTAGCTAGCACCGAGTGTCTGATCGAAATGAAATGCCAAAAGATTTCGTAACGAACTGACTTTTTCGGTCGAAATTTTTGGTCGAATGGATCGGTTTTGAGTTTGAAGATGTTGCGTTTTTAAGGCGCTGTTACACTAGGCAATTTCTCTTGCAACTTGTCTCGCAATTTTGTTGCCATAAATTTTCCCACGCTGTGAGACAAGTTGCTCGACCGGTGTTACACTAGGCAACGTTTCGTGCAACTTTTCTCGCTTTGATGACCACGTGACGTCAAAGGGTCATTTTCATTGGTTGATCCGCAAAACGTTGCGACACAAGTTGCAGGGTAGGGATCATTACTGCTATCTGGGGACGGGACACGAAATCGAGTACAACGAGGACGTTAAAAAGAACGAGCACGTTCCTCGTTACATCCAGTATAACGAGCACGTTCTAAACAACGAGCACGTGGTCTAAGACATCGAGTACAACGAGTACATTGAAAAGACAACGAGTACGTTGTCAACAACGCCACATACATCGAGCACGTTACAAAAAAACGACGGATCAATGCTGCCTTCTGGGGACAGCACTCGAAAACGAGTACAACGAGCACGTCAAAATTGACGTGCACGTTATCGTTAAAATCGAGTACAACGAGCACGTCAAAATTGACGTGCACGTTATCGTTAAAAT
>BLFK01000457.1:71588-81679 GCA_014634185.1 Astreopora myriophthalma | reverse complement strand
CCAAGCGTACTTTTCAATTTCGTCTTCTTTCATTTTCTGCCGGAGAATGACAGAAATCACTCCAAATGAAGAGGCGATGGCCACTCTATTGTCCGCTAGTATCAATCGTCGGTCGAAACTCCATTTTTAAAACTCTCGGGTGGAACCAAGGCAAATTCCATCGGAAAATTTGCCACAAAAGGGCTACTTGACATAAATTTTCCCACCTTAAGGACGCCGCAAATCTTACCGTTCAGGAGAAACCGCTGCCTTCGATTAGCAAAAGAAGAGTGCAGCAATTCAGCCCTTCGAAGTTCGAAAGACTCCATCTCTGCACTCGATCGCGGGAAACTGAATTTTCCCGCTTTTGCCTACGCATAAATATCATATGAAATCCAATCTCGAAGATCTGACAAGGCCGATCTTGCCCTTTATAATAAACACGCTTCACCTCACGCACGGAACAGCAGGAATCAAAGGCTCCTAAGAGCTAACTCATTCATCCATATAACCAGAATTGTGGTGGAAATGTGATCAGTTGTTGGAGATGTTCAAGCTACACTCCTTCTCCCATGCAACCAAAATCGAGATTGACATTAAGGTCTCTAGCTGTAATTACAAAAAAGTTGGTTGTTGGGTTGATTAATTGATATTGGGGTTTTACGAGATAGAAAATATTTTGCTATTTTTGTCCCATGAATGGGAGTTTGAGGAAGGAGACACAAAACAGAGTATTCACTGCAAAACTTGTTTAAGCAAGTAGAATGCTATATCCTAAGACAACATCTAACTTTATTTTCCTCAAATTGAACAATACTTAATGTTAACAAGCTTAATCTACAAAATGTTTGAAAGTTGCTCTTTAACTTTATTTATTAACATAGTTAACACTCAGGTGCAGTGATTAAATAGGAAAATATGCAATTATACATACTTTCAGATATACCTGATCAAATCTTACATAGAACTGAAACTAAATGCTAGCAGTAATCTGCAACAGATAGTGGAAATGGACAAAAGGAAATGCAACCTCTATACAGTTCCTACAACTACAAGATTGAGGTTGTTGTTTAATTGTAAGTAACAAGAACACAGCATTTCTTAACAACAATCAAGGAAGTGTTAATTTTTCTGTGGCATATTTTATCTTCTTTATGGGTAGAAGTGTTGCACATATCTTGCTTGTATTTAGTTTTGTGACATGTGCTTTGATAGGGGAATTTTGCAAGTATAGTAACATTCTAAGGGCCTCTTCATATTAGCTTGGTAACCGGGCTTGCTCGGTAACTGGGACGAATTCTGGGGTGTGTTCATATGGGAAATTTCAGCCCGGTTTACCGGGATGAATTCAAGAAACACAATCAAAATTGTGGAACATAAATTTGTATTGTTTGCAACTTTCAAAGCTTTCTCTACCCTTGTAACTTTACTAATAAAGCTAATTCACATACTTGTAAAGTGGAAATACTTCCAAGAACAAAACTATGCCACTTTGTTGGCTGCTATGTTTTGAGAGCGAAGCTATTTTGTTTAAAAACTTTCATCATTGTCACTGGGCTGGAGTGTTCATATGGGAAAATTTTCATCCTGGTTACCGCGATCTGGGCCGCAAAAACTGAGATCTCAGTTACTGGGCCAGCTCAGCCTCTGATATGAACACATCGATATTTTTACAAAGAAAAGAGCGGCGAGGCGAGATCTCGGATACCAAGCCAGCCTGGTTTACCGGGCTGATATGAAGAGGCCGTAAGTATATCTCACCTAATCTTATATAGAACTGAAACTAAATGCTCTAGGCAATAATCTTCAACGCATAATGAAATGTACAAAAGTTAATGCCATCTCTGTGTAGTTTTTATGACCTCAAGATTGAGGTGGTTGTGATTTAAGTCTAAGTAACAACAACAGAACATTTTTCTACTACTGGTACATCTCATCTACCAGGGGTAATCTTATATAAAACTGAAACTAAATTTTAGGTGAAAAAAGAATATGCAATGTCTTTGCAGTTGCCAACTACCTCAACATTGAGGCAGTTGTAATTTACAATGCAAGTCTAAGTAACAACAATACATTTTTTAACAAAAGTCTTGGTACTTCTAATCATTGTCCTGCACAATTTGCATAGACAAAATTATTTTATCAGCATTTGAAATGCAAAATTTTATCTTTTTTATAGGCAGAAGTGTTGCGTATATCATTTTTGTATTTAGTTTTGTTACATCTTCTTTTATATTGTATCCCTCGGTACATGATAGTTTAGCAAAGAATTCTTTAAGAGGGGCACTTGGTGAGTAGTAACGTCCTATTTTCTCACCTTGCAAATCGCCAAGTAAGAAATTAGCCGACACCGTTGCTGACAAAAGTGAAACGAGCATCATCTGTCCACAAGAAGTGCACTTCACCATTTCAGGGTCATTATCGTCCTCTGCTGCGATTCTCCCATTGCAATTTACACAAACATAGAGCTTGCTGATATCAGCTGCCAGGATTCTGCCCTCAATCTCTTGACTTTCTGTTTCTTTAGGCTTAAGTTTCTCAGCCTCCAATGCCATCGCTTCAGAGATCTTAATTTCTTCGTTGTATGGTGAAATAGTTGAAGACTGAGCGCACTGGAGATACGTCTTATTAAAATAGCCCACTCTCACATCTCCAAATACGTGCGCCTGCCCTTGTGCAACCGTTTCTATCACATCCTCCCAGATGGTGGCAGTAATTACAGCAGTTCCATCACTTACAACGAGCTCACACTTCTTCACCTCTTTGCCTGTGGAACGTGAAGTTACAGTCGTGGTTTGTCCTTTCGAAAGAACTTTAGCTTTAACCGAGACAATGTCGCCAACTGTCGAGTGCTGCAGTATCTGCTGAAGAGAAGGGTCTTTAGCAACTTGTTCTGTTACATCTTTCCAGCGGAATGACAAGTTCTTTGCATCTTGCACTTGTGAAAAGTTATACAACTTATATTCTTCGACATCAGGTTGAAATCTGCTCTTCTGTGGACTAACAGTCAATAATCTAACAGGCGTCTTCGAGGTCTGTTGATCTTTCAACTTCTTGTGTTTGTCTGGCGAGAAGCAAACGACGCGACTGAGTTCCTCCTTTCCTTGGATTTTAAAATCAAAATACCTGTTTCCAGAGCTCGGAATCTTGATCTCTGAAACGGTATGGATATATCCCTCTATGTCTTTGTATTTTCGCTTAGTTGGACTGCCTGAACTCAACATTCTAGATGCCATATTGCGCGAAAGCACGAGGTCCGAAGGTAAAGCTTATTTATGCGCATGCGTAGGGTTTCCTTTTCGCGTTACCATGGAATCAAAGCGCGTTTTGGCCTGGGCTGTAGAGAAATTAGCAATGTATGTAAAATTAATGTTTTATGTCTTAGGGCTGCCTTCGGTGGCCCCAGTTTAAGTCCTCCACAGTTTGTAAATAAGCAACTGGTCTTTCATTGGCAATTGGATTTTTTAACAAATTTCTATTGATTTACTTTGTTTTGTCGTTTGCATAGTAGTGCTGAATGCACAACAACCACCACAGAAAAAAACAGTTGCGGTTTTGTGTGTTTTTTATGTAGAGCTACACTGTATATAATTAATCTTTGTTATTTATTTACTTATTTATTTTTTTAGTTTTGTTTCACATCAGTGGTTATCTTGTCAAACAATATAATTATTTACTTTTAGACATGCTATGTAACTGATATACAAAGTGCAACAGAGTATCATACTGTACATTAAAGTATTTCATGTAAAATGCAGAAAGTAAATGAATATCATCAGATATGTATATGAAAATTTCTTATTGAATGCTGTTGTAATTTTGGATGCAGCAAGGCATATTTCCTGGCATTGTCTTTGGTGAAAGCTTTATGATAACGAAGGATTGAATTATCAAAAATTTTGGTATAAATTTTTTTTTATCAGAGCTACATGATTAGTCCTGTTGAGTTCAGGAGCATTTTCTATGTATGGCATGAAGCCATGAATTTTTTAGTTTATATTACTTGTAGTAGTATATGGTTGCCTTTGCACTCAGTTTGTAAATTAGGGAAAACTAAAACAATCATGTTTACTTCATGATTATCTTTCAATGCCAGATATTTTATCCTACAGGAATTTTCAGTGTGCTCAATGGATTGATTCTGTAATTATTGTTTATTACATTTGAGCAGGATGTACATATTGTGAAGTTATTTTCAATGACAAGTAAAACCTTCTGGAAAAGTCATGGCAGTGTGACATTCTTACTGCATTGGGCACATTGTTTCTTAAATGAGTTCTTGATAGTGTTCATTATTGCTCAATTACAGTGCATTCAAGGTAATGAAATCTTCCATATGCTGCATATGCTCTTTTGCAGAGGATTAAATGGTGCTGGTTTCTCATTTGAGCAGTAGTTGAGGTTGCTAGTAGAGATCCTCACAATCTTGAGTTTGATTGATCTTTTTTTCAGGTGTTTGGGCACAACATTAGTCCCTCTTTGTGATAACATGGGCTCAACTTGTATTTTGTTTGCTTCATCTGTGGCAGCATAATATTTATCCTTCAGTGATAATGTGAGATGTACACCCTGTACCTTGGAGTTGTTACAATAAGGTACTGATAATATTTGAACAAGAAATCACCAGCACCACTATACTCTTGTGATCCATTGATTGTTTTTGGACAGTATGCTCATTTGTAGTTGAACATTTAAGCTGAAATTTTTAAAGGTACGTATTGTGATGTTTTTTTCAATAATAAGTGAAACCTTCTGGAAAAGTCATGGCAGCATGACATCCTTATTACATTGGGCACATTAAATTAGTTCTTGATACATGTAGTGTTCATTATGGCTGAATTACACTGCATTCAAGGTAATGAAATTGTCCATATGCTGCATATTCTCTTTTGTTGAGGATTAAATGGTGCTGGTTTGTTTCTCATTTGAGCCGTAGTTGAGGTTGCTAGGAGAGATCCTCACAATCTTGAGTTTTATTGCTCTTTTTTTCAGGTGTTTGGACACAACATTAGTCTCTCTTTGTGATAATATGGGCTCAACTTGTATTTTGTTTGCTTCATCTGTGTCAGCATTATCCTTCAGTGATAATGTGAGTTGTACACCAATATACTTGAACAAGGAATCACCAGCACCACGATACTCTTGTCATCCATTGATTGTTTTTGGACAGTATGCTCATTTGTAGTTGAACATTTCAGCTGAAATTTAAAAGAGAAATAAGGTTAAATTTATTATCGTAAAGGTATGAAATGAACTGGCTTGTGCACCCACAATTACAGTGCTCTACAGTGCTCTACAGTGCATTTCTGTATCTTACCTGTTGTAAGGACTCCATTTACCATGATAGGGATGTTTGGTAAACACCCCCAATGTTGTGCATAATGTGAATTGGTTTTGTGCAGTTTTCCATTCTTTATTGCGTTAACGATTAGTTATCCTTAGCAACTGATTAGGGAATAGTATGGGATGAAAAAGTACAATGTCTCAATTAGATGTCAAAGAGACAAAAATTGGTTTATGATCACTGAAATATGATTCAAGAACACCTGATGATGTGACAAGATGTGGTACATTTGTGTAAATATGATCTATCAGTGTGCGATAATCAGTTGTGAACTGTGTCATTAATTGTGTGTAACCCTTTTCTTCAATTAAATATTTTGAGAGTGCTTTTTTCTCTGATGTATCTTCGAGCAAGTTTATATTAAAGTCTCCAAGAACAAGGGTAGGTACAACATTAGCTAGTTTTGTATCATGAAGATGTTTTAGGGCATCAACAAGTTTTGTTGTAGTTACTTTGCTCTTAGAGCGATAGATACCAATGACATGCAGGTGTTTAATTAGATGATTGGTAACCATTATTGTAATTTCTACTTGGTTGTAGTTAAATCTGTATGGAATTTGTGAACAAAGAATATTATTTGCTACATACACTGCAGTACCATAGGAGGTTCTTACATTTGATTGGCTGTAGTCATTTCTGTACAGCTGAAATTTTGGTAAATTGTAGTCATCACTTATATCTGCTGTACAAAGCCTAGTTTCCACACAAATGTTAACATCAGCTTTTTGCATATTGTAGTCACTTTGCACATCATTAATATGTAAATGTAAAGATCTAACATTATGGAATATTATAGTGAATAGTGATAAACCAGTATTTTGAAGCGAAGCTTTCAGAGAAAGAGTTGCTTCAGTTCTTAGCCTTTCCATTTCTTGTGCCACATTTTCAATTACTTTTATCTTCTGCTCATTTAAATTCATGATATACAGATTTGAACTGTTTCGGACGCGACTTAATCCAACATAATGCATATGCTCCTTTGTTGAAGATGGGAAATCAACAACTGCTGCATCTAAAGTGTCACCTTGACAACGATGAATAGTTTTCGCAGCTGCAGGTCTTAATGGAAATTGTCGGCGAAGAATTTGTACCTGGGTTTTCTTGTTAATTCTGAATTGTCTTGTGACCTCTAAAATTGGTGTCCAATTTTGTTGAATATTTTTGTTATGATAAAGATGACAGTTTTCTTGGCGTTGTTTTCTGCCAATGCCTGGATCAGAAAAAGACACCCATATTATACTGGGTCTGCTAGAGTTCTCAACCCTATAATCTATGTTTTCTATAATGCATTCTGCACCATTTGTCAAACCACCAGTAACATCAATATTGCTTGTTAAATCATATTTTGCACCAGTTGCTATTTGGACAAGTGAATATAAGCCCATTGTTTTAGTTGGGTCATCTGGTACTTTTGCTTTCATTTCGTTTTTTAGCTCATCAGAAATGTCTCCAATGACAATATCTATTGCTTTTATCTGTGCTTTACGAGTATTTGATGAGGTATATATATTGTTATTGTGGGCATTGACAGATGCATTTGTAGTGAACAGATGTGTGATATTCTTTGGATAAAAGTTATTTACTTCTGAAATCATATTATGAAGACATCTTTGTTTCAAGGTTACTATGTCGTCCTTGGTATGCTTTCCTTCTCTTAAACGATTGAGCAGCTCTGCAAACTGTTTATCATCTTTTTGCCTCATTATCTGAGTTAGCTCAAATAAGGTGAAGTAATTTGTCCACAAGTTTGTTGCTAAAGCACCATAGCAAGTGTTTGGATTTTTAAATATCCAGCTATCGAAAACAGGTTTTAATTGGAACAAATCTCCAACAGTTAAGACACTTATTCCTCCAAATGGCTCCTTTGTGCCCATTATTTCTTGTAACCTTGAATTCAAGAAATTAAACATACCACTTCCCACCATAGATATTTCATCAATAAATAGTACTCTTAGTTTGGACAATTTTGTTCTTAATGTATTGAGCCTGTCACTATCAAGTTTACAGTAGTCAAATTCTTTATTGGCTGGCACTTTAAAAGTTGAATGTAAAGTGTTTCCATTTATATTAAAGGCTGCTTTCCCTGTAGGGGCTGCTTAAAGTACTTTAACCTCATCTGGATTTTCACCAGGTATACTATTGAGGTATCGAATCAGTGCTTCATACAATGCATTTGTAACAGTTGATTTACCAACACCTGCACCACCTGACAGAAAGAGTTTGAGAGGCTTGTCACTGGTTTTGATAGAGTGTAGTACATGATAGAAAAACTTCCTTTGTTTTTCATTCAATGAGCGTACCAGCTTATAATATTCAGAATCAGATAAACGCTTGATAACTAATTCTTCATGGTCATTGCATCTAGGAAATATACCAATGTCATCAAGCAAATCATACTGGCTATGAAGCTTATTGTCCCCTGGATCAAAACAGCCAAACAATTCACTTGGTTTTTGTTTTTGTGCACAGTCTTGTTCATTATTGTGTTGTGTATTTGGTGCCACATTATCATGGTTGTCACAGTAATCACTGTTGAAATCGTCTATGGCTTTTTGTAACATTTTGTTATGGCATTCGTATTGCTGGCTGTTACGAAGGATAACATGGTTCAGTTGCTCAAATCTTTCTGCATAGTTGTCACAATTTGCTAACAAATCAGTACTTTCATTTCGCCATGGAGTATAAAGCATAAGCTGTTCTCTGTAAAAATTTTGTGGATCTCTATCTTTATGAAATCTGACAGAGCGGATGATTTTGGGCCTACATCGTTTTACAAGTTTAATGCCACCTCTCATGTTGTACTCATTTTTATTGGCACTTGTATCATCAATAGTATTATGAACCTCGTCATCATTATTGTCATCAGAATGGGTTTCTGGCACAAAATCATTTGAGCTTGTAAGTGGTATTTTATCACTAGTACTTTCGCGTACACAATTGAACCAGGCAGCAAAATCAGCTAAACAGAAGTTTTCTAGCTGCTTTGGTCTTCTCTGATAACGCTTAATAAGGTTGTCAGACTCTATGTCGGGTGAATTATCTGGTAGTTCTTTTAGTTTGTCAAGTGACTTTAGTAGAAAGGCCCTTTCATCTGGATTTGAAGTATTGATGAACTGAAAATCACGGGTTGATCTCCTCATTGGCATTTGTAATACCAAGTAGGCTGCTTCCTGAGCACTAATTTCTACAGCATTTAGAAATTTGTTGCCAATGTGTCTCACTTTGTTAGCAATATCTTGATTACCAGATTTAATTTCATCAGTTGCTTTTTCAAGAAGTCTGCTTATTCCTCTCTGCCCTTTTGTAATATAAGCTAAGATATATGTTGCACATGCATAGGGATCTAAGACATATTGCAGGTCCATGTTTGCTTGCCAAGCTTTCAATAGTGTAGTGTTGTAGTTATTTATCCTTATCTCTGAGGGCGTTCTCTTCAAAAAGAGAGTGTCGCGTTTTAAAGTATATCTTAAAGCCAATACGTAGTTTTCCTCTGTCAGTCGCAATTTGTCAAGAAATTCTTGAAAACTGATATCTTCCCCAAATTTCATCATGTCAAGTTCAGTCTTAATTCTTTCTGCACTTTCTTTAATGTACTTCTGTTTTTCTGGACAAAGAGTATCATAATCATCAAGTGGTCTCAATATCATAGTTTTCTGCATGGGTGGCAATGGAAAGTTGAACCTACAAACTTGATGCCCATTCTTTTTACATGTCTTTGCATGCCTGTGTATTTGTAAATTTACCAAATCTTCCATAGCAATACTTTTGGCATTTTTGCAAGTGACATATTTATCTACAAAATTAACAACTTCCTCTTCAGAGCTTTTCCCATATTGTGGTGCATCTTTAATCCAAATGAGAGCATGGATATGAGGACTGCCCCTTTGCTGAAATTCAACTCTATAAAAATAATCAGCAACATCTCCTGCTGGGATCATATCACTTCTTAGAACATCACGAATAAAAAGTTGAACCATGTGGTCAAAGTTTCTTGCACATGTTACTGGATCTTTCTGAATAAGATTTGATTTTTGCTGCCAACTCATGTTTTTTATATCATCATCTGTGTATTCCTTCTTTTCAATGATTCTTCCTAAAGCCTTAAGCAAATGTGTCCACCTTGTTTCTGCAGCTGAGAAAGAACAGAACCAGGTTGGGTTACCAAGTTGACGAATCATAGCAAATAAATCTTTCTTACACTTTTGGAAGTATGCTGGGCTCCCTCGTAAATTCTTAAGAACTCTGAAACCTTCATCAAGATGAACAAGTTTGTTGATGTAATCTTCTGACTTAAGTTCACCTGCTGTGTACTTTTTGCCTTTTGTTTTACACTTTCATAAAGAAATGCAAGCAGTATCCTGGATTTGTTTAATTTGAAGTTTTTTAAGTTTATAAAATAAGTTAGGGACTGATTCTGCAGCTCTCCTGTCTTGGCATCGCAATTCCCACTTAGCAACAGTACTGTATGATAACGGTATCTCCCTATCTTTGTTGTCTGTTCTGCGTTTGCCACAAAATATTGTGGGAAAAGACAAAAATTCTGAATCTTTATCCATAAAAATGCCTAATGGTTTGTTTCCCTCACCTGGAGCAAAGCTTAAAATTTTATCAGAATTTTCACATATATCTGGTTCTTGCAATAAAGTGTCTGTTACTCCAGAAGGGCGCTCTTGAACCTCACACCAGCTATCATTTTCATTACTTTCTGGTTCAGAACTCATGTTAGTGCCAATGTCAATTATATTGCTTGCAGTATTACTACCTTGAT
>BLFK01000457.1:34544-55020 GCA_014634185.1 Astreopora myriophthalma | reverse complement strand
CCTGATTTACGCGTACACATTACCGACTTCATCTTTCGCCTCCCAAGCATACTTTCAATTGGGAGTAAAGATTGCGTTGCGTGACGAGCGAAAACACTCTTCATTGTGTTGAATCCATCCGGCCATCCTGGCTCGAACTACGACATCAACAGTCAAAGGAGTTTCATATATACGAAGAGTTGAAGTTTATGCCTAAAATGCAATATTTCGACACGGAGTAAGAGGACCCAAGGCCTTGTTTTTTAAATCCGTATCTGGGCCAGTACCTAATCTGCAGTCCGCGTCTTATACCCGGTCCGCGTTTTATACCCGGTCCGCAGTCCGCGTTTTATACCTAGTCCGCGTTTTATACCCGGTCCGCAGTCCGGGTCCGCAGTCCGCAGTCCACGTTTTATACTGACCGTAAGGATTAGGATCGTCGGCAAAGAGATAGCCGCAAAGATTTGGTTGCTTTATATACCTTCCTAGTTTTCGCTTACGGAGTTCTTAAGAGAAGCAAAAGAAGGCTCCAGAAGTCGAAGAGCAGAGAGAGGAGTGTGTGGGTAAGACCAATATTTAGACGCCATCTTGCTTTGAACTTCACCGTGCCGTGGTCGCAAGGAACCGACGAAACATATATCTTTTACCTTACGTTTGCATTTTCGTTTGCGTTGCCTCGGTTCACACCTGTGAAAATCAAACGCAAATGCAGGTGCAAGAAAATAAAAATAATTCATTTCTTGCGCTGGCTCTTGCGTCTGCAGTTGCATTTGCATTGAGGTAGTTCACACGCGTATTTCCTTGCATTTGCATCGCTTGTGTGAACCAGGCTTTCTCTTGGGTCGAGTGGACAACCTCATTCTTTAAAGGTAATTAAAAATGTACCCGATGTGTTTTCGATACATTTATCGCCTTACTGACGGGACGGGGTGAATTTCAATTTAAGTCTATGACTCTTCATTTTTACTTAATTTTTACGGAGCGCCAGTACTGGTCAGTGGCATGTTAGTTGTACGCATGCACTGCATCCGGGCTCGTGGGGTTTTTGTGTGTGTGTGTTTTTGTGCTTCGGATCCAGCGTCCGTTTTTGCTTGGTGATTAAAACCTCAGTTGTGTAACGGAGCGTGTGACCGGTTTACCTCTTCTTCATTTACTGGCGTGGTGGCAGCGTCCTCGAACCTACGCCAAAAAAAAATCGGCGCCCAAGACTACTTATACAAGGCAAAGCCACCCATTCCAACTCAGGTACGTCGATACTTCGAACATTTTCGTCGTTGAAGCACGCTTCCCTCGGCAACCCAATACACAACAACAGTGATGAGCACCACTCCTCGGGCTCCGAAGCAATGGAGTCTCTCTAAGAACGAGACTATTAATACCTTCGAAAATTGGAGGCAGAATCTTGTGTACACTCTGTCGCTTGACAGCAATTTCGCGCCGTTTCTCGCCGATGGCTCCACCTGGGGAAAGAAGACTAAGACCCAGCCCCTACGCGGTTTCACCGATGACGGAGACAGCGTCCCGCTCGCCAAACGCCGAACGGCCCAACAGAAGGTCAATTTTTTGGAACTCATGCTCGGCCAAATAGCCAATTATTGTCCGGTAATATCCAGGAACACGTTAGTAAAGAATTCAACCTCGATTCAGTCTGTTTGGAACATGATACGCGAACACTTCGGCTTTCAGATTACGGGAGCTCACTTTCTGGATTTTGCAAACTTGCATTTAGAAGCCGACGAGCGCCCCGAGGATCTCTTCCAAAGACTAATGGCCTTTGTTGAAGATTCTTTACTCCTCGCCAATAGCCTGTCCCACCATGGTGAGGTGACCGCTGAAGATGAAGAACTCACCCCTACCTTGGAGAATTTCATTGTCCTTACCTGGCTCAAACTGATCCATCCTGACTTACCTAAGCTGGTAAAACAAAGGTACGGGACTGAATTAAGATCGCGAACTCTAGCCTCAATAAAACCTGAAATTTCTCAGGCCCTCTCCTCCTTGCTTGACGAAATCCACACTGCCAACGATGCCAAGATTATGCGCACCGCCGTTAGTGGCTACCGTAAACCCTCTAGCGACAGAACTCCTTACAAGGGGAGCACGCGACCCCACCGTCCAGCCAAATCCTGCCCACTCTGCAAACAGGCCGGCCGTCTCGATTCCGGCCATTTCCTAAGTGAATGCAGTTTCCTTCCAGAACACGACCGCAAGTACATTGCCAAGGCCAGACAAATTGCTGACATCTTTGATGACCCCCCTGATCCTGAAACCAGACTCTGTGTGGATGATCCAGAGAGTGACTCCGATGACACTAGACCTACCCCAAGTACCCGTGTCTACCGCATACAGACTCGCCAGTCACCATACCTAGACATGTTCCATGCACACCACCCAGTGCGCATAACCATCGACAGTGGTGCCACAGGAAACATGATTCGTCATACCCTCGTCCAACAACTTGGCTGCCACGTCGCTTCCAGTTCCCAGTCTGTCCACCAAGCAGACGGCTCATCTCCCCTACACGTGGTCGGTGAGACACGCTTGTCGTTTAACCGTGAAGGCCGAACGTTCACTTTCGAAGGCCTTGTTGTCGAAAATCTCGATGTGGACGTACTAGCGGGAACCCCCTTCATGGAAACTAATGATATCGCGGTACGCCCAGCAAAACGCCAAGTAATCCTTGGGGACGGATCCATCCTCAACTATGGGTCCCAGCAACCCACAGCTGTAAGCTCCACAGCACGCCGTGCCATCGTGCTGCGTTCACCCCCCACATCCACAACTGTCTGGCCTGGCGAATTTCTAGAATTAGAACTACCCAGCGATGCACCTCCAGACTCCGTGTATGCTTTGGAACCCCGGACTGATGCCCCCAGCGTAAGAAAGCTAACAGCTTCACAGTTGTGGCCAGCCCCGGCTATAATCTCCAGCGTGGCGGGAAAGATACGCATCCCCAACCTCTCTCCTGAACCGCATTTCCTTAAGCGGAATGAGCACTTCTGCCAGGTACGCGCTGTCTACACACCGGAACTCCGCAACGTCAACTCGCAGCCACTAGTCAGAGCGTCACCCGAGCCATCGGTATCTAAGGCCGAAACGAAACACTCTGCAGATGTACGCCTCGATCCTGACAACCTACTCCCCTACGACATCAAAGCAAAGTTTACCTCACTCTTGAATGAATACGACCACATCTTTGATCCACACATCAAAGGCTACAACGGCGCAGAAGGTCCATTTGAAGCGAGGGTGAACATGGGTCCCGTGGAACCCCCCCAACGGAAAGGCCGGCTGCCCCAGTATGCCCGCCACCAACTACTGGAACTCCAACAGAAATTTGACGAACTTGAAGCTCTAGGCGTCTTCAAACGCCCTGAAGACATCAATATTGCAGTCGAGTACTTGAACCCGTCCTTCCTCGTCAAGAAACCAACTGGTGGGTACCGCCTAGTCACAGCATTCGCTGATGTTGGCCGTTACAGCAAACCGCAACCCTCTCTTATGACTGACGTAGATTCCACCCTACGTCTTATCGCCCAGTGGAAAAATATTATTGCAACTGACTTGACTAGCGCATTTTACCAGATCCCACTCTCACGCGATTCAATGAAATACTGTGGAGTCGCGACACCATTCCGCGGTGTGCGAGTATACGCGCGATCTGCCATGGGCATGCCGGGCTCCGAGACAGCCCTCGAAGAACTCATGAGCCGAGTGCTCGGTAACCTTTTAAAGGAAGGAACTGTCGCTAAAATCGCCGACGACCTCTACTGCGGAGGAAATTCCCCCGATGAGCTATTGCAGAACTGGAAGAAAGTGTTGCAAGCCCTCCACAAGTGCAACCTTCACCTCTCAGCCTCAAAGACCATCATCAACCCCCTGTGCACAACCATACTAGGCTGGATTTGGAACTCTGGCACTCTACAGGCCAGCCCGCATCGCCTTGCCGCCCTCGCCTCATGCCCAGAACCAGATACCGTCACCCGAATGAGGTCCTTCATTGGTGCTTTCAAGGTACTCTCCCGCGTTATCCCAGGCTGCTCCACGCTCCTCGCAAAACTTGATGACTCCGTTGCGGGCCGCGAATCTAAAGAAACGATCCAGTGGACAGACGACCTCCGCACCTCATTCCGCAACGCCCAGGCAGCCCTTTCTACCGCTCACACCATCTCGCTCCCCAAGCCGAGCGATCAACTCTGGATTGTGACCGACGGAGCTGTCCGGAAACCCGGAATAGGTGCCACAATGTATATCACCCGCAATGGCAGGTTACGCATAGCAGGATTTTTTAGCGCCAAACTGCGTGGCTCACAGACAACCTGGTTACCATGTGAAGTGGAGGCCTTAGCCATTGCCGTGGCCACCAAGCACTTCAGCCCGTACTTGATCCAGTCTCATCATAAGGCCTGCATACTGACCGACAGCAAACCTTGCGTACAGGCGTATGAGAAACTATGCCGAGGAGAATTCTCAGCAAGTCCTCGTGTATCCACCTTCCTCGCCACCGTGAGCCGCTACCAGGCCTCTGTCAGACACGTATCCGGCTCTGCGATACTGCCTTCAGATTTCGCAAGCCGTAATGCAGCTCCTTGTGAGGATGAAGCCTGCCAGGTCTGCGCCTTTACAAAGCTCAGCCAGGATTCTGTTGTTAGACACACATCAATTCAAGACATACTCAGTGGCAATGGCCACCTCCCGTTCACCAGCCGCACTGCCTGGTCGGCCACACAGGCGGAATGCCCCGATTTACGTCGCACCATCGCTCACCTGCGACAGGGCACACGCCCTTCGAAAAAGCTCACGAACATGAGGGACGTTAAGAGGTACCTCAATGTAACAACCATTGCCAAGGACGGTTTACTTGTCGTCAAGCGTAACCAGCCTCTTGCGCCAACCCGTGAATGCATTGTCGTCCCCCGCCAGGTACTAGAGGGGCTCTTAACCGCGTTACATATCCAGCTCGGTCACCCCTCCAGTAACCAACTCAAGGCCGTCTCAAAGCGCTACCTGTATGCCCTGGACATGGACACAGCCATCGACCGTGTGACTCAGACTTGCCACCACTGTGCTGCCTTATGCCAGACCCCGAAAGTACGCGAAGAGCAATCATCTTCCCCTCCACCTGATGCTGTTGGCGTATCGTTCGCCGCAGATGTTATCAAGCGATCGAGACAACTGGTCCTCGTGTTACGGGAATGCGTGACTTCTTTCACAGCCACGACGCTGCTGGAGGATGAGCGACACTATACGCTACGCGATGCTCTTATCCGCCTCTGTGTCCACATGCGTCCCCTAGACGGACCTCCAGCTATAATACGCACAGATCCCGCCCCAGGATTCAAGGCTCTATCAGAAGACAAACTCCTAAAACGTCACCGAATCGCCATAGAAGTTGGTAATGCCAAGAATCGTAACAAGAACCCCGTGGCCGAGAGGGCGGTTCAAGAAGTCCAAAGTGAACTACTCCGACACGATCCACTGGGCGGTCCCGTGTCTCCTGTGACCCTCGCAGTAGCGACAGCCACCCTAAACGCACGCATTCGCTCACGTGGCCTTTCTGCCAGAGAGATGTGGACACAGAGGGATCAATTCTCAAACCAGCAGATACCACTGCAAGACCAAAGCATCATCGTCCACCAGAACGAACAACGAATGGCCAACCACCCCCATAGTGAGAAGGCAAAGGCCCCCCTCGCGAAGAGCCGCTCCGCTGATCATATCATGGTCGGCGATTTGGTCTACCTCTACTCTGACCGCAACAAGACTAGAGCTCGTGATCGCTATTTAGTCGTCGAAGTAACTGGCCCTTTCTGCAACATCAGAAAGTTTGTTGGCTCCCAGCTGCGAAGCACATCCTACCGTGTGAAGACATCTGATTGCTACAGAGTCCCGTCTGAAATAACAGCCTCCTGCCCACTAGTATCCAACGATGACGCAGCCTCGTCATCCGACGAAGCCCCTCCAGGGCCGCTAGTTCATTCTCCTCCGTCTCCACCTGCGATACCCAGCGCAATCTCGACTCCTGCCACTAAGGAAATCCTGGATGACAGCCTTCCTGCTACCCAACCCGAGCCATGTGAAGCGACCCACCCCGACCCAGTGATAGACTCCCCCGCCAGCGACAGTGACCCCGATACCAGTCACCTACCGCGCAGATCCACACGCGTAAGACGCCACCCAGCACGTTACAATGACTTTGTTATGGACCCTAACTAAAAGAAAGAACCTTAATGCTGTTAATTTTCGATATCATTTGTATATCCGTTACTGTTAGTCCGTTACGTGCAACTCGACTTTTCTTATTCACCCATAGAGCTCGTAACACGTTTGTGTAATCTTAGGGAGGGAGAAAAGAAAGTCACGCCAGTACTGGTCAGTGGCATGTTAGTTGTACGCATGCACTGCATCCGGGCTCGTGGGGTTTTGTGTGTGTGTGTTTTTGTGCTTCGGATCTAGCGTCCGTTTTTGCTTGGTGATTAAAACCTCAGTTGTGTAAAGGAGCGTGTGACCGGTTTACCTCTTCTTCATTTACTGGCGGAGGAATTCGCGATAGCTTCAAAACGGAGTGCACTAAAACCCGAACCACCGGTACGAAACCATCGAAAGAGTCGAAACATAGGGAGCCAATGGCTAACTCGTGGATAGATCTTTTGATAGATATTTAGGGATTCTGGTGCTGCGTTTTCCTAAAATCCAATTCTAAATTGAACTGGAGTTGACTACATAGTTCAGTGTCAAGGTGAATCAAGTCGAAACTAGGGTTTGGAATTAATGAATGTAGTGGCTTAGCTAGCCTTGCCTAAAAAACGTCCGTGCTTATAAATACAGACCTTGTATCAACTGTGTGGCTTCATAGCTCAGTTGGTAAGAGCACTGCATCGGTGTCGCAGAGGTCGTAGGTTCGAATCCCGTTGAAGTCACTTGAATTTTTCAAGTGCATATATGAGACAATTGCTTAAATTGTCCAGAAAGTGTGAGGATCACTTCTGCAATTCACTACATATTAAGTTTATTGTTCACGTCAACCGACTTCCTAACTGCTAGAGTTATCCAAGGTTTAGGTTTCATTTTCTCTTCCCATTTAGTTAACTTATTTAACAGAATATGCACGACAATAACTTCAGAGATCTTTGAATAAAAAGCATAAAACACTGAGTTAGGATCCAGGTTTTTACCCACAAGTTCTTCCCAAGCAATGGATTGGGTGTCACAAATTAATGCCACTCTATCAAAACTGCCACAATCTATCTTAAAGATACTGGTATTTTTTGAAAAGCTTGAAATATTCTTTATCATTAAGAAGTTTCTGTAAGTGATCTGTAAGATCACATACAATATTGTATCATATACTAAGATTAAGTGGTCTGATAAGCGGAAGTAAAAGTTGTCGATAAGCATTTCTCAATGTTCAGTGACTCTAGATGGCTGTAAAATATGGGGCTCAAAGAAAAAAACAACTTAAGGTAACTATGTTGAAAATTTTGTGTCCAGGTGCGCCTCAAATTTCAGTAAGTCGAAATTAAAATTACCCATGATACTGCAGTATTTCTTCTCTATGAATTTTATCAATTGTGGTATTCAAGTAAGTTACTGTGTGGATGTCTTTAGAGGATGCCACAGATCATTGTCACGATTAATTTTTTATTCTTGTTTGTAATTAAGCTTAGTTTGATTCGTTGTTCTGTCTTAGTGTTTCATATTATAGTGTTTATTGTCTAGTTCTAACCTGTCTACTGCGTGAATCACGCAATTAGTGTCAAATTGTAATCAAAGCCTGTAAAAAAAAGCTTGTAACTTTATTGTTCGATAAGTGTTGATTTAGTGTGGTATATATTGTACGGTAAATGTAGGAATGTAACGTTCTGTGTTCAAACAAGAAGTATGTACATTACGTATGTACGTATGTATGTTAAGTATGTATGATACGTATGTATGATAATTGTGGAATTGTTTATTGTTCATCCATAAATGTAAGTATCGTGGTTCAAAGGTGTGGTGTGGACTGTTGTGGAGAGGAAAGCAAACTGAAAGGAAAATTTTAGGAGACGACTTAAGGGTCTGAGGGAAGAAAATGCTCAAGAAGACTCACTGCTTAGAGCCATTGGTGGGAGCCAACCTTGTATATCTACCACAATGACTGACCTTCAAAGCATGATTAAATCTTTACAGTTGGCTTCAACAAAAAGAATCTTCAGCACTAATGATGGTGCTTGAAAAAGCTCTTTGCATGTTCTATATTGTTTTCGAGGTCTGTTTTTGTTTTATTGTAATTACAAGGTCAAAGATCACTCTATTCCCTCACTGTTTCATTCTGAATTGCTTCAGTGGTGGTCAGAGTACTGAGCTGGTTTTGATACTGAAAAAAGTGGCAACACATACTGTAGAACAACAAAGAAATATGTCCATCTTTTTCAAAAAATTTTTGAAAGCTGCATTATTCGTGTAAATTCCCTTTTGACTAATATGACACAACCTTGCTTATGATTATTTGAAATAAAATTATCAAAATTAATTTCTTAATTTGGGCTGGACGGATCATGTTTACTATAGGTGGTGTCGGCCGCTATATCGACCGATATAGCGGCCGATACTCGGGCGATACTCGGTCGACAGTCGGTCGACAGTCGGTCGAGAGCCGGTCGAGAGTCGGTCGAGAGTCGGTCGACGGTCGGTCGAGAGTCGGTCGACAGTTGGTCGACAGTCGGTCGAGAGAGCGATACAATATCGGTCGATCTTTCGTAGACGCACCTCGACCGAGTATCGGTCACATGTCGGTGGTATATCGGTCAACTGTCGGTGATATATCGGTCAACTATCGGTAATATATCGGTCAACTATCGGTAATATATCGGTCAACTGTCTTAATTTAACAGGTGAGTCTAATAATTTAACAGGTGACTATCGACCAAATATCGACCGACCATCGACCGAGTGTCGACCAATTACTGACTGATATATCGGTCAAGTATCGACCAACTATCGGCGAAGTGTCGGCGAAGTGTCGGCGAAGTGTCGGCGAAGTGTCAGTGAAGTGTCGGCGAAGTGTCGGCGAAGTACAAGCAATATCGGGCGACATACATCTCGACCGATATATCGACCGACTGTCGACCGACTATCGACCGAGTATCGGCCGACTATCGGCCGCTATATCGACCGATATATCGGTCGATATATCGGTCGACACCACCTATAGTAAACATGATCCGGCTGGACTATGCCACTCCAAACCTTCACACTTAAAATTAAACAATAGTACACCTTCGGAGATGTCATCATTATTGACAATCAATGGCACAGACTAGAAGAAGTTGACATGGTTTGTTGGTTAGTTGGTTTGTTGTTGTTTTAACGGTCCACGGAGGCGCCTCATTTCAACTTAAATTATACTTAACAACTACATGACAAAATGGAGGTTGGGGGCCTGGGATGTCCAAGGGCTTCCACTGGAGGCCAGCCAGCCAGCCAGCCAGCCCCTGGACTGAGTAACACTCCCATGGCAGGCAGTCCCCGCAACCCAGCCATGAGACCCCATGCCAGGCATCCAGGCACCTGTCACACTGACAAGCAGTGGAAAAATAGGGAAATGAGGGGGGAAGCAAGCCAACTGGGCGAAGCAGCACACAAAGGCCAGCAAGATCTCCAACAAGTGCGGCCATGTGACTGAAGAACCACGTGAGCATGTGCCTACGACATGCACCGCTGACCACTACTGCTCTTTGAAGATAACCGTGCTGCCAATCTGTGCTGCTCTTTGTTGTTAACTTTGTTAAAATGCATTTCACCGCATCTGACCGCATTTAAATTACTTCAGTAAGTTACCTTGGTTAGTTAATTTTCTTAAGTAAAATAAAAATAGTTTTAGGCCACAATAATTGATGTAACGTTATTTTTTGTATTTATTCTTAGTTTGATCATTGAACGTTTCATCTTGGTTGAGGTTAAATTCATGGTGTGCATGTCTTCAAAAAGTTATTATTATTCAAATAATTAATTTATATATTTTAATTTATTTTATATTTAATAATTAAAAATTATATTATATATTAATATTAATAATAAAAATATTAATAATATTAATTAAATATTAATTAAATATTAATTTTATATTTATATTTTTAAATTTTAAATATTATTTAAATATAATTAATAAATATTAATTCTTCTTCTGTGCATGTCTTCAAAAAGGCAAAATAGATCAGGGTCAACCAAATCACCTGTGGAAAACTGACCGAGGACATCGAATCTGACGAAGTCTTTGAAGCTCTAGAAATGGCAGAGAACATGGAACAGCAACTGCAGCAAGTGTTAAAGAAACTGGAAAAGGTAGACGTGATAGAATCTCAAATAAGCAAAAAGTCTGCCACTTAGATAAAGTACATAATTTGAAATGAAAGACAAACAAAGTACAAAAGACCACCTGATATGGAAGAGAGTATCCAAGTTAATGAAGACAAAATTGCTGATCTAAAAGCAAAGTCAAAGTTTTTGGAACATGGAATGGATGATGTTCAGAAACAGTTACCGTACATGGAATCATATTCCAGAAGAGAAAACGCTAAGTTCTCTGCTGTTAAAGAAATATCGGCTGACAAGGACTGCACAACAAATCAAACATCCTAGAGAAGTTTTATTCCAATTCTTAGAAAACAAACTTGAGAATGAAAATAAAAGCAAGATCGAGTTTCAAAAGACTCACTGCCTTGGGAAACCCAACAACAGTGACAAACATCGACCCAATATTGCCAGATTTTTACGGATAAGAAAATGGTGAAGGACCAAGCCCAGAAGAAATTAAAAGGCACACAATTCTACATATCTGACAATGTACTGAAAGAACTATATAACTTGACAAAGAGTGAGATGAAAAGGTTCAAAGGATACTTCAGTAAGGCTCAACCAGATAAGTTATTTGTCAATGGAAAATTTGTCCCCCAGATGCACCTTTACCTAGGTTCCTTTAATTTTTTCCCCCACATTAGCAGTTCAACTTTCTTTTTTTTTTTTTTTTACCATAAGCCTTGCCATAATGTCTTGCTAAATGTTCAGATCCAGTTGCATGTTTGCACATTATTTCTCCATCATGTCTAATCTCACAGGTATTAAAAATACACACCAATCAAAATCTTTTGTCTCTATTTTCCATCAGTGTCCCATTTTAGAAATCAACTCTTCCACTTCCTGCTGTGAGCTCAACTCAACCATGACATGCCTTGCTTAAACACCCATAAGTTTCAGTCAGTTTATTTTGTACATCAGTTTCACTTATGTTATTTCCATAGATACACAAGTGTATTTTATGTTATGTTCATGTGTCCCATCATATTTATTCTGCTAAATAATTGTCGTCTTTTGTATACAGTAAGCTGTTATGTTGTAATACATTGTTATTGAACTGTTTGTTTCTATTTATTTTGCAGTACAATTATTTGTAGATTTCTAAGCCAGCATAATTTCTCTCAAATCAGTATACACTGGGAATATTGTCATAAATTGTGTTACGCTACAGATATGGCACTTAATCATCCAGCTCTAAATGTCAGAGGCTTGAAGAAGACTATCAAACCATGTCAAGTGTTTAGATGGCTTCATCAACAAAATTCAAATGTTATTTTCTTACAGGAAACATACTGTTCCCCACAGAATATCAAAATGTGGGAAGCGGAGTGGGACACAGAATGATTGGAAGCCATGCCTCTACTCATAGCCAAGTAGTCTAAGTTTTGCTTAAGCCAAAAGTTGATGTAACAGTTGGAAACACTGTATAAAGTGACGAAAATGATAGACACATTTTAATGGAGGTATTGATAGAAGGTAACAAAATTGTTTTGTCGAATGTATATTCACCAAACAACCCAACTCAGCAGTCTCCTGATAAACCTGGATAAGACCAAGCTGTTGGTAATGAGCACCTGACAAATGCTACAGAGACTGCCGCTGACTTTCATGTCATCCTGTTTGGAAAAGAGGTTTTTTTCAGCTTCATCTGTGTGAGACCTGGGTTTGCGATTAGACCATATGTTAACTTTAGACCATATGTGTGGGTAGTCTCTGTCAGATAAATAGGGTTGAAAAGCATCTTTTAGAAACTTATATAACATTGGAAAATGTTGAGCACGCTTTAGTTTTTAGCTGATTATACTACTGTTCATCAGTATGGTTGAATACATGAAAGAAAAATATTTCAAAGCCGCAAAGAGTTCAGAATTTTGCAGCACGAATCACTACTGATACACAGAAACTTGACCACAATACCTGTTCTCATACACAACTGGGAGCCATGCCAAGCCAACCATGCAGCCTGACCTTTACTACCAATCATCTCAAAATTACATGGAACAAGAACAAGACCTCTAGGCTTGATACAATAAGGGCTAAGGAAATTTTGGACGCCTTTGAAGTCTAGCACCCTTCTCCAGAGCCCAAAACTCCATAATGTCATTTTGTTCATCTGAATGAGCCTAGCACGTTCTCATGAAGAGAACCCCTGGATTACAAGACAGAATAGAGCTCAAGTTCAAGCAAATCACAGAAATGTATCCAGAGTGACTGCATCCTGGGACATTTTACCAGTCACACACAAAACATTGGACAAGGAGTCCAGCTGAACACAGAAAAAAAAAATCAAAATAATGTTTATGCAAATGTAAACATAAATGTGATTTTGCACATCAAAGCTTAACTGTTAAACAAGACATGTTTAAAGAAAGTGACAGTAAAAAGATCATCTGCCACAAGAAAAAAGCATTTAATTAATTATTAATTTAATAATAAATATTATAAATTAATTAATCAATCAATCAGCCATTTTTACTTAATGATTAACTACTGTATGTAATTTAATAATGATGTTTTTCAAACATTAGCTACCTTTTAAGGAGTGTAGTTTTTACAATATTTGTCAAGAAATACTCACTGAATATCTTCACACTAATCATTGTGTCCATTGACTGCGAATGTACACTCTAACAATGAGGTCTTATTAATACAGAACTTGAATGTTCTCACGATTGGTCTTCCTAGGCTTATAAAGTTTTCATGAAAGAATTTTAAGGTTAAAAATTGAAACGTTAAATATTACTAATCTGCATTTTCATACAAATATTTCCAAATTTAAAGGGAAGGGGTAACGCCAAGAAGGTTTAGCAAGTTATGAGTGAGGTCTCAAAACCATGTGAGGTCCTTGCATTGTTTAACTTTTGCTTTGCTCATCATTTGTACTAGCCTGTTTTGTGTTGTTTAGATCCTTGTACGTTCCTTAATCAAAATTTGCTTTCTTTTCTCGCAACAATATCAAGTACTGTTGGGAAAATCACTTTAGAATCTCTACAAAGTTTTCTTTCCCGCATGGATTTGTAATGCTTGCCGCGTAGCTAAATTTAGCTACTGTAAACAAACTAGCTAAATGGATAGAAAGCGTATGGAGATATTTATTACAACTTGAGAGAACTGCACTATTCCCAGAAGTTATGTAATTTCTTTCTTGCAGTTATTTAGCAGTTGCCATTTTGATATTTTCAGGTTCTATTCCATGGGAGTAAAACTAACTGTCAACAGTGACATAACTCTATGCAGGGAAATTGGAGAAAACATGATCAATTTGCATAAACGAAGACTTTTGTAAAATGCAATGTAACATTTCACACACTCCACTGTAGAAAACATTTGAAACACTAATAGAAATGATTCCAGAAAACATTCTAATGGAAAATTGAGATAATACTTTGGAAAATTGGACAGGTTATTGTTAGAACGTTTGTGCCTTCTGTCAGAGACTCACGTTAAATCATGCAGAATGAACTTGAGATTTCAGCGCGCAAGGGTAAAGCAAGCAACCGTTTTTTGTGTGAAGCACATTTTTTGCCGCGCTTTGATAACGTAATAGATTAACACCAAAATTTTACATATTTTGCCGGCATCTTTAATAAAGAACTAATCCAAAATACAGTGCAACTGAGTGCTCGGGCAGGTTACCAGGGATTTTTTTTTCAGTTGCCCGAAGCCAAATGTTAGTCGCCTCTGGCGACTGGGCACTGCTAGAGCTCAGCCTTGCCAAACACTTCCGAGAGTTGACATGCTCTATAATATTATTCACAGAAATTTTGCCCAAAATCATGCTGCCTTTAGTAATCAGTGGCTTTAGCACTGACCCTGTGATCATTATCTTCAATTTCGAGGGCTGGGACTGGAGCTTGTTTGCTGCCAACCAGTCGCTTATATTATGTGAATCTGAGTTTAACAAGTTTACAATTTCAGTGGGATCACAGGAAGAAGTAAATATTTGAGTGTCGTCAGCAAGGACAAGGAGTGAAGCCAATGACGCAAGAAAATCACAAGCCACCAAAGCAAGAAAACACCAACACAGGTCATTTAAATGCAAACAAAAAGGGCTGTCCCTGTATTTTCTATCAAAAAATGTCATTGTTTAGATGACAGAGCTCTAAATAAATCTTTCATGTAGGAAGCATGAATTCCTCATCTCCAGAAGTCTTACAATTTGGCTATTTGTCCTTTCCTCTGGAACTGCAATTTTTATGATTAATTGGTAACAAGACTTTGCGCTGTCCAATTCATTGTGTTTTCATACCCATGATAAACAAGTCAGATGTGGTCACCTGGTACAGTCCATCACTTGTATGATTACAGACTGAATAGGTCTAAGCACCAAATTCAACACAGTAAATTGAATTAAAATGGAATTGTTAGTTTTAACAATGGGAACTATTGCTAATGGACTTTGAGCCACTGTAACTCATTAAAATTTGTTGAATTTTGATAATGAAATTGTCTTTTAAAAGGCACTTGTACTTACATGATTTCCATGAAGTATAAAGAACATATACAGGATGCAATGACTGTTAATGAATTATTTTTAAAATTTCATTCCATTCCTCATAGAGGAAATGATGCAAATATTTGCCACAAAACAGAAGGGACATGAGAAGATTTTTAATTCCAATCTACCAAAGATGTACCTTTTGTACTAGCCCTGGTTTTCTGTTTGTTGAATCATATTATTCATGCCAAAAGCAGGCCTAAATTCCATACACTTACTGACATTTTAGCGAAGCTTGCCCCTCAACCAAGATTGGCTGGGTCTACAGACGATATAAGTATCTTTCACAAAAGGTTAACAAAGACTACAAATTTATCAGCACCTGTTAACTTTTTAATAGAAATTTAGTTTAAAAGACAAAGGTCACGACCTCAAGACAAATTAGCATGGGAAGAAGAGAAATTATCAATGACAGCACTAAATCTTCAGGTGAAATCTTTAGGAGGAAGAATTACATTACAATTTACATTAATTATGAGTTTCTACACACATTTGAAACATTACATGTACATAGCCAAGTCACTGCTGAAAACATCTCAACAAAACAATTCAGGGATGCTGCTTATCAAAAACCTATGCCAGTTACACACAAGCATGTTTTCCTTGACAAGGTTCAATTTGACAAGCTTCCCTTGCTTATGCGTTCAAAAATGTTTTTTCCTTGACAAGTCTCCTTGTTTGAACAAGGAGATTTGCCAGGAGACTTGTGAAGGAAAAACAAGGCAAGTGTTGAAAATTGCTAGTGTGTATGATCCATTCAGAAAAACATGTCAAGGCTTTCAAAAATCACTGGTGCCCAGCGACCACACAAGTGCTTTAATTGCTCAGGGACCCGGCAGGTGTCCTTATGCATTACTGAAATAACCCTAAACCAGTTTACTAATGCTAACCTTAGACCTAAACATAGTCTTAACATAGTAATTAGACCTAAGGTTAGCATAGGGAGAGGGTTAGAGTTGTTTCAGTATTTGTGCCCTGTGCCCTGTAAAAGGACACCTAATGCTCAGGACCTGGCACTGATTCCCAGTTGATACAGTGGAGCAACTCTCCGTAACATCATTATTTTTGGAACACAAGAGCAGAATGTTAATAGAAACCTAAACAAGTATAAAAACTCAGTATGAAGAATTGTTTAAATTCTCAGAGAGGAAGTTTCAGGTACTGGTCCTCATGCTACATAAGTAAAGTCAAACCCAGGCCACAAGCCAGCATTCAGGTTTTTTTATTTTTTTATTTTTTGCTGAAGTAGCCACGGTGTTTGCAACTTCCAAATAAAAATGTGCCGTACAACAGTTGCGTGGATACAGAAAAGGGATGGCAAGCATATCATGTCAGTATCATACACATGACCGAAGAAAACTGTCAAGGAAAAAATTGCAAAGGCAACTTGCCGTTCATATAACATGCAAATGAGCCACTGACATCTGTTTACACTTCCTGATGACTAACCAACTTAAAATAATCTCTCACTTTTCACTGACTTCTACACAATTTTCACAGACCTTGCAACAGCTCGATAATAAACTCCCATTTGCTTCAGCGTTCTTGTAGTCCAAAATGAAGGTATGAATGTTCTTCACTTCTTTTCAACCTCCTTAAGCTTCTGACAGCATGTTGTGTGCAAGGAACTTGTGCAAGGCATTGGACTTCACCAACAATCGAAGAAACTTCAAGGACAATCAACTGCTAGCACAGCACTGGTAAAACAAAAGGAACAAAGGACAGAAAAGAAAACAACTCCAAATAAAGACTAATCCCAAGTGAAAAAAATACATTGCTTTGCCGTACATGATACAGGTCTGTACCGTTTCTTGAGACTTCATGATAACCCCTGTTCAAAAGCACCTTCCAATTTGTCTTCCTTATTTAAAAGACATTCACAAGGAAAACTACTGCACGTCCAATGCACATGTTGCCAAAATAAAAGCTTTACCGACTTTTGTTTCCCAGACCTTGAAAATTCATTGTTTTACGTGACTTTCGCCTTACGGTTATCCTGTTTTTACTGTATAATTTGTAAATAACTTAATTCAATTTATTTTGTAATTGTAAGTAATGTAATTTGACAGGGAAGAGCCACCCAGTGGATCTGTTAATCAATTATTATTATTATTATTATTATTATTATTATTATTATTATTATTACCGTGGTAGCTGGCAAACAGCGCTCGCAAGGCAGTTAGCTCGGTCATTTTCAAGCGTAGCGAAGTCGCCACGCGGGGAATAAAAGTACCTATGCAGAGACATTCGCGCTGCATGGCCTCGTGAGTCGAATTTCTTACCAGAATGTCACCGCACACCAGTGGCCACTGATAGGAAACGGCTGAGCCAACAGGCTTGCGAGGCAATTTTGCTCAGCTGTTTCCTCAACGGCGCACCAGGCTTAATGAGAACTACACATAACCTCAAGAAACTGGGTTGGGCGGTTCGGCTAAAATGCATGCAACTGTGAGGGCTAGAAAATCGGCAAGATTTCCTCGCAGCCCCCTACTTAAATTATACATGCACATTCCCAGCAAAACTCTATTCTAAGTGTACACGTGAGTGTACGCGTCAGCTTAAAATTAAAAGGGAGCTAAAAAATTTTTCCTGAGGAAACAATGGCGGCCAGCGATGATCGCTTCGCACCTGAGTTAAATGAAAAAGAAGTCCTTGAACTGTTACAAAGCGCAACACCAGGGAGCACAAAGAGAGCCACAAAGTATGGCATGAAAATATTTCAAGGTACCAACTTCTAAACTTTATTTTGACAATTTAAGCATCTGTGTTTGTACTTTAATAATGCGAAGCAAAACAATGCAAGTTGAAATTCGGGAATTTGTTGTTGAAATTTGTTGTTGAAAGTTGAAATTCGGGAAGATTTGTCTAATCTTGGGGGCGTTTTTAATAAAACAATTATTCCACTCGCGCTTGTTGGATATGAGATGATTATAGCCTACTCGGCGCTACGCGCCTTGTGGCTGCCTCGTACGCACACCTGGCGTCCCGAGGAGTTTCAACAAATCCAGACGTCATGTTATTCGCAAGATAAAAAAAAAACATTTATTCCAGAGCTTGAGATAACAACTTAGTGCCGCTTAACGGCGACTTGAAAACGACATAGAACACATCACACATATGAAGTGAACGACAACAACAACATGGCGGGAAAACTCTCAGGAGCGGTTACCTAGCTAATTGGCGGAAACCGCAGACACTTAATTTATTACTGCGGTACTGCAGTAACACGCCTCGTTGGCTATCTATCATCTCATATCCAACGCGTGCTCGTGCAATAATTGTTAAATATATATAAATATATATATATGTATATATATATTGCTGAAGGTGTCCGTGCTGTTGCCTGGCAACATTGCGCAAACAAAGAATGAATGACGTCAGACAAAAGGAAGGTTGCTAGGCAGCAACCGCTGCCTCACAATGGCGCACTCTCATGTTTATTCATTGAGGCCGAACGTGTAATTTCATCGAGGAGTGAAAATTGTTCAGTATTGGTCAAACACGGCCAAATTCTCATGCAAATGAACCACAGGTGCACGTACAAGGGACAAGAAATATTCGCCGAAGGAGATTAAACAACGAAACTCCTGAACAACGTTAAAGGCGACTTCAGATTCAGCGCGAGCAGCGAAGAAGAAGGAGACATCAGGAAAACACAGTGCGAAGACAACATCGCTTGGCTCAGCAAAGACAGCACATTCTCTCAATCCAAATTAACCGCCCACCCAGCCCTAGCTTCGCGAGGTTTTGCGCGTCAAGTATTTCTAGTATACATGTATAATTCATGTTGGAAGTTGTGCGGAAATCTGTGGAAAATCTTTAAAAAAAAATCTTAAAAAAAGATCTTTAAAAAAACCCGAGTATGGTCATTCTTACCTGTCCTTGCAAGCTGGTAATACTTGTATACAAACATCTGCAAGTGTTCAAGCCTCCGTTCTTCCTACTTTTTGCAGTAAACACGCTCCGGTATTCATTCGTCTTCAGCCTCCCTGATATTTGCGGGAATTTCCCAATCACGTGATCTAGTGGGACCACTAGAATCACGTTGATTTGACAGTGAAGATAATGCTATTGTAACGGGAGCCTGACGGTATTAAATTGCTCTTTGCGCGCCACAACGTAACGGCTGCAAACCTGCATCGGATGCTCTATTCTATATATTTCAGGTCCGTTTTTCAGGCCGTGTTTGGCTGTAAAAAAAAACAGACACAGAAAAACAAGCTCCCAGAAACAGTTTTTCTCCGAAACACCAAGCGACGTGGACAAAGACAAACACAAGATTGGTCCCGTCTTGACAGTGAGTAACACAGTACATTGAAATTTATACCGAGCGGTCGATGGCACAAACCCACACGCCGTTTCGTGATCGAAGGACATCATGAAGTCTGGAGATCCGCAAGCTGACAGCTCCTCTCAAAGAAGTGAGTAGGCGCAACATGTTTTCATACCCGAGATGTTCTCGGCTTAAAGGCGTGCATATCGGTGCACAACACAGCCTATGTTGTTGTGAAAACATGCTTCAGGCGAAACGGCGTAGCGTAAAAGCAGTCTTCTAGATATTGCAGACGTTACTGATACTCAATGTACACGTTTGCATTCTCGCTCATACTACTTGCTTTTACCTCACTTCTAAACCCGGAAAAAACACGCCAGAAGCCCGCACGAAAACGGCCGTTCATTACCCACAATGCACCGAGAAAGTAAAGTATAAAACACTTGCAAATGGACCAGCTTTTTCGCTGCGTTGGCTTCGCCGCCCTTCACCGCATATGCAGCGGAAGCTAATCGAGGCTGCTAGAGTGATAGAAAAGAGATTACACTCGTTCATGCTTATTACAAATGAATGTGTCCGGGCGGGCGCTGATTGCCATAATTCTATGGAGGACAAAATAGGCCTGAAACCAACATGGGGAAGCATTGCGAATAAGCCAAGGGTTCCAGACGGCCTTCATTTTCTCGCCCTCTTATCATGAAAGCTTGGTATGTGGCACGCATCCCCCGGCGGTCAGCGTGTCGATTGAGTTGAGCCAGTTTAGGTGAGGTGTTAAGTGGCGGTGGTTTGCGGTGAAATGGCTTTCATTTCCTTGAGCGAAAATGAATCGTCTAGTATTGAATCCCGCCAATGCGGCTACAAACAGAATAAAACGGTTTCGGTAAAGTGAAGTGAAACACTGTTAGTACTGTACTGGCCAGCAAATATGAAACGCTCTTTAATTTGCCATCAATTTGTCAACGAGCCGGCGAGCTAGCGCTGCAATCCCGACCTGGCCTTGCCGCTTTGCGCGCGATGATTTGCGTCATTTTTGTTTTCATTCGAGTTGTAAATCACAACTAATTGGTCATTGCTTTTGTAAACAGGTGGTGGCTCTTAAAAGAGCCGTTTGGGTTCGTTTCATCGAAGTAGTAGCTTAAGCGCGTTCTCCTCGAATTCGGCGAGCCAGCTGGATGTCTTTAGGCATGATGGTGACCCGTTTGGCGTGAATGGCACACAGGTTGGTGTCCTCGAACAGACCAACTAAGTACGCTTCGCTGGCCTCCTGAAGGGCCAAAACGGCGGAACTTTGGAACCGCAGGTCGGTCTTGAAATCCTGTGCGATTTCTCGAACAAGGCGCTGGAATGGCAGTTTCCGAATCAGCAATTCCGTAGATTTCTGATAGCGACGT
>BLFK01000457.1:23859-34534 GCA_014634185.1 Astreopora myriophthalma | reverse complement strand
GTAAATTACCTTTTGACTAATATGATACAACCCTGCTTATGATTATTTGAAATGAAATTATCAAAATTAATTTCTTAATTTGGGCTGGACTATGCCACTCCAAACCTTCACACTTAAAATTAAACAATAGTACACCTTCGGAGATGTCATCATTATTGACAATCAATGGCAAAGACTAGAAGAAGTTGACATGGTTTGTTGGTTAGTTGGTTTGTTGTTGTTTTAACGGTCCACGGAGGCGCCTCATTTCAACTTAAATTATACTTAACAACTACATCACAAAATGGAGGTTGGGGGCCTGGGATGTCCAAGGGCTTCCACTGGAGGCCGGCCAGCCAGCCAGCCAGCCAGCCAGCCCCTGGACTGAGTAACACTCCCATGGCAGGCAGTCCCCACAACCCAGCCATGAGACCCCATGCCAGGCATCCAGGCACCTGTCACACTGACAAGCAGTGGAAAAATAGGGAAATGAGGGGGGAAGCAAGCCAACTGGGCGAAGCAGCACACAAAGGCCAGCAAGATCTCCAACAAGTGCGGCCATGATTGAAGAACCACGTGAGCATGTGCCTAAGACATGCACCGCTGACCACTACTGCTCTTTGAAGATAACCGTGCTGCCAATCTGTGCTGCTCTTTGTTGTTAACTTTGTTAAAATGCATTTCACCGCATCTGACCGCATTTAAATTACTTCAGTAAGTTACCTGGGTTAGTAAATTTTCTTAAGTAAAATAAAAATAGTTTTAGGCCACAATAATTGTTGTAACGTTATTTTTTGTATTTATTCTTACAGTTTGATCATTGAACGTTTCATCTTGGTTGAGGTTAAATTCATGGTGTGCATGTCTTCAAAAAGTTATTATTATTTAAATAATTAATTTATATTTTTAAATTTATTTTATATTTAATAATTAAAAATTAAATATTAATAATATATGAATATTATTATATATTATATATTAATATTAATAATAAAAATATTAATAATATTAATTAAATATTAATTAAATATAAATTTTATATTTATATTTTTAATTTTTAAATATTATTTAAATATAATTAATAAATATTAATTCTTCTTCTGTGCATGTCTTCAAAAAGGCAAAATAGATCAGGGTCAACCAAATCACCTGTGGAAAACAGTGACCGAGGACATCGAATCTGACAAAGTCTGAAGCTCTAGAAATGGCAGAGAACATGGAACAACAACTGTAGCAAGTGTTAAAGAAATTGGAAAAGGTAGACGTGATAGAATCTCAAGTAAGCAAAAAGTCTGCCACTTAGATAAAGTACAAAATTTGAAATGAAAGACAAACAAAGTAGAAAAGGCCACCTGATATGGAAGAGAGTATCCAAGTTAATGAAGACAAAATTGCTGATCTAAAAGCAAAGTCAAAGTTTTTGGAACATGGAATGGATGATATTCAGAAACAGTTACCATACATGGAATCATATTCCAGAAGAGAAAACGCTAAGTTCTCTGCTGTTAAAGAAATATCGGCTGACAAGGACTGTGCACAACAAATCAAACATCCTAGAGAAGTTTTATTCCAATTCTTAGAAAACAAACTTGAGAATGAAAACCCACAAAGCAAGATCGACTTTCATAAGACTCACTGCCTTGGGAAACCCAACAACAGTGACAAACGTCGACCCAATATTGCCAGATGTTTACGGATAAGAAAATGGTGAAGGATCAAGCCCAGAAGAAATTAAAAGGCACACAATTCTACATATCTGACAATGTACTGAAAGAACTATATAACTTGACAAAGAGTGAGATGAAAAGGTTCAAAGTCTACTCCAGTACGGCTCAACCAGATAAGTTATTTGTCAATGGAAAATTTGTCCCCCAGATGCACCTTTACCTAGGTTCCTTTAATTTTTTCCCCCACATTAGCTGTTCAACTTTCTTTTTTTTTTTTTTTGCCATAAGCCTTGCCATAATGTCTTGCTAAATATTCAGATCCAGTTGCATGTTTGCACATTATTTCTCCATCATGTCTAATCTCACAGGTATTAAAAATACACACCAATCAAAATCTTTTGTCTTCTATTTTCCATCAGTGTCCCATTGTAGAAATGAACTCTTCCACTACCTGCTGCGAGCTCAACTCAACCATGGCATGCCTTGTGTAAACACCCATAAGTTTCAGTCAGTTTATGTTGTACATCAGTTTCACTTATGTTATTTCCAGTACAATTATTTGTAGATTTCTAAGCCAGCATAATTTCTCTCAAATCAGTACACTGGGAATATTGTCATAAATTGTGTTATGCTACAGATATGGCACTTAATCATGCAGCTCTAAATGTCAGAGGCTTGAAGAAGACTATCAAACCATGTCAAGTGTTTAGATGGCTTCATCAACAAAATTCAAATGTTATTTTCTTTCAGGAAACATACTGTTCCCCACAGAATATCAAAATGTGGGAAGTGGAGTGGGACACAGAATGATTGGAAGCCATGTTTCTACTCATAGCCAAGTAGTATTAGTTTTGCTTAAGCCAAAAGTTGATGTAACAGTTGGAAACACTGTATAAAGTGACGAAAATGATAGATACATTTTAATGGAGGTATTGATAGAAGGTAACAAAATTGTTTTGTCGAATGTATATTCACCAAACAACCCAACTCAGCAGTCTCCTGATAAACCTGGATAAGACCAAGCTGTTGGTAATGAGCACCTGACAAATGCTGCAGAGACTACCGCTGACTTTTATGTCATCCTGTTTGGAAAATAGGTTTTTTCAGCTTCATCTGTGTGAGACCTGGGTTTGCAATTAGACCATATGTTAACCTTAGACCATATGTGTGGGTAGTCTCTGTCAGATAAATAGGGTTGAAAAGCATCTTTTAGACACTTATATAACGTTGGAAAATGTTGAACACGCTTTAGTTTTGAGCTGATTATACTACTGCTCATCAGTATGGTTGAATATATGAAAGAAAAATATTTCAAAGCTGCAAAGAGTTCAGAATTTTGCAGCACGAATCACTACTGATACACAGAAACTTGACCACAATACTGTTCTCATACACAACTGGGAGCCATGCCAAGCCAACCATGCAGCCTGACCTTTACTACCAATCATCTCAAAATTACATGGAACAAAAACAAGACACCTAAGCTAGATACAATAAGGGCTAAGGAAATTTTGGACTCCTTTGAAGTCTAGCACCCTTCTCCAGAGCCCAAAACTCCATATTGTCATTTTGTCCATCTGATTGAGCCTAGCATGTTCTCATGAAGAGAACCCCTGGATTACAAGACATAGGGCTCAAGTTCAAGCAAATCACAGAAATGTATCCAGAGTGACTGCATCCTGGGACATTTTGCATTGTACACTCGAACAATGAGGTGTTATTAATACAGAACTTCAGTGTTCTCACGATCAGTCTTCCTAGGCTTAAGTTTTCGTGAAAGAATTTTAAGGTTAAAAATTGAAATGATAAATATTACTAGTCTGCGTTTTCATTATAAAGATTTCCAAGTTTAAAGGGGAAGGGGTAACGCCAAGAGGTTTTAGGAAGTTATGAGTGAGGTCTCAAAACCATGTCAGGTCCACGCATTGTTTAACTTTTGCTTTGCTCATCATTTGTACTAGCCTGTTTTGTGTTGTTTAGATCCTTGTACGTTCTATAATCAACATTTGCTTTCTTTTCTCGCAGCAATATTAAGAATCTTTACAAAACCACAGTTTCAAATTTTCTTTCCAACATGGATTTGTAATGCTTGCCACGTAGCTAAATTTAGCTACTGTCAACAAACTAGCTAAATGCATAGAAAGCGTATGGAGATATTCATTACAACTTGAGAGACCTGCACTATTCTCAGAAATTATGTAATTTCTTTCTTGCAGTTATTTAGCAGTTGCCATTTTGATATTTTCAGGTTGTATTCCACGGGAGCAAAAGTAACTGTCAACAGTGACATAACTCTATGTAGGGAAATTGGCACAAATTAGCATGGGAAGAAGAGAAATTATCAATGACAGCACTAAATCTTCAGGTGAAATCGTTAGGAGGAAGAATTACATTACAATTTACATTAATTATGAGTTTCTACATACATTTGAAACATTTAATACATGTACATAGCCAAGTCACTGCTGAAAAACATCTCAACAAAACAATTCAGGGATGCTGCTTATCAAAAACTTATGCCAGTTACACACAAGCATGTTTTGCTTGACAAGGTTCAATTTGACAAGTTTCTCTTGCTTATGCGTTCAAAAATGTTTTTTCTTGACAAGTCTCCTTGTTTGAACAAGGAGATTTGCCAGGAGACTTGTGAAGGAAAAACAAGGCAAGTGTTGAAAATTGCTAGTTGTAGCGGCTGGGTTGCCTGTGTGTGTGTGTGTGTGTTTTATTTATTTTTTATTTTTTTTGCGCGCGCTTTTCGGGGTCATGTGACCCTCTTGCAAACTAATGATTCACTCGAAGTTACGATATCGATAGCTTTGTTTGTTGGCCTCTTTTAGCCGAAATTGTATTGCTGAATGTTTGTTTACGCCAGGGCGATTGATTGTGGTGCCATTAAAGCATCCGTCAACTTCAGTGAATAAGGAAAATTGGTCCTTACACTAGTGTGTATGATCCATCCAGAAAAACATGTCAAGGATTTCAAAAATCACTGGTGCCCAGCGACCACGCAAGTGCTTTAATTGCTTGGGACCCGGCAGGTGTCCTTATGCATTACTGAAATAACCCTAAACCAGTTTACTAATGCTAACCTTAGACCTAAACATAGTCTTAACATAGTAATTAGACCTAAGGTTAGCATAGGGAGAGGGTTAGAGTTTTTTCAGTATTTGTGCCCTGTGAGCTGTAAAAGGACACCTAATGCTCAGGACCTGGTACTGATTCCCAGTTGATGTCCGTAACATCATTATTTTTGGAACACAAGAGCAGAATGTTAATAGAAACCTAAACAAGTATAAAAACTCAATATGAAGAATCGTTTAAATTCTCAGAGAGGAAGTTCCAGGTACTGGTCCTCATGCTACATAAGTAAAGTCAAACCCAGGCCACAAGCCAGCATTCAGGTTTTTTTATTTTTTTATTTTTTGCTGAAGTAGCCACGGTGTTTGCAACTTCCAAACAAAAATGTGCCGTACAGCAGTTGCGTGGATACAGAAAAGGGATGGCAAGCATATCATGTCAGTATCATACACACGACCGAAGAAAACTGTCAAGGAAAAAATTGCAAAGGCAACTTGCCGTTCATACAACATGCAAATGAGCCACTGACATCTGTTTACACTTCCTGATGACTAACCAACTTAAAATAATCTCTCACTTTTCACTGACTTCTACACAATTTTCACAGACCTTGCAACAGCTCGATAATAAACTCCCATTTGCTTCAGCGTTCTTGTAGTCCAAAATGAAGGTATGAATGTTCTTCACTTCTTTTCGACCTCCTTAAGCTTCTGACAGCATGTTGTGTGCAAGGAACTTGTGCAAGGCATTGGACTTCACCAACAATCGAACAAACTTCAAGGACAATCAACTGCTAGCACAGCACTGGTAAAACAAAAGGAACAAAGGACAGAAAAGAAAACAACTCCAAATAAAGACTAATCCCAAGTGAAAAAAATACATTGCTTTGCCGTACATGATACAGGTCTGTACCGTTTCTTGAGACTTCATGATAACCCTTGTTCAAAAGCACCTTCCAATTTGTCTTCCTTATTTAAAAGACATTCACAAGGAAAACTACTGCACGTCCAATGCACATGTTGCCAAAATAAAAGCTTTACCGACTTTTGTTTCCCAGACCTTGAAAATTCATTGTTTTACGTGACTTTCGCCTTACGGTTATCCTGTTTTTACTGTATAATTTGTAAATAACTTAATTCGATTTATTTTGTAATTGTAAGTAATGTAATTTGACAGGGAAGAGCCACCCAGTGGATCTGTTAATAAATTATTATTATTATTATTATTATTATTATTATTATTATTAGTATTATTATTATTATTATTAGTATTATTATTATTATTACCGTGGTAGCTGGCAAACAGCGCTCGCAAGGCAGTTAGCTCGGTCATTTTCAAGCGTAGCGAAGTCGCCACGCGGGGAATAAAAGTACCTATGCAGAGACATTCGCGCTGCATGGCCTCGTGAGTCGAATTTCTTACCAGAATGTCACCGCACACCAGTGGCCACTGATAGGAAACGGCTGAGCCAACAGGCTTGCGAGGCAATTTTGCTCAGCTGTTTCCTCAACGGCGCACCAGGCTTAATGAGAACTACACATAACCTCAAGAAACTGGGTTGGGCGGTTCGGCTAAAATGCATGCAACTGTGAGGGCTAGAAAATCGGCAAGATTTCCTCGCAGCCCCCTACTTAAATTATACATGCACATTCCCAGCAAAACTCTATTCTAAGTGTACACGTGAGTGTACGCGTCAGCTTAAAATTAAAAGGGAGCTAAAAAATTTTTCCTGAGGAAACAATGGCGTCCAGCGATGATCGCTTCGCACCTGAGTTAAATGAAAAAGAAGTCCTTGAACTGTTACAAAGCGCAACACCAGGGAGTACAAAGAGAGCCACAAAGTATGGCATGAAAATATTTCAAGGTACCAACTTCTAAACTTTATTTTGACAATTTAAGCATCTGTGTTTGTACTTTAATAATGCGAAGCAAAACAATGCAAGTTGAAATTCGGGAAGATTTGTCTAATCTTGGGGGCGTTTTTAATAAAGCAATTATTCCACTCGCGCTTGTAGGATATGAGATGATTATAGCCTACTCGGCGCTACGCGCCTTGTGGCTGCCTCGTACGCACACCTGGCGTCCCGAGGAGTTTCAACAAATCCAGACGTCGTTGCATGTTATTCGCAAGATAAAAAAAACATTTATTCCAGAGCTTGAGATAACAACTTAGTGCCGCTTGAAAACGACATAGAACACATCACACATGTGAAGTGAACGACAACAACAACATGGCGGGAAAACTCTCAGGAGCGGTTACCTAGCTAATTGGCGGAAACCGCAGACACTTAATTTATTACTGCGGTACTGCAGTAACACGCCTCGTTGGCTATCTATCATCTCATATCCAACGCGTGCTCGTGCAATAATTGTTAAATATATATAAATATATATATATATATGTATATATATTGCTGAAGGTGTCCGTGCTGTTGCCTGGCAACATTGCGCAAACAAAGAATGAATGACGTCAGACAAAAGGAAGGTTGCTAGGCAGCAACCGCTGCCTCACAATGGCGCACCCTCATGTTTATTCATTGAGGCCGAACGTGTAATTTCATCGAGGAGTGAAAATTGTTCAGTATTGGTCAAACACGACCAAATTCTCATGCAAATGAACCACAGGTGCACGCACAAGGGACAAGAAATATTCGCCGAAGGAGATTAAACAACGAAACTCCTGAACAACGTTAAAGGCGACTTCAGATTCAGCGCGAGCAGCGAAGAAGAAGGAGACATCAGGAAAACACAGAGCGAAGACAACATTGCTTGGCTCAGCAAAGACAGCACATTCTCTCACTCCAAATTAACTGCCCACCCAGCCCTAGCTTCGCGAGGTTTTGCGCGTCAAGTATTTCTAGTATACATGTATAATTCATGTTGGGAGTTGTGCGGAAATCTGTGGAAAATCTTTAAAAAAAATCTTTAAAAAAAATCTTTAAAAAAAACCCGAGTATGGTCATTCTTACCTGTCCTTGCAAGCTGGTAATACTTGTATACAAACATCTGCAAGTGTTCAAGCCTCCGTTCTTCCTACTTTTTGCAGTAAACACGCTCCGGTATTCATTCGTCTTCAGCCTCCCTGACAATGCGATATTTGCGGGAATTTCCCAATCACGTGATCTAGTGGGACCACTAGAATCACGTTGATTTGACACTGAAGATAATACTATTGTAACGGGAGCCTGACGGTATTAAATTGCTCTTTGCGCGCCACAACGTAACGGCTGCAAACCTGCATCGGATGCTCTATTCTATATATTTGCAGGTCTGTTTTTCAGGCCGTGTTTGGCTGTAAAAAAAGAAAACAGAAAACAAGCTCCCAGAAACAGTTTTTCTCCGAAACACCAAGCGATATGGACAAAGACAAACACAAGATTGGTCCCCTCTTGACAGTGAGTAACACAGTACATTGAAATTTATAGCGAGCGGGCGATCGATGGCACAAAACCACACGCCGTTTCGTGATCGAAGGACATCATGAAGTCTGGAGATCCGCAAGCTGACAGCTCCTCTCAAAGAAGTGAGTAGGCGCAACATGTTTTCATACCCGAGATGTTCTCGGCTTAAAGGCGTGGATATCGGTGCACAACACAGCCTATGTTGTTGTGAAAACATGCTTCAGGCGAAACGGCATAGCGTAAAAGCAGTCCAAGCAGTCCTCTAGACATTGCAGACGTTACTGATACTTAATGTACACGTTTGCATTCTCGCTCATACTACTTGCTTTTACCTCACTTCTTAACCCCCCAAAAAACACGCGAGAAGCCCGCACGAAAACGGCCGTTCATTACCCACAATGCACCGAGAAAGTAAAGTATAAAACACTTGCAAATGGAGCAGCTTTTTCCCTGCGTTGGCCTCGCCGCACTTCCCCGCATATGTTCGTTCGTTCAATCATTCATTCTTTCCTTCCTTTCTTCCTTGATTTACTGTTACCTCCCCCATTTCGCCTAAAACGGGCACATTCTCGTTGTTTTGTTAGAGAGTGAACTCTAAAATATTCTCTGTTCACGAAGTGTGATTTCTACCCTGATACTTATTATGTGCTGATTGGTCATGACTTTTATCAGATATTTGGTGGCTCCTAAAAGAGCCGTTTTTTTTCTCTGACTTATCACCAGTCAATCTGCAGCTTAATGCTGCTTCTTCTCGGTCTTCTTTGGCAGAAGTACTGCTTGTATGTTGGGAAGGACTGAATTTCAGCGCTCAAGTATTCCAACACTGCGGCCATGTAGACTGGGGCACCCGCGCCAACACGCTCTGCGTAATTGCCTTTACGAAGAAGGCGATGGCTGCGACCAACGGGAAATTGAAGACCTGCTCGGGATGATCGAGACTTGGACTTGGTGCCTTGAGCTTTGCCTTTGCCCCGTCCGCTCATTTTTTACCACTAACTTATCAAATCTTGTATCCGACCGACCGACCGACTGCTTTAACAGAATTGAATGCAATAAGCAAGAACCATACCAGCCCAATTTATTTTGCTCGGACTAGACTTCGCGGATCGAAATACACCAATCACAAGTCAACCAAACATCTGAAAAGACATGCAAAATATCTATTGTTTGGCGGCATGAGACCTTTCTTTGCGACCAGCCAATCGAGACAGGACACTGCAATTTGGATCCGCATACAAATTGATCCTATTGAAGTTGCCGTTATAAATAGGCATTGCGCCACCTTGCCTTATCAAAGTTGATTTGCAAAGGCCAACTATAGACTACCGAGAATCATGGCGCCTAAAGTAGCTGTCGCAAAAAAGGGCGAAAAGAGAGCGGGCAAGGCGAAGTCCGCCACGGTCGAGGGCACGAAGAAAAAACGCGGAAAGAGAAAGGAAAGCTATGCGATCTACATATACAAGGTGCTGAAGCAGGTCCATCCCGACACGGGAATTTCCAGCAAAGCCATGGGTATCATGAACTCAACGATATCTTCGAACGCATCGCCGTAGAATCTTCACGCCTTTCCTTTTACAACAAGAAGTCTACCATCAGTTCCCGCGAGATCCAAACAGCCATCAGACTCCTCCTTCCCGGAGAACTAGCAAAGCACGCCGTCAGCGAGGGTACAAAGGCCGTCACCAAGTATACAAGCAGCAAGTGACTGCGACCTGCTAGTAACGGCTGACTTTCCAACACACAACGGCTCTTTTAGGAGCCACCAAATGTCATGAAAGCAATGCCTAACACTGTCTTGCTCATCCGCTTGCCACTACGAGTAGTAGTATGGGCCCCTTCAGACCAGATTTGACAGGTAGTCATCAAATGACGTCATCAATCAGCATGTCAAAAAAGGGGGCGTGCATAAATTACAAAACAAGGGGCACAACCCTAGCCGACTCGTGAACCAACAGGTGCAAATTTGGGCGGGAAAAAAAGACAAGGCGTGCATGAATTACAAAACAACGAGGCATCTTGGAGCACAACCCTAGCTCAACGTGAAACAACACATGTAATATTTTAACGGGAAAAAATAAAACGGATTGATCGTTCTGTATTAATTTTAGCGGGGAAATATATATATTTTTTGTAAGGTTTTGAGCGCGCGCGCGCGTGTTTAACGATTTTGTGTGTGTATAATTTTGGCGGTGACTGGAGCTCTGGCTTGGACTGGAGCTCTGTCCTGCTCTGGAGGTGAAGAGTAAATGAGAGATTACAACGGAGTAAAGACATAACTAAAGGCTAGAAACCAATCAGAAACAAACAAGATGACCTCACCAAAAACCAATGAAAAAACAAAATAAAAATAGCAGTCAAGAGAAAACGTCGGGAATATCCTAGCTTGAGCTAAGTGCTGTGTTTTCAGCTGTTTCGTAATATTTCTGTTCATGTGAGGTTGTCACAGTTCATTGCCGGTTGAGTAGCTATTGTTTTTAAGCGAAATGCAACTGGAATATTTAATTTGCTTACGGTATGTGTGCCCAACGTTTGCTTGGTTTCATGGATCTA
>BLFK01000456.1:26480-39395 GCA_014634185.1 Astreopora myriophthalma | reverse complement strand
ATACACGAGCATCCAGTTTTGCATCGATAGTTTAAATGGAGACCCGAGAGAACATAACTAAATCCGACAATTTACAGAGATTGATATATAGGTACATATAAAATAATATGAGATTTTTACCCTTCTCGTCCACATTTGCATAGGGTCGGGTTAAGTAAGTGCTCACCCCTTCCCTCCATATTGTAATTATTCCTTACGATGGCGTTGAAGGTTCTCTATTTGCCTTAAGGTTCTATATGTGCACAAAGACCATGGAACTAATTCTGAAATTTCCCTGATTTAGTAGTACAGGCAAGTGGAAGGCGCAGCAAATCGTGGCGCCTCTGGTATTGCTCATGCAAAACTGAATGTCACAACACTTTACAGGACACTGAGAGGCAATCTAAAAATAAGTCTACTCAGGAAATGTTGACCCCAAGACTTAATAGGGAACTCAGGCAACAAATGCTTTTAGGTCAACAGGAAGGCGGTGGACCGTTCAGTGGAATCTGGGGAAGAGAGCTGAGTTCCCGTCACGAAATGGCGGGCGGAATAGGCGGCATTCTCTCTTACGGGCCACGAGGAAAGCTCCTGACGAAAGACCAAGCGCGAAGAAGTGTGGTAGTGGCAAATATTCCGCATCAAACTGCACCCTATGATATCGTTGTTCATTTTCAACGAGTCAAGAATGGCGGAGGAGAGATCGGTCATGTACACATTCCCGACAAAGGAAAAGCAGTCGTCACCTTTGAAAGCATTGCGGGTATGTCAGTATAGCATTTGCTTTCAATGATCTGTTATTGAGCTAATGGTAAGGTGAAATGTGTTCTTGAAACCATCAATCTTTTGGGTAAATGTACTTCCGGCTCCGTTCCAAGTTTGTGACTGCTAGATGAGAGATGGAAAAGCGTGTAGTTATGGGCTCCTGATCTTCAGTTCAACTTACTGCAAAATGTAAAAAAATAGGCACCCATTGCGTACATGAGGGTAGTGCTGTGAAGATTGTTGTACCGCCTGGCCTTGTCATGTTAGACACAGCGCCATATTATGTAAGTGTGGCAACTCAGCTACCTTTGTTCTTGGAAATTCACGTGCTCTTCGCATTATTGGCTGCTGGTGTTAGAGTGGATCACCATACAGGTGTTATCAACTAAAGCTAATGATTGAACTTCAGCATAAGAGATTTACACCTAGAAAGTTGGATGAAAAGTTAATGGTATTAAGAAAAGGAGTTAGATTAATAAAAAATTGATAAAAATAAAGAACTGTCTTGTTTGTCTCCTCAATTACAAACGAGACAAAAACAAACGATGACAAAAGTAAAAAACTTGGCTTTTCACAGATTTTAATAAAGTATTTGAAAAATGTGGACTAGAACTGAAGTAATTAAATACCATGAAGCCTCCTGTTCAAAGTTTAGTTCGTTGTAGACCGGAACGATTTATCTGAGCTTTGTGTTTAAATTTTTCGTTTCGGGTCAGTATAAATTTTCAGACTGAGACTGATGCACCAGCAAACAACAAATGCAAACTTCAACAGGCCAAGTTTTAAAACTTTTCATTTCTCAGATCATGCATTTTCCCTGGTTATCGTAAACTTCATCGGTGATTTTGTGACCGCAAACGGATTAACCACGCATTGTTTTGTGAGGCTTGCGTGTATATATGGGGATCTGTAACAAAAAAATATATATTTCTAATTCGTTTCTGTGATAGCTTGGTGCAACAGTTTCAGCCGTCTTGTGGAAAGAGAACAAAGCAATCCAAACCTGAAATGATGAAGCGAAGCCAGGGCATTAACGTAACATGAATAATGAAGAACAAAGCGAAATGAAAACCACAAAAAAATTTACATAAACGAGGAGTCTTTCACGCCGAGCTCAACTCTCCGAGCTGTCAGCCCGTCAACCAATTTTGAGGCATTACAATAAACCATAAAGAAGCCACTTGCGTGGAAAATAATGATTTTAGGCTTCAGACCGCTGTTCACGTGCAAAACAGAAGATTGTGCTACATGATACATAGTACAGAGGAACATCTTACATGTTACGGGTCAAAGGTCGTGCAGCTGTTCTCGTTGTTTTGGGTTTCAAATCTACGCTTGACGAAAACAATAAACTGAAGGCGGTGAATTATCATTTTTCCTTTTCTTTCTTATTGTATACTGGACTTCCCGTTAAGATGCCCCGCCGAGCGACGAGTATTTTTTCTTTCCATTCTCTTATTGTTTATCACCGCTATAGTGTTTAATATATCATGCTGCTGTTATTTTGTCCAGCGAAAGGAATTCTTGCCGATTTTGAGGTTCACAGGCCTATTTGTCACCACGGACCCGACAACACTGTGTGTAGTGCACTTACAGGCACTACCCACAAACACTGTAAATGTAATCAGTTTACTCACGGAGCACCCAGGAGCTCAAAGAACTCGTTCAGGAGTGTGTGTGTGTGTGGGTGTGTGTGTTTTAGTCGCCCTGAAGGGGCGAGGAAAAATACGAGCAATGAGCAAAATGTCCGCGCGTATTATATGTAAAACCATCGAATAAGAGATTTATTATTCCACTACAAAAAGGTTTTGTTATTTTGAAACGCCGCTCTCGAACTCTCGCCTGTACCTAATAAGCGCCGCGAGATGCGGCTATTTCGAGTAAAAAATACGGTATTGTATTTCATACTTTCATTTCTTCTTTCCCACGCAGTCGCGGAGAAAATCTCTGAATACCCTCACATTCTTGACGGATCAGAATTGAAAGTCCACCGCCTTATTTGTGAGGTAAGATTTAGGGAGCAATCTGAGGGTGCTTTCGATTGGGAAATCCGGATTTAGATCTTAAAATCCGGATCTTCGGATTTCCAATCGAACACAAAATCCGAAAACGGATTTCGCCGCGGATTTCATTAATTGAAATCCTTCCCAGACATGGATTTCAATTAACAAAGTCCGTCGCAAAATCCGTTTTCGGATTTTGTGTTCGATTGGAAATCCGAAGATCCGGATTTTAAGATCTAAATCCGGATTTCCCAATCGAAAGCACCCTGAATGAAAATAACTTTTCGCACAGATGTTTCGTCCCAAACAATCTAAGCTGCTCGCTATCCACACGCTGTGACATTTCGTAATATTGATCGTTGCCTACTTGCCTACTTTCACCTGAAAAATGGTAGAAAAAGATCCACAGAGGTGTGTATCTGAGGTCGTCGGTGGTCTGAATACCTTTACAATAACTCGTTCGTTGATAATGGCTGTGGTCACACTTGGGTTTTTTTCACTGTAGTAAAGCACAGTTTACCATAGTTAAGACGTTTTGTAATGTGACCGGCTTTTCTTTACTATGGTAAACGCCCGTCTAGTCAGTCGCGTTGGCAACGGCGGCAGGATAAGAGCAAAGTTTACTATAGTAAACCGACCTGAATCGAGTTCGTTTATCACAAGTTCATCTGATTTACTATGGTAAACTTTGACTATCTTTTCTTAACCATAGTTAAGCCCGCCTTTTACTATAGTAAAATCTCACGAGTGACCAGAGCCAATGCCGTTAACTCTTTCAATTAACGGACACCGCTCTAAGATGAACACCTCGGTAAAACGGACAACGGACACTTTGAGGCATGCGCAGCCAACTTACACCTGAGAAGCGTGGATTACATAAGAAATTAAACAACATTTAGGGCATCAATATTTGTATTGGAGTACGTACGCGGCTCCATAACAGTAAGCAGCGTTTATTTGTCAACTCTGATGGGCTCCGGCATCCTCTGTTAGTCAATGCTCTCATGTTTGAGTACTGGCCACGTGTAAAGCTACCACGACTGTCCATATGGTGGATACCTCTATAAGACGGACAGCTCGTGAAGGCCCCGGAGGTGTCTGCAGTCTCAAAAAGTTTACTTTTCAGTCTTGCTTTCTCATTGACAATTATGCTCTTTTATAAGGCGATATCATGCAGTCAGCCGTCTTAGAAAAATCAGACGTTGATTATTGAAAAGCACTAACAGCTAACCGGTTGCTAGAGAATTTTCTCACTGAGGGGAAGTTGTCATAACCACGCGAAAATTGCATTTCATGAGGTGTTTCAAACTTAGAAGCGGGAGGCGGGGAGGAAATAAAGAGCAGGCAATAGGATAACCTGCTCTAAGAAGACGACTAGCTACACATTTTATGTTGTTCTTTACTTCCTTTTTAGGTTTCTCGAAAATTTGAGGCACGCCTGAGTTTTGATACATTCTCCAGATCGTTTGAAAAATATGGCAAAATGATTGAGATTCTTGGTGAAACAAGAGTGGAAGTTCGTAAGGGACCCTACAATAGTTTCATTGTGTCTGGAACGCTTAGTCAGATTCAAGCTGCACATTACAAACTTCTTCAACACGTAAATGAGAGGAAAGAAGGAGACGAAGCCCGTCAGTGTACTAGCTAGTTATACAGCACAGACCCCGCCAGTTTCTTTCTGGGGCCTAGATACACCTTCCATCTTTGAGGTTCAATCACAGTTCATGAATTTGCTGAAACAAGTGCACGAGAAGACTCTTCGAGAATTAGAATACAAGTACGGGATACAGATCGTTTGGGAGAAAAACGCGTCGCAGGTTTTAATTCGCCAACGAAAAATGTCCAAGGAAAACAATTGCTTTCAAGAAGGGTGTGATGGATTCATTGAGCTTTACAAGAACTTTCTTCCAAACATAAAGCGAGAGGTCGTCGAGCTCCCGAGTAAAGCCAGTGACGCGCGTACTAAAGAGGTGATCAGCATTGTCCAGTATAGAAATCCTCTGGTCGTCGAAAAAGTAGGAAACACCTTAGTGGTTTATGCGGAGACAGATAGCATTCACACTTCGGTCCGTGCATTGAAAGAAAAGCTTTGCTCAACACTGGACAGTAGCAGAAGCGACAGAATGGCTTTTGAGGACAGTAATAATCAGAGGCTTGATCCTTTGCCAGTGCCACAACCTCTAATTCAAGCCCTAAAGAACGGTGTGGTGCTCTCGTTGTACCAAGCAGATGTTACTAATGTGCAAGTAGATGCCATTGTTAATGCAGCTAATGAGTTTCTTCAACATGGTGCTGGAGTGGCGGGTGCCATAGTTAGTAGAGGAGGGTCTCAGATACAAAATGAGTCTGACTGGATAACACGAACGTGCGGAATGCTTAATGTTGGTGAACCGTTGAAACAAGCGGGGGTCGTCTTCCATGTCGCTACGTGATACATGCAGTTGGTCCTAGGTAGAAGGAACATGGGAGGCAGAGAAGCATATCCCTCCTACGTGACGCGTGTCTAGCAAGCCTCAATCTTGCAGCCCTGAAATTACAACTGTCTTCGATTGCTCTTACGGCAATAAGCTCGGGTATTTTTGGCATGCCGAAAGACATCTGTGCTCAAGTCATTTTCAATTCAGTGGAGGAATTTAACGCAAGCAGAGAAGCTGAGTTCAACACTCTTCGTGATGTGCGCATCGTGATCATCGATGAACCAACGATCAGAGTTTTTCGTGAAAGAGTTTGTCAAGCGGTACCATTCCCATGGTGCATCTCTAGAAGCAGTAAGCAACCAAACCCTTCAACTAGAGAAGGAAGGACACCCCTCCCGAGCCGCATACTCGACTAAGGATCTACTTAAACCCAACAGAAGGGATTTATTGTCTGATAAGGAAAGATCTCAAGAGAAAATAAAGCCGAATACAGAAGTCGAACTACTAGGCAAAACAGCCCGTTTGTACGAGGAAAGTGACCAAGTAGGCCTCCCCGAAAATATGAAGACATTGTCGCTCTCAAGCCATGATGCATATAATGAAAATACTGGAGCAGGATGCCATCCTGCGAGTACAAAAAAGCCAAAATTGGATTCTCTTCAGTTGGAAAGTTCGTGCGGTGGAAACAAAAGTTCCACCGGTAGAAAAGCATTCCTTGGTAGAGGAAGAGGCATTCTTGCCGCCACACTTGGAAAAGCGCCTGGAGGAGAAATGTCGTCCATGAAGGAGAACATGCTCTTACAAGGGAAAAATGGAAACAGAGAATCAGATACAACCAACGTCTCTCCCGCTTCTGGACACACCGTCACGGAAGAGGGAAGAAATCTCACAAAAGAATTTGGCGATGGAATTCGCGATGAGAGTACTGATAGGACAGATTCTGTTAGAGCCAATACTCAGGCAAGTGAAACTGAATCGAGTGGCCCCTCTTTGCAAGAAGTCAACCAATCTCACGTATCACTTGACAAACAGAATGCTGTCGAGGAAATACCAGACGAGGAATCGTCCAGTGGAAACGAACCAAGGACGAAAACACTTAATCAATCTCGTTCCAGCCATGATGACACCTCAGTCATCGATTCACCACATGGTAAAATGATTGAAGCGTCCGAGGCAACTGCAGATGTGAAACATCCTGAGACGCGTGCAAGTGAGGTTGCTAAGAAAAATTTGTCATCTGAGAGCGCAGAGAACTTTCAGGGGATTCGTGATGAGTCCACCAAGAATTCGGACAGCAGTGGAGTAGTAGAGCCATCACATACTTCATGTGCACTTGTTAAGACTACGGAAGAATTACAAGGTGGGGCGGACGGTTCATATCCAGATGGGTCAAGTGAAAGCTGTCCTCATCTTTCGACTGAGACTCCCTGCCCTCCCCTGAGCTCGACAGAAAAATTAGAGGACTCCGTCGGGGAAAATACCGATACTAAGGACATCAAGGTTGATTCAAGTCAAGGCACTGAGTCAGGTATTTGGCTACTTCATTTAATGTGCCAGGCGGGCTAAAAGTACTAGCTCCAGCATAGCAGTAAAATAGCCTCGGTGGGGTTCTTTTTGTTACGTTATCGGACGACCACGAGTATATTAGACTCACTCACTCACTCACTCACTCAATCAATCAATCGCTCGTTATTTCAATCAATCACTAACTATTAGTGATTTATCCCTGATAAAGAGAAAATGACGCAGTCTTAAGTTATCTTGCGATAATGTTCTGATCCCAAACCCTCTACCCACCTCGGGCGCCTTTCTTTTCATTTTAGTTCCCCAACGGGCTGATGAGACAAGCAGAATTCATCAAACGAAAAGAGAAAACTGCTTTGGTTGCGACAGTTTGAACAATGTTCGCATGTACCGTTCGCCATGTGGACGCGATCATTACTTCTGCACGTCGTGTATCAAAACTGTTTCTGAAAAGACCGTGATGTATCCTCAGTGCAAGAAAGAGGGTCTTCCCCAAGGAAACCAACCCATTGGTTGGATGGCGTGGAGTGCAACAACCCAGATTTCACTCCCGGGGTACGATGATTGTGGAGCTATCCTCGTGCAATTTAACCTTCATGCAGGAATACAAGGTATCAATGAAATTAAACTAACTTAATTGTGTCATCTATTTCTTCCCAGGTGTGGAAAGAGCTAAATGAGTTTGTGAACTCCTTAGTTTGAGAACCATCTAAAGATATCACAATTTTCTGACTAAATAACGGACGCTTCATGGGTTTGAGTTCAATAACGCAATAGAAAAACTACATTGCATTGTGCAAGTAAGCAATCACCTCAGTAGCCTGCGAACAAACACGTATTTCCGGCTTTTGTTTCTCATTGTTGGTCAGTGGAGAAAATTGATGGCTGGAAATACGTCTCCATTCGTATTCTGTTACTTCAGGGCCTTGCCTCATTTAATTTTCAGCTTGACTTCTCTCGCCTTCCTCTCGATAAGTGTTAATTACGTTATCAACCCTCGAATACCACTGGAGTATGGAAGCTTAAAAATTTGTACCAATTCAACATACTTTACAGGGCCAGAACATCCCAATCCAGGACAACGTTTCGATCCGTTCACGACGACCTGCTACCTCCCGTGCAATAAAGATGGGAAAGAAGTATGCTTTCTCTTCAGGAAGGCTTTTGACGCGGGGCTGGTGTTTACGATTGGGAGGGAGAATACTATCGTCTGCAACGGCATCGAATTAAAAACGAGTCCAGTCGGAGGCGTAACCAGGTAAGTGTTGTTTAGGGTGCGATTAGACTAATTGCCTTTCGCTCCCAAGGGAGATTGTTACTACCTTTAAAACCTAGGCATTTACTCATTTATTTTTCTTTGTGCAATGAAGCTCGGACAAAAGGCGACCGGCACTGACATCAAAACCATGATCAAATGGTTCTGGCTGGAGAAAAGGTTAATGAACAAAAACAGTCCCTCGTGTGAGCTTCAATTTTGAGTGCATTTTCTTGACATCTTTGTTTTGTTTCACGAGAACGTGGACGCCCGGAGGGAAATCTGTTTTTCTCTTCATGACCTTTAACCGTGCTGTCACTTTCCAGTTTTCCTGGATAAGTTGGTCATGGGCTCTTGCATGGAGCTGGGTTTAACGAGGAGAAACTGGGACCCTCACCCCCTATGCCCAGTCTGTCGCCGTTCTTTTACCACTGGCTGGCACGCCCCTCATGTTTTTTGTCGCCTGGGATTGGTTACAAATTACTTGTAAGTGGCATTTTCATGGGCGTTTGACGTCATAGAAAGGTGTCTCTTACCCATCCACTTCCACTTCTTCTTTCCTATTTTCTTTAGTTTCCATTCTCTCTGTTTGTGCGTTTTCATCCACGGGTTTTCAGTTGTAACGAAATCTGGCACTTGCGTGTAATCATCAGTGAAACCAGTACTGGCCAGCAGTTCAATATCATTTGCTATTTCATTTGACTCTTCTCTATCTTTTTTTCAGTAATGGATATCCAGATCCAGGTTATCTTGATCGAGTCAGGGGCCAGCTGGCTAAGCAAGGAATAACAGAGCTGCACTTATGAGCCGCCCATATCTTTTACCCGATAATCTGTACCGGTCGTTAGTGTCAGGAAAAAACTTTAGGCTTTCCTTTTCTTTAATCCTGTATTGGCCACTCCAAAAAACCCCATAATATTCAACAAGCCGGTTCAAGCCTCGCATTCCAAATGGTTGCGCAAATTAGCATTCCTTTGGTAGTGACACGGGGGAATTTAGATCTGCCACGTGCAGTCCGTGCATCAGCATTGTAGAATTGCACACATTTTAGGCATCGTACTGATGAACACTTACGACTTTTTAGATATTTTCACACGCAACAATTATTTATAGTCTGTTCCCTTAGAATTGGACCCTCGATTTGCGTGCGCCTGTGAACTAAGGTGAATGGAAACATGTACGGCTTAAGCCGCTGTTACACGTTGAAACTTTTAGCTGAAACTTGTGTGCAACGGCGCTGCGAAACAAGTTTCAGTAGGCGCTGCACCGTGGAACATGGTCAGTTTCGTGAAAGTTTTTGAACTTCCGTTGCGAGACAAGTTTCACGAAAGGTAGAACCGCTTTCTACTCCTGCAACGATCGCAGTGGTGATAAAAAAAGAGAGTTTCACCGTGTAACACCACTTCGTGAAACTTGTTTCGCAGCGCCGTTGCACATAAGTTTCAGCTAAAGCCGCTGTTACACGTTGAAACTTTTAGCTGAAACTTGTGTGCAACGGCGCTGCGAAACAAGTTTCCCGAAGCGGTGTTACACGGTGAAACTCTCGTTTTTATCACCACTGCGATCGTTGCGACCGTTGCAGAAGTAGAATGCGGTTCTACTTTTCGTGAAACTTGTCTCGCAACGGAAGTTCAAAAAGTTTCGCGAAACCGACCATGTTACACGGTGCAACGCCTGCTGAAACTTTTTTCGCAGAGCCGTTTCACACAAGTTTCAGCTAAAAGTTTCAACGTGTAACAGCGGCTTAAAAGTTTCAACGTGTAACAGCGGCTTAAGTTTCAACTTGTAACCGACAGCGGCTTTATATAAAATCCCACACGATACCACACTCGCTACCAGTCTCCCTAAAATTTGTGGAGTGGACGATGTTATTTCGGTTAACCGTAATGATATAGAATTGCCCGCCGTTCGAACTTTGACTGTGCATTGCGATCAGACGGTATTAGTGGCTTTGTTACAGACTTGTGCTTTTTGACTTCGTTGTTGGTTTTGCCACCGTTGAGTTTGTTTGATCATTTGTTTCAGTGTTTCTTGTAGAAATATAAATGTTTCAAAATCAAAACCACTCATATCTCTAGTGTGTTGGCAGTGACAGCGGTATAATTCGAATTATTATAGGGAGTTTAAGCAACGACGACGGCAACGGCAACGCCAGAAGACAATTGGTTTAATGAGGAGAAACAATAGCTCTTCACCCTTTGCACGTGCGGCATGCGTTTTAGTACAAGTCCTTGCCGTCGTCCGCAAAACAACAACGTGAAATGACCAAATTTAAGGGTTTTTACGACAACGGGAGCACACAACAGGGAATCCTTCCTCCTCTTTCTTTATTTCAACGCCGTTCCTACCAATCCAGTAATAGGATACTCCGCCCACGCTGTAAAAAGTGAACGAGATAGAATAATCGCGAACTCTTTACGATTGCGCAAATCTATACTAAGAGGCGACGTTTTCGTTGGAGTTGCGGTTGTCCTTGCTTAAACTCCCTACGAGCGCGCGTTGGATATGGGATGATAGATAGTCAATAAGGCGCTACACACCGAGTTGGCTATAATCATCCCATCTCTAACAAGAGCGAGTGGAATAACTGTTTTATTAAAAACGCTCACAAAATATAGATAACTCTCCCCGAGTTTATCCTGTAAGAACGCGTACTCTTACCGTATTTGTAGAGCATGGGACATTTGTTCATAACCCGTGATGGCTAAGCCAATCGAAACTCTTGAATTGCGTTGTCCAATTATCCACTTTTTAATAATTTCATTTAGACAAGTCTGCGTCGCAGATTTCCTTTGCGGTGTAAATTGTGATAATAACTAACACAGACAATTGGATATACGATTTGTACAATGACTCCCGGAGGATCCAGCATTGGACAGCGTCATTAGTTTCCAACTTATCACTATGCTAGTCATGCGAATTTCCAAATTCAACGAAAAATAGTTGTTGCGCGACGTCATCAGTCAAGTTGTAAAACTAAAAGCTGATGAAAACTGCACAGTTGATCGAGCCTTCGTCTTCACCAGGTATAAGTTGCCGTGGATGTTTACCTGTTTACATTTGAGTTTTAAGCTCCATAACCGGCGTCATTTGTTTTAAAAGCAGGGCATTTTGATTTCCGAAGTTCAGCTACAAGTGACTGGAAATGTCGCCACTTCGTCATTCGAAGGGGAAATTGGGTCAAGTAAGACCAAGAAAGGGATATATTGTTTGTAATTTGTTGTCATTTTTTATATGTATCCAAGGAAAAGCAGGCACTGAAGCACATCTCATTACTTCCGAAAAGCCTCACTGACGACAATCACTCGGCTGCATAGCTCGATCCGAATCAGACGTAATTGTGATTCTCGGTGGTGACACAAAAAAGAAAGAAAATCATGCTGGCCCCAAGCCTTGCCCCTCAACTCCCAACCGAGAGATCCTTCGTACTAGCGTCGGTCATCACTTCCGCCTTTCGCAAAATCAATTGTGCACCCTAACACTTCTTTATCCTAGTAAAATCATGGCTCGTAGTAAAAGTTTTTTCGACGATATCACGAAGGAACTGGAATGTTGTGTTTGCCAGGAGCAGTTCAGCGAGGTAAAGGAACCGAAAATATTGAAATGCCTCCACACTTTCTGTAAAACCTGTCTGGAAGCTTGGGTGGCGCGACAGCGACGCCAAGGAGAGTTGAGCTGCCCGACTTGTCGTCACATTACCCAATGTCCTAACGACGACATACACTGCCTTCCATCTAACCTGTTTTGCAAGCAGTTGGTGGAAATTGTAAAGGCTTATAGTGGACAACTGAGAAACGAAGGTTCACCACATTGCGGAATCTGCGACGAAGTGAAGGCTTTGAAGTTTTATTGTTCCGACTGCAACTGCTTCTTGTGCGATTACTGCGCCGGTGTTCATAAGAAAGGAAAGCTTTTTAAAGGCCACGATGGAAAAGAGATTTCAAACTTCCAACCAAGCGATGCAAAAGATTACGCCCGGCGTGCAAACATTTGCAAGAAGCACAAAGATGAACTGAGGTACTATTGCGACAAATGTAAAGTCTGCATATGCCGTGATTGCGCTATATTAGAGCATCGTGATCACAACATGATTTCCTTTGAGCAAGGACTCGATAGGAAAAAAACTGACATTACAAGTAGAATGCAAGAAGTTAAAGCAGTTAGCACTCGTTTGCAAGCTCAAATGGAAGCCCTTGAGAAAAGACGAGTAAGGGTTGATAACTGCTTCGACCAAGCGAGAAATGATGTTCGCTGCGTCGCTGAACACTGCATAAGCTTAATTCGTAGACACGAAGAAGCCATGAACAAAGAATTACTCAAGCAGAAAGCAAGTTTTGAAACTGAATTTTCCTCTCAAATAAGCAAGGTGAACGTAAAACTGACGAATATAAACAGCAGTTTGGAATTCGGCAGAAATATTTTAGAACGAAATAATCTGCCAGAGATTTTGAACGTCGAAGAAACACTTGAAGGAAGGTTTGAAGATTTTCTTTCATCGCCAGAATTCAGTCGCCCGATTGAGATGAACACATCTGCAGTAAAGTATGTTGCAAATGACAAGTCGTTCATAGAAAAGGAATTGGGGAAGTTACTTGTCTCCAATACGGAGCCCTCGCTATCCATTGCGCAAGGAAATGGGCTGACAGAAGGTTTACAAGGCGAAGATTGCTCGTTCATGATCGTCACGAAGGATTGGCAAGGAAATACAACATACAGTGAAACTGACCAAGTGAATGTTGACATCCGATCAATCGAGACCGGACAAATTCTTACACCTATGATAACAGACTTGAAGGATGGCCGCTATGATGTGAAGTACAAACTCGATGATCCAGGAGAGTTTAGTGTTTCCATAACAGTAGGCGACGAAATTATCAGGGGCAGCCCGTTCCAGTTGAAAGTTAAAGAGGGAGCCCTACCAGCGGGAAAAGGGAAAAGGAAAGAAGACAAACGAAAATCAAAAGGTGAGTGG
>BLFK01000456.1:8980-23980 GCA_014634185.1 Astreopora myriophthalma | reverse complement strand
GGGGTTTCAAGACAATCGTCTCACCAGCGAATGACAGTTTCACTGAGCAGTTACAGTTTTCCGAAGCCGGAATATAATGTAAACAAACGTCAATATCACGCAAACGGTCGACCCAAAAAATGTAAAATATCCGACAATTTGTATCTTGGGTTCTACTGAACGTAGAACTTTGTTCGAAATCGCGCTTAAAGATAAAATTGAGCTCGTTAAAATATTACAAAAAAAGCTTCTCATCTGAGATCGCAGAGAACTTCAAGGGGATTCGTGATGAGTCCACCAAGAAAGAGTTTGTCAAGCGGTACCATTCCCATGGTGCATCCCTCGCAACAGCAAGGAACCAGGTCCTTCAACTAGATAAGGAAGGACACCCCTTACGAGCCGTATATTCGACTAAAGATCTAAGAAAACCCAACAGAATGGATTTATTGTCTGATAAGGAAAAATCATACGAGGAGAAAATAAAGCCGAATACAGAAGTCGGACTACTAAGCAAAGCAGCCCGTCTGTACGAGAAAAGCAACCAAGTAGCCCTCTCCGATAATATGGAGGGATTGTCGCTCTCAAGCCATGTTGTAGATAATGAAAATACAAGAGCAGGAAGCCATCCTGCGAATGCAGAAAGGTCAAATTTGGATTCTGTTCAGTTGGAAAGTTCTTGCTGTGGAAACAAAAACTCCATCGGCGGAAAACCATTCCTTGGTAGAGGAAGAGGCATTCTTGCCAACACATTTGTAAAATCGCGTGGAGGAGAAATGTCGTCCTTGAAGGAGAATATCCTCTTTCAAGGGAAAAATGGAAGCAGAGAATCCTATGCAACCAACGTCTCTCCTGCTCCTGGACTCACCGTCACCGAAGAGAGAAGAAATCTCACAAAAGAATTTGGCGATGGAATTCACGACCAGAGCACTGATGGGACAGATTCTGTTGGAGCCAATACTCAGGCAAGTGAAACCGAATCGAGTGGCCCCTCTTTGCAAGAAGACAACCACTCTCAGGTATCACCTGACAAACAGAATGCTGTCGAGGAAATACCAGACGACGAATCGTCCAGTGGGAACCAACTAAGGACGAAAACACTTAATCAGTCTCGTTGCAGCCATGATGACTCCTCCGTGAACGATTCACCACCTAGTAAAAGGATTGCAGCGTCCGGGGCAACTGCAGACGTGAAACATCCTGAGATGCCTGCAAGTGAGGTTGCTAAGAAAAGCTTGTCATCTAAGAGTGCAGAGAACTTTCAGAGGATTCGTGATGAGTCCACCAAGAATTCGGAGAGCAGTGGATTAGCAGAGCCATCACGTACTGCTTTTGCAAGAAGTCAACCTCTCGCTCCTGGATTCACCTTCACGGAAGAGGGAAGAAATCTCGCAAAAGAATTTGGCGATGGAATTGATGATGAGAACACTGATGAGACAGATTCTGTTAGAGGCAAAACTCAGACAAGTGAAACTGAATCAAGTTACCCCTCTTTGCAAGAAGTCAACCACTCTCGCGAATCACCTGACAAACAGAATCCAGGCAAGGAAATATCAAACGACGGAGCATCCAGTGGGAACCAACCAAGGAAGAAAACACTTAATCAATCGCGATCCGGCCATGATGACACCTCCATGAACGATTTGCCCCCTGGTAAAATGATTGCAGCGTCCGAGGTAACTGCAGACGTGGAATGTCCTGGGATGCCTGCACGTGAGGATGCTAAAAAAATCTTCTCATCTGAGATCGCAGAGAACTTCAAGGGGATTCGTGATGAGTCCACCAAGAAAGAGTTTGTCAAGCGGTACCATTCCCATGGTGCATCCCTCGCAACAGCAAGGAACCAGGTCCTTCAACTAGATAAGGAAGGACACCCCTCCCAAGCCACAAACTCGACTAAGGATCTACGTAAACCAAAAAGAAGGGATTTCTTGTCCTATAAGAGAAGACCATACCAGGAGAAAATAAAGCCGACTACAGAAGTCGAGCTACTAGGCAAAACAGCCCGTCTGTACGAGAAAAGCAACCAAGTAGCCCTCTCCGATAATATGAAGAGATTGTCGCTCTCAAGCCATGACGTAGATAATGAAAATACAAGAGTAGGAAGCCATCCTGCGAATGCAGAAAGGTCAAATTTGGATTCTGTTCAGTTGGAAAGTTCGTGCGGTAGAAACAAAAGTTCCACCCGCGGAAAACCATTCCTTGGTAGAGAAAGAGGCAATCTTGCTCCCACGCTTTAAGAATCGGCTGAAGGACAAATGTCGTCTTAGAAGGAGAGCACCTTTTTACAAGGGCTCATGGGCTTGAATTCAATAGAAAGACTATATTGCATTGTACGAGTGACCAATCACCTCAGTAGCCTGCGAACAAAGACGCATTTTCGGCTTTTGTTTCTCATTGTTGGTCGATGGACAGAAATGATCGCTGGAAATGCGTCTGCGTTCGCATTCTGTTTTCTCAGGGCCATGCCTCATTTAAATTTTAGCTTGACTTCTCTCGCCTTCCTCTGGACAAGTGTTAATTACGTTATCAACTCTCGAATACCACTGGATTATGGAACCTTAAAAATTTTTATCAATTGAATATATTTTACTGGGCCAGAACATCCCAATCAAGATCAACGTTTCGATTCCTTCACGACTACCTGCTATGTCCCGTGCAATAAAGATGGGAAACAAGTATGTTATCTTTTCAAGAAGGCTTTGACGAGAGGCTGGTGTTTACGATTGGGAGCGAGGATACTATCGTGTGCAACGGCATCGAATTAAAAACGAGTCCAGTAGGAGGCTTGGCAGGTGTATTTTATTCAGGGTACCTGGAGGCTAGTTGCCTTTCGCTCCGTAGGCAGATTGTTACAACCTTTAAAACGTAGGCTACAATCCGAACATTTACTCATTAATTTTTCGTTGTGCAATGAAGCTCAGATAAAAGACGACCGGCACTGACGTCAAAACCATGATCCAATGGTTCTGGCTTGTTAAAAAGGTTAACGAACAAAAACAGTTCCTCTGCGTGTGAGCTTTAGTTTTGAGCGCATTTCCCTGACATCTTTCTTTTGTTTCACGAGGACGTGGACACGCGAAGGCAAATCTGTTTTTTTCTTTATGGCGTTTAACCCCGCTGTAACTTTGCCAGTTTTCCTGGATAAGGTGGTCGTGGGCTATTGCATGGAGCGAAGTTTAACGAGGAAAGACTTGGACCCTCACCCCCTTTACCCAGTCCATCGCCGTCCTTTACCGCTCGCTTCCAAGATCTTTCGTTCGCGAGCCGATTTTCGCCACTCCCCTCATGTTATTTTTCGCCTGGAATTGGTGACAAATTACGTGTGACCATATAGCGCCGAGTAAGTGGCATTTTCATGGGTGATGTCGTCATCCACTTCCACTTCCCCCCTCTGATTTTCTTTAGTTACTATCCTCTCTGTTCGTGCCATTCTCATCCACGGGTTTTCATTTGTGATGAAATCTTGCTCTTGTGCGCAATCATTAGTGAAACCAGTACTCGCCAGCAGTTTCATATCCTTCGCCGATTTTATTTGATTCTTCTCTTGCGAGGGCATCCGGTTTTTCGGCTCCAGAAACTAGAGCCGAAAAAACCGGATGCTCTGGCAGGCTAAAGAAGAAGAAGCTTCGGAAACCAATCACTGACCGACTTAGTTGTTCTTTGTTTACGAGAATTTACCGACTCTGCCTCGTGGTTCTTCTGCAAAGTGTGTGGCATCGTATTTTTGAAATATTATTATTGAAAAGCAGTAACAGCTAACCGGTTGTCAGAGAATTCTGTTATTAAGGGAAAGTCATCATAACCACGCGAACATTCTATTTCAGGAGATGTTTCAAAGTTTGACGCACAAAGACGTTTGGGGGAGGGGTGTAAAGAGCAGGCAATAGGATAACCTGCCCTAAGAAGACAACTAGCGGCACATTTTATGTTCTTTACTTCCTTTTTAGGTTTCTCGAAAATTTCAGGCACGCCTGAGCTTTGATATATTCTCCAGAACATTTGAAGAATATGACAAAATGAATGAGTTTCTCAGTGAGACAAAAGTGGAATTTCGCAAGGGACTCTGCAATAGTTTCATTTTGTCGGGAACGCTTAGTCAGATTCAAGCTGCACATTACAAACTTCTTCAACACGTTTTCAAAGGGAAAGAAAGGAATGAAGCCAGTCAGTATACTAGTGATACAGCAAAGACCCAGCCAGTTTCTTTCTGGGACGTAGAAACACCTCCCACCTTCGAGGTTCAACCACAGTTCATGAAGTTGCTAAAACAGGTGCACGAGAAGACTCTTCGAGGCTTAGAACACAAGTTTAACATGCAGATCGTTAGAAGGAAAACGCATCGCAAGTCTTAATTCTCCAAAGAAAAATGTGCAAGGGAAACAATTGCTTTCACGAAGGGTGTGATGAATTCATTGAGCTTTACAAGAACTTTTTACCAAACATAAAGCGAGAGGTCGTCATGCTCCCGAGTAATGCCAGTGAAGCGCGTATTGACGAGCGGATCAGCATTGTCCAGGGTAGAAATCCTCTGGTCGTCGAAAAAGTAAGAAACACCTTAGTTGTTTATGCGGAGAAAGGTAGTATTCACAACTCGGTCCGTGCATTGAAAGAAAAGCTCTGCTCAACACTGGACAGAGGCAGAAACGGTAGAATAGCTTTTGAGGACCGAAATAACCAGAGGCTTGAACCTTTGTCAGTGTCACAACGTTTAATTCAAGCCCTAAAGAACGGCGTGGTGCTCTCATTGTTCCAGGCAGATGTTACTAATGTGCATGTAGATGCCATTGTTAATGCAGCTAATGAATGTCTCCAGCATGGTGCTGGGGTAGCGGATGCCATAGTTAGTAGAGGAGGGCCTCAGATACAAGATGAGTCTAATCGGATAACAATAATGCGTGGAACGCTCAATGTTGGTGAAGCCGTTGAAACAAGCGGGGGTCGTCTTCCATGTCGCTACGTGATACATGCAGTTGGTCCCAGGTGGTACGAACATGGGAGGGAGAAAAGCATATCCCTCCTACGTGACGTGTGTCTAGCAAGCCTCAATCTTGCAGCACTGAAATTACAACTGTCTTCGATTGCTCTTACGGCAATAAGCTCGGGTATTTTTGGCATGCCAAAAGACATCTGTGCTCAAGTCATTTTCAATTCAGTGGAGGAATTTAACGCAAGCAGAGAAGCTGAGTTCAACACTCTTCGTGATGTGCGCATCGTGATCATCGATGAACCAACGATCAGAGTTTTTCATGAAGAGTTTGTCAAGCGGTACTATTCTCATGGTGCATCTTTAGAAGCGGTAAGCAACCAGGCCCTTCAACTAGACAAGGAAGGACACCCGTGCCAAGCCACAAACTCGACTAAGGATCTACGTAAACCAAATGGAAGGGATTTATTGTCTGATAAGGAAAGACCATACCAGGAGAAAATAAAGCCGAATACAGAAGTCGAACTACTAGGCAAAACAGCCCGTCTATGCGAGAAAAGCAGCCAAGTAGGCCTCCCCGAAAATATGAAGAGATTGTCGCTCTCAAGTCATGATGCAGATAATGAAAATACAGAACCAGGAGGCCGTCCTGCGAATGCAAAGAAGCCAAAAATGAAATCTGTTCAGTTGGAAAGTTTGTGCGGTGGAAAGAAAAGTTCCACCGGCAGAAAACCATCCCTTGGTAGAGGAAAAGGCAATCTTGCCCCCACATTTCCAAAATCGCCCGGGGGAGAAATCTCGTCTTTGAAGGAGAATATCCTCTTACAAGGGAAAAATGCAAGCAGAGGAACAGATGCAACCAACGTCTCTCCCGCTCCTCGACTCACCGTCATGGAAGAGGGAAGAAATCTCAGAATAGAATTTGGCGATGGAATTCATGATCAGAACACTGATGGGACTGATTCTGTTAGAGGCAAAACTCAGGCAAGTGAAACTGAATCAAGTGGCCCCTCTTTGCAAGAAGTCAACCACTCTCGGGAATCACCTGACAAAAACAATCCTGGCCAGGAAATACCAGACGACGGATCATCCAGTGGGAACCAACCAAGAAAGAAAACACTTAATCAATCTCGTTCCAGCCATGATGACGCCTCCGTGAACGACTTGCCACCCGGTAAAATGATTGCAGCGTCCGAGGCAACTGCAGACGTGAAAGATCCTGAGACGCCTGCAAGTGAGGATGCTAAGAAAAGCTTGTCATCGGAGAGCGCAGAGAACTCCAAGGGGATTCGTGATGAGTCCACCAAGAATTCGGATAGCACTGGATTAGTAGAGCCATCACGTACTGCTTTTGCAAGAAGTCAACCTCCCGCTCCTGGACTCACCATCACGGAAGAAGGAAGAAATCTCGCAAAAGAATTTGGCGATGACAATGATGGGACAGATTCTGTTAGAGGCAAAACTCAGGCAAGTGAAAGTAACTTAAGTGGCCCCTCTTTGCAAGAAGTCAACCACTCTCAACAATCACCCGACAAACAGAATGCAAGCATGGAAATACCAGACGACGAATCATCCACTGGGAAACAACCAAGGAAAAAAACACTTAGTTAATCTCGTATCAGCCATGATGACGCCTCCATCAACGATTTGCCTCCTGGTAAAATGATTGCAGAGTCCGAGGCAACTTCAGACGTGGAATGTCCTGAGACGCCTGCAAGTGAAGGTGCTAAAAAGAGCTTGTCATCTGAGAGCGCAGAAAACTTCAAGGGGATTCGTAATGAGTCCACCAAGAGTTCGGATAGCAGTAGTAGATCAGTAGAGCCGTCACAGACTACGGAAGAATTACAAGGTGGGGCGGACGGTTCATATCCAGATGGGTCGATTGAAAGCTGTCCGCATCTATCGTCTGAGACTTCTCGCCCTCCCCTGAGCTTGCCCAAAAATTTAGAGGACTCCGTCGGGGAAAATACGATTACTAAGGACATTAAGGATGATTCAAGTCAAGTCACTGAGTCAGGTATTTGGCTACTTCGTTTGATTGCCAGGCGGGCGAAAGTAACTCGAGAGTAGCAGTGAAATAGTCTGTATGATCGGAGGGCCACCAGTTTATTAGAATCACTCACTAACTCACTCACTCACTCAATCAATCAAACAATCAATCGCTTATTATTTCAATCAATCACTAACTATTAGTGAAGAGAGAGAAAAGAAAGAGAAAATGACGCAGTTTTAAGTTATCTAGTGATAGTATTCTCATCCCAAACACACTGGCCACCTCGGGCGCTGTTCTTTTCATTTCAGTTCCCAAGCGGGTTGATGAGACAAGTAGAGGTCATCAAACGAAAAGAGAAAACTGCTTTGGTTGCGACAGTTTGAACAATGTTCCCACGCACCGTTCGCCATGTGGACGCGATCATTACCTCTGCACGTCGTGTATCGAAACTGTTTCTGAAAAGACCGTGATGTGTCCTCATTGCAAGAGAGAGGGTCATCCCCAAGGAAACCAACCGATTGGTTGGATGGCATGGGGTGCCACAACCCAGATTTCACTCCCGGGGTACGATGATTGTGGAGCTATCGCCATGGATTTTCACCTTCATCCAGGAGTTCAAGGTATCATTGAAATTAACCTGACTTGTGTCGTCTATTTCTTCCTGGGCGGGTGAAGACCTAAATGAGTCTGTGAACTCCTTAGTTTAAGAACCATCTTTTTTTTTTCACAATTTTCAGCCGACTTAATAACAGACAGCTCATCGGCTTGAATTCAGTAACGCAATAGAAAGACTACATTGCGTTGTGCAAGTGAGCAACCACCTCAGTAGCCTGCGAACAAACATGCACGTATTTCCGGCTTTTGTTTCTCATTGTTGGTCAGTGGAGAGAATTGATGGCTGGAAATACGTCTCTGTTCGCATTCCTTTACCTCAGGACCTTGCCTGATTCAATTTTCAGCTTAGCTTAACTTTTCTCAACTTCCTCTGCACAAGTGGTAATTACTTTATCAACCCTCGAATACCGCTGGAGTATGGAAGCTTAAAAATTTGTACCAATTGAACATATTTTACAGGGTCAGAACATCCCAAGCCAGGACAACGTTTGGATTCCTTCACGACGACCTGCTATCTCCCGTACAATAAAGATGGGAAAGAAGTCTGCTATCTTTTCAAGAAGGCTTTTGACGCGAGGCTGCTGTTTACGATTGGGAGGGAGAATACTATCGTGTCCAACGGCATCGAATTAAAAACGAGTCCAGTCGGAGGCTTGATCTGGTAATTGTTGTTTAGGCTGCGATTAGACTAATTGCCTTTCGCTCCGTAGGGAGATTGTTACTGCCTTTAAAACCTAGGCTACCGATCCAAACATTTACTCGTTTATTTTTCTTTGTGCAATGAAGCTCAGACAAAAGGCGACCGCCACTGACGTCAAAGCCATGGTTCTGGCTGGAGAAAAGGTTAATAAACAAAAACAGTCCATCTGCGTGTGAGCTTCAATTTTCAGCACATTTTCTTGACATTTTCAGTTTTGTTTCACAAGAACGTGGACGCCTGAAGGCAAATGTGTTTTTCTCTTCATGACCTTTAACCCTGCTGTCACTTTCCAGTTTTCCTGGATAAGTTGGACATGGGCTCTTGCATGGAGCTAGTTTTAACGAGGAGAACCTGGGATCCTCACCCCCTATGCCCAGTCTGTCGCCGTTCTTTTACCACTGGCTCGCAAGGTGTTTCGTTCGCAGTTATTTGTCGCCTGGGATTGGTTACAAATTACTTGTAAGTGGCATTTTCATGGGCGTTGACGTCATAGAAAGGTCTCTCTTACCCATCCACTTCCACTTCTCCTTTCTGATTTTCTTTAGTTTCCATTCTCTCCGTTTGTGCGTTCTCATCCACGGGTTTTTATTTGTAATGAAATCTGGCACTTGCGTGCAATCATCAGTGAAACCAGTACTGGCCAGCAGTTCAATATCCTTTGCTATTTTATTTGATTCTTCTCTTTTTTTTTTTTTTTCCAGTAATGGATATCCAGATCCAGGTTATCTTGGTCGAGTCAGGGGCCAGCTGGCTAAGCAAGGAATAACAGAGCTGCACTTATGAGCCATCCATATCTTTTACCCGGTAATCTGTACCGGTCATTAGTGTCAGGGAAAAAAGTGTAGGCTTTCCTTTTCTTTATCAGGTCGGGTCGTACCTCACTGAACGGGGTTCAGGATTGGGCAAAAGAACAATAGAACGAACAAAGAGAACAATGGATTTAGCACCGAAAACAATAGAAAGTACGACACTATACAGCCAATGAAATTTAGTGTTCAACAAGAGGTACGACCCTACCGTCTTTGTCCTGTATTGGCCACTCCAAAAAAAAACCCATAATATTCAACAACCCAGTTGAAGCCTCGCATTTCAAATGGTTGCGCAAATTGGCATTTCCTTTGGTAGGGACACGGGGGAATTTAGATCCACCACGTGCAGTCCGTGCATCAGCAATGTAGAATTGCACAGATTTTAGGCAATCCTACTGATGAACAGTTAGGACTTTTCAGATATTTTCAAACCAACAATTATTTATGGTCTGTTCCCTTAGAATTGTACTCTCGATTTGCGTGCGCCTGGGAAGTAAGGTGAATAGAAACATGTACGGCTTAAGCCGCTGTTACACGTTGAAACTTTTAGCTGAAACCTATATGCAACGGCGCCGCCAAACATGTTTCAGCAGGCGTTGCAACGTGTAACAGGGCCGGTTTCGTGAAAGTTTGTTCAACTTCTGTTGCGAAACAACTTTCACGAGAAGTAGATCCGTCTTTTAGTTCTGCGACGATCGCAGTGGTGATGAAAACAAGAGTTTCACCGTGTGCCACCACTTCCGCTAAAAGTTTCAAAAGTAACTGACAGCGGCTTTATATAAAATCCCATGCATGATACCACACTCGTTACCAGTCTCCCTAAAATTTGTAGAATGGACAATGTTATTTCGGTTGACAGTAATGGTATAAAATTGACTGTCATTCGAACTTTGACTGTGCATTGCAATCAGACGGTATTAATGGCTGGGTTATAGACTTGTGCTTTTTGACTTCGTTGTTGCTTTTGCCACGGTTGAGTTTGTTTGATCGTTTGTGTCTAGTGTTTCTTGTAGAAATATACTGTAGGATAAACTGAATGTTTCAAAATAAAAACCACTCATATCTCTACTGTGTTGGCACTGACAGCGGTATAATTCGAAATATTATTCCACGAGCGTGCGTTGGATATGAGATGATAGATAGCCAACGAGGCGCTACACGCCGAGTTAGCTATAATCATCCCATCTCTAACAAGAGCGAGTGAAATAATTGTTTTATTAAAAACCCTCAAAAAATATAGATAACTCTTCCCCAGTTTATCCTGCAAGAGCGCGTACTCTTACCATATTTGTAAAGCATGGGAAATTAGTTCATAACCCGTGATGGCTAAGCCAATCGAAACTCTTGAATTGCGTTATCCAATTATCCAGTTTTTAATAATTTCATTTAGACAGGTCATCATAAAAAAAACAACAACAACAACAAACACGTTGTTATTGGTGTCTCTTTTTGTTCTTTCTACCTTGTTGTGATAATACCTAAAAAAGGCAAGCTAAATCAACTGGATATACCATTTGTACAATGATTCCCGGAGGATCCAGCACTGGACAGCGTTATTAGTTTCCAACTTATCACTGTGCCAGTTATGCGAATTTCCAAATTCAAGGAAAAATAGTTGTTGCGCGACGTCATCAGTCAAGTTGTGAAACTAAAAGCTGATAGTAAACTACAAAGTCGATCGAGCCTTCGTCCTCACCAGGTATAAGTTTGCGTGGATGTTTACCTGTTTACACTTGAGTTTTAAGCTCCATAACCGGCGTCATTTGTTTTAAAAGCAGGGCATTTTGATTTCCAAATTTCAGCTACAAGTGACTGGAAATGTCGCTACTTGGTCATTCGAAAAGGAAATTGGGTCAAGTAATACCAAGAAGGGGGTATATTGTTTGTAATTTATTGTCATTTTTTATATGTATCCAAGGAAAAGCAGGTACTGAAGCACATCTCATTACTTTCGAAAAGCCTCACTGACGACAAGCAATGCATACCTCGATCCGAATCTTACGTAATTGTGATGCAAAAAAGAAAGAAAATTATGCTGGCCCCAAGGCTTCCTCCTCAACTCCCAACCGAGAGGTCCTTCGTACTAGCGTAAGTCATCAATTCCGCCTTTCTCACAATCAATTTGCAGTGTGCATCCTAATGCTTCTTTATCTTAGTAAAATCATGGCTCGTAGTAAAAGTTTTTTCGACGATATCAAGAAGGAACTGGAATGTTCTGTCTGCCAGGAGCAGTTCAGTGAGATAAAGGCACCGAAAATATTGAGATGCCTCCACACTTTCTGTAAAACCTGTCTGGAAGCTTGGTTGGCGCGACAGCGACGCGAAGGAGAGTTGAGCTGCCCGACTTGTCGTCACATTACCCAATATCCTAGCAACGACATACACTGCCTTCCATCTAACCTGTTTTGCAAGCAGTTGGTGGAAATTGTGGAGGCTTACAGTGGACAACTGGGAAACGAAGATTCACCACATTGTGGAATCTGCGACAAAAGAAAGGCTTTGAAGTTTTATTGTTCCGACTGCAACTGCTTCTTGTGCGAGGACTGCGCCGGAGTTCATGAGAAGGGAAAGGCTTTTAAAGGCCACAATGCAAAAGAGATTTCAAACTTCAAACCAAGCGATGCACAAGATTACGCCCGGCGATCAAACATTTGCAAGAAGCACAACGATGAACTGAGGTACTATTGCGACAAATGTAAAGTCTGCGTATGTCGCGATTGCGCTGTATTAGAGCATCGTGATCACAACATGATTTCCTTTGAGCAAGGACTCGATAGGAAAAAAGCTGACATTACAAGTAGAATGCAAGAGGTTAAAGCAGTTGGCTCTCGTTTGCAAGCTCAAATTGAAGCCCTTGAGAAAAGACAAGTAAGGGTTGATAACAGCTTCGACCAAGCGAGAGATGAAATTCGCTCTTTCGCTGAACACTGCAGCTGCATGAGCTTAATTCGTAGACACGAAGAAACCATGACCAAAGAATTACTCAAGCAGAAAGCAAGTTTTGAAACTGAATTTTCCTCTCAAATAAGTAAGGAGAACGACAAACTGACGAATATAAACAGCACCTTAGAATTTGGTAGAGATATTTTAGAACGAAATAATCTGCCAGAGATTTTGAACGTCGAAGAAACACTTGAACAAAGGTTTGAAGATTTTCTTTCATCGCCAGAATTCAGTCACCCGATTCAGTTGAATACATCTGCAGTAAAGTACGTTGCAAATAATACGTCGTTCATAGAAAAGGAATTGGGGAAGTTACTTGTCTCCAATACCGAGCCCTCGATGTCCATTGCGCAAGGAAATGGGCTGACAGAAGGTTTACAAGGCGAAGATTGCTCGTTCATAATCGTCACGAAGGATTGGCAAGGAAATACAACATACAGTGAAACTGACCAAGTGAATGTTGACATCCAATCAATCCAGACCGGACAAATCCTTACACCTACGGTAACAGACTCAAAGGATGGCTGCTATGATGTGAAGTACAAACTCGATGATCCAGGAGAGTTTAGTGTTTCCATAACAGTAGGCGACGAAATTATCAGGGGCAGCCCGTTCCAGTTGAAAGTTAAAGAACGAGCCCTACCAGCGAAAAGAGGGAAAAGGAGAGAAGACAAACGAAAATCAAAAGGTGAGTGGCGATATTCATGGTTATCAGAAGACGTAATCTATTACCTCTCACATACGCTAGGTAGCCGGCAAAAGCCTGCGAGTACGTCTCGCTATCTGCAAATCAATTTAAACATTATTTATACACGAGCATCCAGTTTTGCATCGATAGTTTAAATGGAGACCCGAGAGAACATAACTAAATCCGACAATTTACAGAGATTGATATATAGGTACACATAAAATAATATGAGATTTTTACCCGTCTCATCCACATTTGCATAAGGTCGGGTTTAAGTATAAAGTGCTCACCCCTTCCCTCCATATTGTAATTATTCCTTACGATGGCGTTGAAGGTTCTCTATTTGCGTTAAGATTCTATATGTGCACAAAGACCATGGAACTAGTTCTGAAATTTCCCTGATTTAGTAGTACAGTCATGTGGAAGGCGCAGCAAATCGAGGCGCCTCTGGTATTGCTCATGCAAAGCTGAATGTCACAACACTTTACAGGACACTGAGAGCCAATCTAAAAATAAGTCTACTCAGGAAATGGTTGACCCCAAGACTTAATAGGGGACCCAGGCAACAAATGCTTTTAGGTCAACAGGAAAGCGGTGGACCGTTCAGTGGAATCTGGGGAAGAGAGCTGAGTTCCCGTCACGAAGTAATACACGTTAAGACTGAGTTTTTACGGAACGGGAGCTCGTGCTGAAATCCTTAATTTTACTATCAAAATAAGGTTCTGTTGGCAAATTAAATGATAACGCGTTGCGAGTGCCCCGTAAGAAATAATTAGAAGCTGCACAGAGCTTTCCTCGTGCCAGGTCCGTGACGTCTGTCTAATTGAAGTTTTGCGTTACAACTGTCAACGGCCTGAATTACAAAGAAATCCGTCGCGTATTTAGACCAAAATCACAACTGCTTCACAATCAAATCAAGTTACCTTTCCCGAGTAGATAATGTTGCATGCACCTAGTCACGGGCCCCTAAATTCAATTTAATGCATTCCTTCACTGTTTGTCCGGACGCTGAATATTTAAAGCGGATTTACACATGTTCTACATATATTTTATATGAATATTTTGATAGATCGTTTTCACTGTCACGCAATAAAAATATTAAATCGAAAACCATCCAGTGGTAAAAGCTAAGGAATTGTGATGTTATAGAAGATAACTCAAAAATCATGAGATAAGTATATATTTTTCAACAAACTCGATCTTAGCCTTGTGTCACGCATCTCCATAACTCTGAAATTCAAAACGCTCTGGTTTCCAAACGAAGCACGCTATTGAGCTGTAAAATTGCAAACAGATATAGATATACCCCCTCTTATGCCTGATGAGGATAAAAAATTTGGTGGCTCTTTAGTTTTGGATTTTAGAAAGTGATGACGTCACGTGAAAACGATCTATATAGCATGTAACGATAAGATAGGACGTTCAAGTCCGAGTATGGTGTATTTGGTGAGGTTTATTTCCCAGTTTGTAGGTATTCACCTTGAGTAAATCACGCTCTGCAATTTTCACGATGACCGAGGTATCTAATTACGGCTATTGGTTAGATACGTCAGTCATCGTCTGGTTACATGGCCAACGGGTCACGTACGACTATACTACGATATCGTCACATAGCAGGGAATATATTTTTTATATATATATTTTAATATGGCAGGGAATGAAGCCATTCAGCATACTAGTAGTACAGCAGAAAACCAGCCAGTTTCTTCCTGGGGCCTAGATACACCTTCCGCCTTTGAGGTTCAACCACAGTTCATGAAGTTGCTAAAACAGGTGCACGAGAACAGTCTTCGAAAATTAGAACACAAGTGTGGGATGCAGATCCTTTGGGAGAAAAACGCGTCGCAGGTTTTAATTCGCCAACGAAAAATGTCCAAGGAAAACAATTGCTTTCAAGAAGGGTGTGATGGATTCGTTGAGCTTTACAAGAACTTTCTTCCAAACATAAAGCGAGAGGTCATTGAGCTCCCGAGTAAAGCCAGTGAGGCGCGTATTGACGAGGAAATCAGCATTGTCCAGAGTACAAATCCTGTGGTCGTCGAAAGAGTAGGAAACACCTTAGTGGTTTATGCGGAGAAAGATACCATTCACAACTCGGTCCGTGCATTGAAAGAAAAGCTTTGCTCAACACTGGGCAGTAGCAGAAGCGACAGAATAGCAATTGAGGACCGTAATAGCCAGAGGCTTGATCCTCCTTTGTCAGAGCCACAACGTTTAATTCAAGGCCTAAAGAACGGCGTGGTGCTCTCATTGTACCAGGCAGATGTTACTAATGTGCGTGTAGATGCCATTGTTAATGCAGCTAATGAGCGTCTTCAGCATGGTGCTGGAGTGGCGGGTGCCATAGTT
>BLFK01000453.1:344142-347347 GCA_014634185.1 Astreopora myriophthalma | reverse complement strand
AAGGGGACTGGGTCGGCATCTTCGGCGTCGCGTGGGACGGTCCCCTTTTCGGGTGAGCACTGTCGGCTCGACGTCGTAGACGACCACCAGTCCCCTCCGTTGTGTTTTTTTCCTACGAGACATGGAAGTCAAGACACGAAGTCTTGAGGGACGAGGGTTCACTCGGAACCCTCCCACGTTCCCGCTTGTACATAGTCGTTGTTTGATTAAAATTCGTTGAGGGACGAGGGTTCACTCGGAGCCCTCCCACGTTCCCGCTTGTACATAGTCGTTGTTGTATTAAAATTCGTGTTTTATTCTTCAAAAATGCCTTTGTCTTTCTTTGGAGCGTGACTTCCGGTGTTCGTGACGTCATGTCCGACCCGATGCCCATATTTGGACTCCGCATCCCCCTCCATTCAAAATGGCGGACAGTTAATGAGATGCATCGCGCGCTGATTGGCTAGCGGGGTGTCACGTGGGCGAAATGCGGCTCTCTGATTGGTTAGGCCCTATACCGTCCACCTTAACTACTAAAGTGCGGCGAATATTACAAAGTGCGACAGTACACAAGTACATTTTAAACTGTCTTCGCTTATTTTGTTTTTTTGTTTTTCATGATTGCATATGTCTTCATATTCATGAGCACGCTTGATATTTACTTTAGTACAAATGCTAATTATTTTTCGCTTTTTGTTATTCAGGTGAACAATGCAAGTGAAAATGGGTTGTAACGAATAAGTTGCTTGGCGTTTATGTTATGAGGCGTTATCTCTCTACTGATAGACGAATTCACCTTTGTCAGATCTATGTTGCTAAGCTCCAGAATGAAAACCATCCGTTACATTTTATTCTCCCTAAAAGGGAGGAAGTCGTGCTTTATTATAGTTTGAAGATAGATACTCTATACTAGATACTCTATGCACCCTATTTGTAAGACTAAGCGCGCCCAGGATTTTATCACTTTTCGATATTAGGTTGTCAGTAGCTGAGCTAGTGATTTGTAAGTAGACTTTTAATTATTTGCTTTACTGTATATATTATTCTATGATAAAAAAGTAGCTCTGTAATTCAGCCTTGCACCGTGCTACGGCCCGAGCTAAAAGTCCACATTTCATTGACTTTTCTTCGGTTGAAGTCGGATCATGGCTGCGTTTTGTAGAATAGCCCGTGGAGCAGGCGTCTTTTGGGGAGGTGAACAGGGAGCTTATTTCTTCATTTCCGATGTATGGGACGCCATTTTGGATGTCAGTACGCAGAGAGAGGGAGCCGAGCTTCAAGAGATTATTTATTTTCCAATTCACACCCACCATATTAGCTCTACTTTGTTCTCTCTACTCTACTCCTCTTCTCCCTAAAACCAAGATGGTGATGATACATCCCCAAAATACAACTGCCCTGAAGGCTATTTGCTGAGAAGGCCAGGCCATTTCGATCCAGCGAAATTAGTAGCTGGCAATAAAGTAAGCATATATTGCAAACAAATAAGAACTGTATATTGCAAAAATATAATCGAAAAGAAGAAGACGAAGACGAAGAAGAAAAAAGTAACTACACACACTTAATTTCGACCTGCGAAACTTCCACCCCTCTCTTTTAGTTATTTTTGTGACTGATCGCCAATGCAATACCTCGCAAACATGATGCAGGGATGAGGTCTGGGGCCCAAAATTATAGCTGTCACACTTTTTGCTCATTATACTAGTAATAGTTTTAACTAAATCTGCCCCCGCCTAAGATAATATCGATGGCAGTTGAGGTGCCTTCCAATTATACGCTGAACATTGTGATGTCTTCATATTATGCTGATTTGGTAGTTTAAAGACGCAACCAAAGGACGGGCAACAACAAACAGCATTTATGTTCAATTTCCATCAATTCAACACTTATTTGAAACGCTATCAACTGAAAAGCAATTTAAATAACTATGGAAAATGCCTTAAAAATATGACAGTGCAATAACAGGAACATTAACTAGAAGACAACATTCTGTTGTCACAATCACCATGCTGAACAGCACTTGTCAAGTCTTCCAATACTCACATCGAGTTACCGAGAACACCTCGAATGCGGTAAAGAATGCCAACGTCACTTGCACGCCCGGCTGAGCAATACCGATACCACCTTGCGCGCCCGGTTGGGCAAATCGAGATTGATTCCCCCATACAATATCTGCTAATTTACATATTTTCTCTTTTTACGCAGGGGCTTCTAGGTTGCCTCCTCGGGTTTTGGCCTCTGGGAAAAGACCCTGCGGGGGCAACAATTCAGTTTACATTCTTCATCATTTGTCACGTGTTCAGATGAGAGGACGTGTCCCTCGAGCACGTAATCAGTGATGTGTTTGCCAAAGCTGACGAAGGATGGATCCTTTGAACATGGTTCACCTATTGTCAAGACAGTAAAATGGCAAGAATATTAAGCCTGATCTTTCGTTATTTTTTGCCTTACAACCTAACTCCAAGTTTGTCGGAAATGGAGCAGTGTTAATTGACATGTTCTTTTCATAAACCGGAATTAAGTTTGTTTGATTAGTCTGACGTGTTGAGAGAAGTGTTGAGTGATATATAGAGCATGACAACTCGAGAACCTTGAGCTTAGGAACAAAAGGTGAAACAAAAGATTGAATGAGATAGCGAGAGGAGAGAACACGAGAGGGAGAGTTTGTACGCGGGACGAAAATCTGTCGAGAAACTTAAATCATTGTGATTACTGTGAATGTGTTGGACGGTTGAACTTTTATCGTGGGCAATTCCCAACACGTTAATGACACCCAACCATAGTTAACGCCAAAATCGTCGCGAGAACGAAAGGTACTGTGAGAGGGCGAGGGAAAGAAAAGAACAAGCAAAACAAACAAGCAAACAAGATAACTAACAAAGAAAAAACAGTGAATTGGAAAAGGGGCACCAAATGCTAACGCAGTCGGTTTACTCGTTCACACCCTAGAGGTCCCCCACTAAGGAGTAAAATCGTCCAGCCTTAGAGTAAAATCTATAAAAAGGCGGGAAGTGAAGTAATTTTTCCAACAGACGGAGATATCGTTAAAGCCGATGCATAATTACTCCGATTTATTTAGTACTTTCAACTGAACCGTGGTCGCGATTTGCTCCCTAAATATTGAAGGAAATAGAGAGAAAACTGGCCGTAGTCCAATTTAGATATTTTAAAAATCAGCTTCAAACAATAAACATGACTTCGAGGCTATGCGAAATAAAGTAAGGAC
>BLFK01000453.1:326642-339142 GCA_014634185.1 Astreopora myriophthalma | reverse complement strand
GAGTCAACAAGCAACAACACCACTTCGAACAGGTGTGTTTTTTCCTTGTCAGGGCGGGTTTCATCCCGGTTGGTCTTCCTTTGCATTCAATAATATAACAACCTTCCAATTTCGTTTTTATGTGAGCCATCTTCTATCGCAGTGTTGGCAAACTGGGACATTTATTCGAAGTCAGCAGGGTGAATTAAGGTCAATTGAGCACGGCCCGAGATCGCAGACAATTTAAAGGGACGCCTTATACTTTTTTCCATACGGTTCGAGCAAGGGTAACATTTTTACGTTTTCCCAGCGCGAAAAGAAAATAAAGCGCCTGGCTTGAATTTGCAGGAATCGATCATCGCGCAATTTCTCTCGAACCAAATTCGAGCTAAACAAATTTCCACTGCTCCCGGAATCAACCTGGTTGCAGGGACTTCCGAATTCCGCCCACTCGCGCGGTGCGAAAAGTTTCCTGACATCATTCTGCCTTTGAAGATAAATTACTTCAGGAATTATTTGGCATTCACCAATGCCGAAAATTGGCATACGGACTTCCAGGCCGTTAAGTTGACTTTTCAACTTTGAAAAAAACAAAACAAAACAAAACAAAAAAAGAATTCAAAAGAATCGTTCGGTTACTGCTGTCCCTCGAGTGTACTGTCAGTTGTTTTTTTCAGTTAATTCTGGCAGGACCCTGTTTCTAGCTTTCCTTATCTGTTTAAGTGGCGATAACTAATGGTACGATTATCTTTTTAACCAAAAGGATAAACTTGAATATAATAAGTCGAATAAGTTAAGCCTATTCTCCCTTTTTTCTTGTAAGAAAGTGTTAGTCTATGACAGGGTTTCCCCGAGCCTCAACTTTGAGGCAGTAACTATCTATCTATACGGCTTTGGAAAAGGCACTATCTTGATGAAATCACTGGCTCAGGTGTACTCCGTCGAAAACATACCGGCAGGGTCTCTAAACACCAACACACAATTTTGCAGTCCATCAATTAGCCAAGATCGCCGTTCTCTTTGACAACGCTACATTAAATATATATAGGAATTTGCTAGAATTTGCCTGAATTTGCCGTTTACGGGGGTGCGGTTGTTTCCGTGAAATGTGAAGGTCGGTTGCAAATGTCACTGATCCCAGAAGCTGACTGAGAGTCATAGTGAAGTGGTAAAAGCGCAAAGCAAAGTTAGGTGCGATGAGAATTAACATTTCCGTCGTGTTTCGTTTCTGAAACTGCGTGGCTAGACGTAGATAAACGGCCAGCAATCTATTGTTGTGAATTTTAGATGTGGTATTCCACAAGGGTCAGTGCTGGACCCCACTTTGCTCGTCCTATATATATACAAACGACCTGCCAAATTCAGTTCCCTCTGGCTCCGTGTTCAGGTATGCAGATGACACTACTGTCTATTGCACTGGCGATACTGTAGATGCCAGCCTTGACTTTCCCTTCACACAGCCTTGTCTGATCTAAGCACATGGTGCCAAGGAAACTCTCGAATTCCTCAGTCGGCAACTGAAGCACGAAGCAATGTTATTGATGAAAAGACCGTTTATCGGGTCTCTAAATTCGGTGAATATTGGGCGGGATCGGAATGGATTGGTTAAACACACCCGTCTCCTGGGCATCACTGTTGGTGATCGACTTTTTTGGATACAGCACCTTAAAGACGGAAGAAAACGTTTTCCGAACAAACTGAATCTTTGAAAGAGAAGTTTTTTTTCCTAAGAAGAGATGTTCTACTCGATTTGTTCTATAAAGTTATCTTGCCTGCAGTTTTATATGGCCTCGTCGTGTGGGAGGTTGCCCTAATGCAGTGCCCTAATGCTTGCAAATTTTCAGCTCGACAGCATGCGTTTTTGGGAAAGTAGATCAGTTTAAATTTCAGTTTTTTTAGACAGCGTGACATTGAGACGGCTACTGAGAAACAGGATACGAACATGTTTATTCTTTTTGGCGGTATGTTCAAGTTTACCAATTTTCTGGCGATAAGAGCTCGTGTATTTTTTCAGACCACACTGAAAAATTGAGGCTATAAAGTCCAATTCTGATGCGTCGCATTGTGCTAAAAAACTTCACAATCGAAGTTAATCATGTGAATAATATTACTGTAATCTATACCTTATCGATCAGTCCAACATGCTGTTCGAAATTTATGGAAACAACAATTGTAATAATAATAGTAATAATAATAATAATAGTAATAATATATTATTATTATTACAATTGTTGTCAGTCCAACCTGCTTTTCGTAATTTATGGAAACAACAATTGTGAATTAAAACATCTGCCACCAATAATTGTCGACGTTCCGTACCTTTAACTCTAAAAAGTGTAAAATTTCATGAGTCCTTGGTTCATAAGGCCGTTATTGAGAAGTTATTTGTGCAGTTGGGACGCTCCTTACTGGTCGTTGCCGTTTTGGAGAGGTGGCCTTTGTAGGGAGGTTAAAACAAGAGTGAATGACTGACCGAACACTTAATACAGACGAATACCTGACGAAAAGCATAATTCTCAGACAAATTATAGGGTTTTCATTGACATATGCGGTGGAAGTTGATTGAAGCCTACGTGCTGTTTTAGCTCCCGCCTTTCCCGAAGCAGCTGAAGCGGAAGTCGAAAAGGAAGACACACGCACACGGCGTTCCGAATGTCAGGGGGAGGGGGAGTACTCCTGGGAATTCTTGATGGAGATGTGCCGCCCGTTTCCCCAAACCTGACGCTATTTCGAAGCAAAACATGCTATTTTCCACACCCGTTGTTATACTAGGCCTCTAAAATCAGTGTAACTGGCTTCTCAAAGTCGTACTTTGCCGGTTTGTGAATCCATTACCTCGTTCAAATGAGGCTGAGTAATGTCTAAGTCAATAATTCAACCGAAAGTTCATCTCCAATGTTTTATTTTGGTTACTTCTCTTTCTCTGTTATTCACTTGGTTATAGATTTTGAGCATTATTATGGTTTTAAATCAGGTATGGTTTTCAAGGGAACTACGAGAGCGTATAAATGTGTTTGTCTTTTCAATTCCGTTTTTCAGACCAATAACTTATATAAGGGAGTACCCCCCTCCCACCCCACCGGTTCCGACTGTTGCCTTTCGCACTGATGTCCTGAAAAAAAAAAAAGAAGAAGAGAACGATGGATTAGAAATCAGCCAAATTTGAAAAGAGATGCTCAGAAAGTTTAAGCGGGGTAGTAAAAGAAAGACCCCTGGGTCGTGTTGTTCCAAGGAAGGTTACCACTAATCCGTGTTAAATACCATGACAACTTATAGTTTTTAATCAGACTTATCCCAGGGTTAGCGCTAACCCTGCTTCGAACAACCCGGCCCAGTAAATTTGGAACCTGCAGATCCATGTAGCAAAAGAAAATCACCCCTCGAGGTGGTGTCGGAATCTATTTATTTATTTTATTGTTTTTCTTTGTTTGTTTGTTTGTTTGCTTTTTCGTTCAGTGAATATAAAAAGCCAGATTCAAACCTTGTACCGTATGTTGCCAAACTTTTCCTTCAGAGAACGTCAACAGGGTTACGAAAAATACGAATACGCTTGTTGCTATTTGGTCGTTGCCATTTCACAATCTAAAAATAACAAAGACCACGTGCATTGAAGTACCTTAAATTCATCTTGAGTAAACGCTTCGTTGTAAGTTGTCACCTAAAGCAGTTTTTGACAGTTAATGATACCGAAGCTGAATTAACTGCGTACTGCGTTGCAGTCATTAACTGGTGACGTGAAAACTCACGGTACAAGAACGCAAAGCAAGCATACCGCTGTTCCGTTCACTTGTAGTTGGTTTTTAGTCAAGTTTTGCTAGAGCCTGTTCCTCGATCGTTGCCATTTTCAAGTTGCGATAAGTGAAGGTAAGCTTTTCTTTTGAACGAAAAAGAAAATCGGCGCATACGATAAGACAAGTTGATCGTAAAGACCGAGAGCAACCCGTTTTCTTTGGTGTATAGCAAAGGGTGAAGTAGGAGAAATTAGCGCTGTCCCTTTTTTCGTGGAAGAGTTGTTTGTCTAAAATAGGCTTTCCCCGAGACTGAAGTTGTCAGCAATCCCTAGCCATAAGGCTGGGGGATAAAAACGAGATTACTGTGACATGTTAATCAAGTCACTGGTTCAGGTCCACTCGAAACGTTGAAGTCGAGACATTTAAGGACAAGTCGGAAGTCCATTGCACGAACTATGCCGCCATTCTTACGTTAAGGTCAGCCTGGTTAGCGGGCTCATAAAATACATGCAGGAAGGGTTTACAGTTTATAGCTTACTAAAAAGAGTACTCTCGAAGGCATTTTCATATTCCTATACTAGAAGTCAGATAATAGATCGAAAAGGTGGGAGCATTTGTGAAGACAAAGATGCCTGCGGAATATACTCCCCTCTATTTATTGGTATTGTTGTCATTAACATTATCATTATAAGCATATATATAGGCAAGTGAAAATAAAAAAAATATAAATAAATAACTGATAGAAACGAACAACGTTCGGTATCATCCTGACGCCATTAGATCAAGAAGAAATGGGATAAAAAATAAGTAGAAGCCGTCAAAAAGATTGCTCAACGTTGTCAAAGTCTAGGCCGACTCGATTCAGGCGGAACTATTCTCTTGACATTGAACATTTTTCTCATGTTACGAAGAATTTTGAGGGAAGTTCTTTTACCGGAATAAATTAAAATAAAGGAAGTGCTTTATATCAAATGGTAAAAATCCAGTTTTTTCGTCATTCTAGGCAGTTTCGTAACGCATTCCTCACGTTCAAGTGATACAAGTGTGATGTACAAGTGAATGCAGCTTAAGACGACATGTGAATGTCGAAACATGTATTGCAAACTAAAAGGTGTTGTGTCTCTTTTTGAAAGTGGTTACCATATTACTGCTTTTGCGACCGTATTGACCAACGTTCATGAAGTTTCATCAAGTTTCTCAATCTCATATTTAGAAATTACCATTAACGGGGGTCATTTACTGTTGATCATTACGAATATTTATGCAACTGTCATTGTTAAGTCGGCAGGGGGAGAGGCGGAGCATAGGGCGTAGATTTGATTGATCTTCTTGGCTCGTGTGCACTGCATTTCCAATATCTTGCTCTCCCGGGGGTAGGTCTACTTGAATTTTTGTCTTCGCCAGGGGTAGGGTGTTTCGCACTCTACTGTACATATGAGAATAATTAGCAATCCCCAGAGATCAAAAAAGTAGTTGAAGGAAAGGAAATGCTCAACAGAAGAGAGGCTTAAAGCAAAAGCTAAAAGTTCACGAATAGATGGAAAGGAATACAGAATTTGTATTTTTTTATTTTTTATTAAATAAGTACAAAAACATTTCCTCAGATTTCCAAAAACCAAATTCAAGTCCAAACAGTAGGCTAGTATTTGACATCGATTTGGCTGAGAGACTGCAACTGAGTTTAGTCCATGTGCACATGCATGCTCCTTTATTGTTACATCTTGATATCATGGAGCTATTTTAATCCACACTTAAAAACCCAAATGTCGCATCTGCATCACGGAAGACTTAAAAAAAGTTTCTACATACTAGTGCAATAGCCATTGGAACTGTAAGACAGGGCTTTCTGCTGCGGGTGGATAGAATGAAAATGAAAATGCATGCCCAAAATCTTGTAAAGCCGTTAGTGCTCGGTGTCAAGTGCTTGGCCAAAACATCACGCGCCACGTCAGTAAAATTAAACCAATCATCAGAAGTAAAACCAACAGCAATGATTTCCTCGCTCGCTTCATGTATTTATAGTTCCGAATAGCATTGATTGTTTGCTAATTGGTAACATCTGCTCAGGTCGTTTTTAGTTTTACGGGACCTTACTCTTTCCAGGATTGAAATATCGCCAGCCAGCACTGAAAGCTGCATAAAGATCGCGCCTCAAAATAATTATGGACTCTTCTTCAACTTCCGATTCAGAGGGACGCGACATATAAAATTACGAAGAACCCTTGAAGAAACGCCCAAGAAAAAAAATTAAGCTCACGGGTTCACTCTTGTTTTTAAAGTAGTTGGCGCCGCTGGCTACAACATACCTAGTCCACTGAAGAACAATTCAAATGCAAACTGACATGCATATGGTCGATGAGGGTGATTGGTTAACTTTTATGACGGAAAATGAATTGCATAATTCCTGTTACTAACGAAGGGCAAAACATATACGATGCTTTAAAACAACTTTTCAAAACGCACTTCTGCAATGGTCGCAATGTATATTGTATAGTCGCAATGCTTGGCCCTATCCACGTGGGTTGAGGTCGTTGCGCTAAAACCTTTTGTCCGTTTTGTCGGGCCGTTTCCAACGCTCGATTTTTAACGATGCTAAGGCTAGGATTCTCTAGGCACAACAAAGTGTGGAACAATTCTTACACTTTATCCCGATATTTCAGCGCCGCTTTCTTTTTGCAGGCAATTGGCTAACTATTCTCATCTGCAAAACGAAACCTCAAGTTTCATGGCACTTTCTTCGCCTGAGTCCATTGCCTGGATTATTTTATATGGCACCGAGGCTGCTGCTATAGTAACACTTAATGTCCTCACAGTTATTGTCTACCTAAAAGAGCGCAGTCTTCGCAAGCGTAGCATGTACCTGGTGATCAACCTGGCAGTTGTAGACATGCTTGTTGGAGGACTCTCGCTGGTCTTTTATATCCTATGTAACTTTGGAAATCTATGTCGCCTTTCGGAGAGCTTTTTTTGGGCTGGCGGTCAGTACTCCCCGCGGATCTCCATTGGGATTGCTACATGGTGGTTTCCAGTAACCTCAGTAACAAATCTCTCTGCTATTTCTTTGGAGCGGATGCACGCAACGCTTCGTCCATTTAAACATCGCCTCATCAAGAAGAGGATTTTTTGGGCAGCTCTTGCAGCCGTTTGGTTTGCGGCTGGGCTATGCATAACTTTAACCTTTTTTATGAAAGAAATGGGCGCTTTCGTATTGTTATCATTCTTGACTCTTTGCTGCGTTATCATCGTTGTTTCTTACACCTCTGTAGCCATCAAAACGTACTGCGGAAGACACCCTAGACATCATGGTGCAGTCAACAGAGAAAGAAAACTGACCAAGACACTAATGATTGTGACCGTGGTATCTTTACTTCTAACACTGCCTCTTGTTATTGTGTATTTTCTTCTATTTGTAATTGGGACGCGGTTTGGATGGTTTTCCCTAGATTTATTTTTGTCTCTGTTCGGTCTATTTAGTGCAAACTCCCTAGTTAATCCAATATTATATGTTTTTAAAATACCAGAATTTAGAAGAGCATTCTTGTCATTTTTGGGCCTTAGATCACAGCCGGCCCCAGTTGCAGTTTTCCCTGTAAATTACTAATGCCACGTAACTAGTCACTTCCCTATTAGGGAGCTCACGAATCGACGACGACAACGGGAACGCCAGAAAACAAAAGGTTTAATGAGCAAAAATAACGGCTCTGCGCGCTCTGCTCGCTCTGCACGTGCGTTGTGCATCTTGTACATTTCTTTGCCGTCATCTCCTGAACAACGACGTGAACGTCCAAAACGACCAAATTTCAGGTAGCCGTTCCGTGTAGGACGTTAGCACATGATGATGGATTTTCAGTTCTCTCCCTCTCTCTAAGTTTCTAACCAGTTTAATTCCTCTGTCAACAGTTACTACACATTTGAAATGCGGAACGACATGAAAGAGTTACGTACTGATGCTAATAACGTGAACTTGTATTTTTGAATGACGTCTTCGTGGCCACCAGTTGTCGTCGTCGTTTCGTAAACTCCGTATTATATAAATGGGGATGCGACTCTATCGTAAAGCTACCCTTGGCAGTAACATTCAACGATTACTTTGCTTCTGCTCAGTTTCGATCATCGGCCACCTAGCAAGCACTGCCCTTACTTATGTCATGTAATCATAGTGATCTAAATGCACCTGTAGCTTACATGAAGCATATGTATCAAACGTTGTAGCGGCGGCGACCATCACTTTTACTTTTTTGGAGTTTGTTTTGTGTGAGTGTGTGTGTGTGTGTGTGTGTGTGTGTTTTATTTCCCCCAAGTGCTTTTCTTTTTACACTTTTTGATTTCCCATAGAAAGGCCTGGAGGCCGGAATGCTGACGCATGCAGATCCCGCAAGCTTGTCGCAATTTCCTCTGAACGATTTTTTAAGTTTATGAAAAGAGAGAGAAAGTAAGAGCCACTTAGCAAGCCGGTTATATTACTTTTTCTGTATGAAGCGTTGTTCCAGGCAGTACTAAGGTAACAATTCCTCCTTGATTAAAGAATGAAGAGTGATTAACGAAATTAATAGACGTTTGTTTCTTGTTACTTTTTGGTCCCGCTTTACTCGTAAATTTGTGTAACTTTTTCTTGTTTTAAGTTGATTGTAAATAACTTTCATTCATCGCTTGTTGTAAAAAAGTTTAGTTCATTCCTTGTTTGTTGTAACGGTGGAATTTTCTTATTTATCCGTATTGTAATCTTTTTGTAATTGTATCCTTTTCAGTTCTCACGGTTTGAGCCAAGTTAATTGATAAAAAAAAGATCAGACGGTATCAAAATCAGTGCGAGAAGACTTTGTTCCCCTTGTTTTGAAAACGCTGGAGCTACAAACGTTTTTTCCGGAGGACCTTAGCGAGTAAAAGAAATCCATGTGCTATGCGAAGTTTAAGTTCAATTTGTTTAGGGTTTGTCTTCTCTCGCTCGTTTTAGGCGTCCCGATTAGAAACCTTTATGCATCTTTAGGTTAGATTTTTTCACGGTCTCGTAGCTGTGAAAAGGTACGTTATTTGTTGTCCTTGTAACGCTTTATTTATTTGTTTTGCGCTGGTGTTGGTCGCATTTTCGCTAGATATGTGTCTGTATTTCGTTTCTTTAGTTTTACGATTCTTTGGTTCATGGATTAATCGGAACCTTCCCGCTGAGGAAGCCTTAAGTAAAGAATCAGTAAAACAAACAGCCTATTAACCGTGTGGTTGTGAAGAGCTTTGGGTTGCCGTAACCGAACGCCATCGGTTACAGCACCCATCAATCTAAATGGCACTAATTTCCGGAACCATATTTCGACTCAATCATGGGGCGATATTAGAACTATCCTACCCCAATGACAAGTGAAAGTGAAAGGAATAAAAAAATAGAAAGAATTGTTCTTACCGGTAAGTGTTTATGACAAACACGCCCCTGTGAAAACTAAACGCGCACGTCCAACCAAATCCCAAGGATAACCACTATCTTGAAAAAGGCAATGAACTTTATAGACAGCCTTAAGAAAAAAAGCTGCCATTTCTTTATTGAGGTTCGACAAAGCCTTAAACGAAGTGCTTCAGTTGTTGATACGACTTATGAAGAGTTTGTTCGTGGAACGGTTACCCTATTGTACAAAAATTCTGGAAAACGGAACGATCTCACTCATCGACCGATGTCGGTTATTCGAGTCGAGGCAGCGAGGCCAGAGTATTTGAGCCGGTAGTGTACGACCAATTATATCGCTGTCTTACTGAGAATCGTGTTCTTTCAATTCCCGTCAACAGTCTGATTTTCGTTCCTTACTTTCTACAGCAACCACATTACTCGAAGCTGCTGACAGCTGGGCAATGAGCATCACTCGTGGCTCGTGGTCTCGTCAATGCTGTTGTTTTCCTACATAATGAAGAAATTTGGATAAGCTTAATTATTATATGTATTATTATCTTCACTGTTATTTTACTTTCATAGTGGCTTTTTTTAATTCTACCACATGCTACCTTTAGTAGTTTATAGATATTTTTAGATAACCAATTTACATTAACCTGTACCACTAAGTAGTTATCTTAAATAGTTGCGAATAAACTCAATGTCCCTTATTAGTTTATAGATATTTGCTAATGACCATTTTTTTTTCTTAAATAGGTGTGTTCTTTCATTTGTCCTGCCCCGCCCCGATTAGATATCTGTAGCTATTTACGGGATAAGTCACTTACTTAAGTCACATATACAATTAAATCTAAAAAAATGTTGTTTGTTGTTACTTGTTTGTTTGCTTAAAATAAAAGAGACTTATCAAAAACTTTCGACACTATTGATCATAATATTTTGTTAAAGTGCTACTACGGTCAAAAATCACTTTTCGTTTTTCTTCACATTTCGAAAGTACTTGTGCCGAAAACTCGATATGCGAGATTTTATGCAATTATTTCAAGATGAAGACTATTTATTTTGACAGGAATTTTTTGAATTAACGGTCCGCCATCACTTGGGCGGTTCCGACCGATAAGCTCTCAGAGAGCTGGATCGAGGAGAAAGTGACGTCATTTACTCACTAGCTTAAAAATGCAGTGTGTGAATGCGGCTTAATTAGTATGCAGAACACGGATTTGAAAATCTGAAAGCAAAAAACTCCCGTGCTGCATACTAAATAAGCCGCAATCACACACTCCACTTTTAAGCTGGTGAGTAAATGACGTCACTCTCTCCTCGATCCAGCTCTCTGAGGGCTTATCGGTCGGAACCGCACCAAGTAATGCCGGACCGTTAAATCAAAAAATGCAGTTAAAATAAACAGTCTTCCTCTCGAAATTACTGCAAAAAAATTCACCTGCTGAGCGTTCAACACAATTATTTTCGAAATGTGAAGAAAAACGAGAAGTGATTTTTTCGTCCTAGTAGCACTTTAAGGAAATTGCTATATTAGGAATCACGCGGTTCGTCTCGTAAATGGCTCACTTCATATATAAGCACAGAGCTGCCATGTGTTGGAACCTCCTTCCTAATTCCTTTAAAAACTCTATTAGTCCAAGTTATTTTAAGAGGTTAATCAGGAAAAACAAGGACTTTCTAAAAACCATTTAGGAGATCTTGATGGTGTATTCAACATTGTTCATGACATCGTGATTGTAGGATGTGGTACTTCAAAACAAGAAGCTCTTAGCGACAATCAGCAAAAGCTAACTAAAACCTTGGAAAGGTGTGCCAAGAGGAACATCATCCTAGATGAGGATAAGCAGCAAACTGGCCTGACTGAGATAATATTTCATGGACATAGGATCACAAAAGAGGGTGTAAGAGTTGATGAAGCTAAAGTCCAAGCTATTCGTGGCACGCCAGCCCGTACTGATGTGGACGGTGTCAGACGTCTTTGTGGCATGGCTCAATACATGGCCAGATTCTTACCTAACCTTGCCGTAACACTTGAACCTATGCGCGCTCTAACTCGAAAGGACACTCCATTCGTATGGTCAAAAGAATGTGCGACTGCTTTCAATTCTCTGAAGAAAGATCTATCGGAACCTCCCTGCCTAGCTTATTTTGACTCGACCAAAGATGTTGTCATACAGGTTGACAGCAGCAAACATGGAATTAGTGCGGTGTTACTTCAAGAAGGGCGTCCCATTGAGTACGCATCTAAAGCTTTAACACCATCAGAGCGGAACTGGGCACAGATAGAGAAAGAAGCCTTAGCTGTCTTGTATGGTCTAGAAAGATTTGATCAGTATACTTATGGTCGACCCGTAACGGTGGAGAATGACCATAAACCTCTTGCAGCAATACTACGCAAGCCTCTAAGTATGGCTCCAAAGCGGCTCCAAGACATCATGATGCGTTGCAACCGGTATGATGTCAACTTTGTTTTCGTCAAAGGTACCTGTCTACACATTGCTGACACGCTAAGCAGAGCTCACCTAGACTCAGTTGAAGGTAACCAGGATGACCGTGCTCGAATCATGAACATCACTGTTTTTGCTGACGTCCCTGATAAGCGTCTAGATGAGATAAGGGATGCAACTTTACGTGATACCAGCCTAGAAACTGTAGTTCAGTTAGTTCTGGAAGGATGACCAGAAAATAAGCGCGATACTCCCTCTTTTTCATTACCTTATTTTGATGTGCGTGACTCACTAAGTGTAATTGATGGCATTCTGGTAAAGGGAGAGGCAGTGGTGATACCCTCCGAACTGAGAGCATCCATCAAGAAACGCTTTCATAGTGCTCATCTAAGCTGTCACAGTATGCTACGTCGAGCTAGAGGCACTGTATTCTGGCCTGGTATGGCTGGTGATATAAAACAGCTAGCTGATTCATGTGAAACCTGTCAAGAAATGAAACCGCGAAACACGCAAGAGCCACTGAAACAACACAACGATGGTGATGGGCCATGGCAGAAAATTGGCCTTGACATATTTGAAATCGCTGGGAAACACTACTTAACTGTAGTAGACTATTACTCTAACTTTATAGAGATTGATCTGCTAAAAACCCTTACAAGTGCCCGTACCATAACATTTCTCAAGAAGCATTTTGCCTGTTATGGTATACCAAGAGTAATTGTGTCTGACGGAGGCCCTCAATTTGCCAGTCAAGAATTCAATTCGTTTGTGATAAATTGGGGTATTTCTCACATTACCTCATCACCAATGCATCAGCGTGCAAATGGCAAAGCAGAGTCTGCCGTGAAGATCATGAAACATATCCTAATCAAGACTTACAAGGATGGTGGTGATCCGTACGAAGCAATGCTAGAACAAAGGAACACCCCTCGTCAAGACACAGGTCTAAGTCCAGCGGAAATGATG
>BLFK01000453.1:280180-314074 GCA_014634185.1 Astreopora myriophthalma | reverse complement strand
GAAATAAACTTGCATTTGGGAGAACTAATAATCAAAGGAAAGGCTACAAAATAATGAATGAAATTTCCTGATCGCCCAGATTAAAAGGGTAATCTCAGTGTGGTCAGGGGAGTTAAAGGGAACCTCCAACAAAACAATAATTTAAGTTTACAACATTGAACATAATGTTTACAATCAAAATTGTTCGATCTTTTTCCAATGCCGTTTGGTATCCGAAATAGACAAATTTCAAATACCCTTGTTTCGGTTTTCAAATTTCCCGGGCGCTGCCATTTTGAATAACTGTGACGTGTAATAATTGTTTTATTGTATTCACACAAAGAGCTTTCGTTTTGAAAAAAATATAGTAACCATAACACGTCACACTTATTCAAAATGGCAGCGCCCGGGTAATTTGAAAACCAAAACAAACGTTTTTGAAATTTGTTTATTTCAGATACAAACGCTTCCATAAGAAAAAGTTCGAACAATTTTGATGGCAAGCATTATGTTCAGTATTTTAAAGTTATATTCTTGTTATAGTGGACGTTCCCTTTAAGCCACGGGCAACCCAGGCTCTCTATTTGTGACAAGATACTGCTAAAATGCAGTTTTTTTATTTTTATTTATTTATTTTTTGTTTTTTTAAGCACAACTAAGGGGCGCATAGGTGGAGTGAATTTGAAGTCTGGAAATTTGTGAGAAATTGCGAAAAAAATTTGAACAAACTTTATGACTAGTTGCTTTTGTCATTAATGCCTACACAGAGGTTCGGAAAATATGGTCCACAACACCCTCCATACATGGAAAACGAAAAAGTAGGACGGTGGCACCGCCATCATAGCTTCAGCCGACCTCATTCCGGCACGATTTTTTTTTTCACGAAAATCGAATATGATCGGTAAATAACCACGCCAGGTTTCGGAGAATAGGGGTTGCTCGACACCTTTAAACCACTCAGGCCTGGCTGGTTAAGCGAAGCCAACAAACTCCGTGAAACTTCCAAATTGTCTCCTAAGCTGTGGGGATCACAACTTACCTGGCTTCTGAAAAACGGGGGTTGAAGTCGGGGCACCTGGGGAGGAGTAAAATAAGTCCTCGACTCGGGATTATTTCCTCATCATAAGTGGCGGACAATAAAATATGGGCTTCACGATTTTGGAGCTCCTTCATTGCAGCTTTTCGAGAGGACTCATGCCGCAATTTCCCCAAACAACGTAACAATAATCGAAATGAGGTTGAAGACTGAGCTGTTGTGTACATTCATCAATACAATAAAAGGAAGATGTCATATTTTTTTAGCTGTACACAAAGCCCAAGCCATATTTTTACAAATACTCCGAAGATGACATTCACGTTAAATGTCAGTCATCAAGAACTCCACTGAACTGAGCGATTTGGGTGACACTCGCTCTATCGGATGATCATTTATTCTGAGAAAAGAGGTTTCAGAAAGCGTTGATAGTTTCTGCCTCGACGCAACAAACACAAACTCAGTCAAGTTAAGGGTCAGTTTATTGGCTGACAGCCACGTGTGCACCCTGTGTGAAGCGTTTTTATCTGCACGTGCAAGTGCACTGGCTTAGCTTAGACTGGTGTTGTCTGCATACGTTGTGGGTTGTAAAAAAATACAAGCAGTTTGGTAGTTCATTAATATACAAAAGGAACGATAAAAGCCCTAGGATTGTTCCCTACGGGACACACCACATTAAACGAATTTACGAATTGACATAGAACAATACATAGAACAATTAATTTGGCAGCTTTGGGTACTATTGCTTATATATGAAGTGAGCCATTTACGAGAAGAACCGGGTGATTCCTAATATGGCAATTTTCTTAACAAAATATTGTGATCAATAGTGTCAAAAGTTTTTGATAAGTCTGTTTTATTTCAAGCAAACAAGGAAGTAACAGCAAACAACATTTCTTTTAGCTACAGAAATCTAATCGGGGTGGGGAAGGATAATAAAAGAACACACCTATTTAAGAACAGTAAGCTTACACACAGCTACACTTAATCTAACAAATTAGCGATACAGATTGAAAGAAAATTGGTTATTAGCAAATGTGTATAAACTAATAAGGGACATTAGTATCACCCAACTAGTGGACTAATGCAAATCCTGCATTTCCATTGGCTACGCTACTAGATGACTATTAGTAATAGTCTTCGAGTAGCGAAAAGCGTGACGCTTTTTTTTTCGTTTTATTCCCAAATAAATATTTCTTCAACTTGCATTTGCTAACTTTATCATTGCCTTTTCTGTCCGACTAGTTGGGTGATACTAAAACAATTAGACCCTTCGCCCTCAAGGGCCACGGGTCAATAGCCCATTCGGTGGGCTTAGCCACAAGTTGCCGATGAATCCCAAAAAAGTTGCCGATAAAAGTATCTAAAAGTTGCCAAAAAGTTGCTATTTTTTTCAAAAAGTTGCCGAAAGGTTGCTGAATTTCCAAAAAGTTGCCGAAAAGTTGCCAAAATTTTTCTGCTTTTCGTACCTTTTTTGGGTGTTAAAGATTAAAAATTCGCACATTGCTTCTTATCAAAACTTTAATTGTCAAAGTCCAATGATAATATCAGAGGTTCTTTCCATTTCACTTGATCAACAAATAGTCTATCAGAATGACATAAACAAAACATGGTCATATACACACATAATGAGCAGAACAGTTTTCATGTGACGTGTTGCTTTTGGCTCTGCAGATTCATCTGAGTTGGATGTATTGGAATCACTATAAGTGTCCGCCATCTTGAAAAACGTGCAACGTGATACCGCTGACCTCCTTAAGGCATCACAAAAATCTACCCATTGGGGGGGGGCTTAGGCCCCAATTATTGTATTTTAGAATAAATTGAATAAATGTCTATCGAAAACTGACCAATGTGGCTCAAAACGTGAAGAAAGTGGCTTCAAGGAACCTCAAAAAGCCCAAAGTTGCCGAAAATTCTAAAAGTTGCTAAAATTCTAAAAAGTTGCCGAAAATCTCAAAAGTTCGGCTTCGCCTCATGGGCTATTGAGCCGTAGCCCTTTCGGGCTACGGGTCTAATTGTTAATTAGGTTTACACGCGACCATTTAAGATAATCTCTTAGTGATACAGGTTAAGCAATGGTCCGCGCAAGAACTAGGCAAAAGAGCAATAGCCTAGTGAAAGAGAGGCAGTTAGGCTTCACGCATAGATTGGAGCACACAACAATCCTGAAATTGGGCCGTGAGGGAGTTGGCCGGGGCATGGGGAAAACTAAGTGAAAAAACGTTGTTTACGTCGGAGTTTTCCTTGTTTTTTTGGCGATTTTTTTTACATCGACCAATCAGATTCGTCGATTTAATTAAAATTAACAATTAATACTGAACACCTTTTCATCGATGTTGCGCTTGGCCGGCCTAGTTCTTGCGCGGACCATTACTTAATGTAAATTGGTTAACTAAAAATATGTATAAACTACTAAAGGTAACATGTTGTAGAATTAAAAAAAAAACAATATGAAAATAAAATAATAGTGAAGATAATAACACATATAATAATTAAGCTTATCCAACTTTCTTAATTATATAGGAACACAACACCATTGACGAGAGCACAAGCCACGAGTGATGCTCATTGCGCAGCTGTCAGCCGCGAGTAATGTGGTTACTGTAGAATGTAAGGAACGAAAACCAGACTGTTGACGGGAATTGAATGAATACGATTCTCAGTAAGACAGCTATATAATTGGTCGTACACTACCCGCTCAAATACTTTGGCCTGGACTCGAATAACCGATATCGGTCGATAATAGGCCATTTCCGAATTGCTGTTTGCCTCTGTTTCAAAGCGAGTCTTGGTGCTAAACCATTCAAATGATAATGAGTTTGATTTGCATGAAAATACAAAACTCATTTGCATTTGAATGCTTGTGCACCAGGACTCGTTTTGGAACCGAGGCAAACAGCAATTTGGAAATGGTCTATTAGTGAGGTCGTTCCGTTTTTCAGAACCTTTGTACAATAGGGTAACCGTAGGAGACTTCCACTCGTCAGGAAAAATTCCACTTAGCAAGGATTGGTTAATTATTAAAGTTAGAGACTCGACAATTAAATCAGGGCATTCCCTTAATTTATCTGCATGAAATTGTGTCCAATCCAGTGGCTATTGACTTACAAAGTTTGGAGAGGAAAGACAAACCATGGGCCTATATTGTTTCCCAAAAGATGAACTCTTTGGAAGTTCCACGAAGAAACTCTTCATAAGTCGTATCAACATCTGCAGCACTTCGTTTAAGGCTTTGTCCTACCTCAATAAGGAATTAATCATTTTTTTCTTAAGCCGGTCTATGAAGTTCATTGCCTTTTTAAAGATAGTGGTTATCCGTGGGGATTTGGTTGGACGTGCGCGCTTAGTTTTCACAGGGACCTGTTTGTCATAAACACCTAGGAATAATTATTTCCATTTTTGTTTCAGTTCCATCTGTCATTGGGGTAGGAGAGTTCTAATATCGCCCCACGATTGAGTCGAAATATCATTACGGAAATTAGCACCATTAAGATTGATAGGTGCTGTAACCGATGGCGTTCGGTTTCGGCAACCCAAAGCTCTTGACAACCACACGGTTAATAGCCTGTTTGTTTTACTGATTCTTTACTTAAGGCTTGCTCAGCAGGAAGGTTCTGATTAATCCATGAACCAAAGAATCGTAAAACTAAAGACACGAAATACAGAAACGTATCTAACAAAAATGCGATCGACACCGGCGCAAATCAAATAAATAAAGCGTTGCATGGACAAATAAAAAAACGTAGCTTTGTACAGTTACGAGACCGTGGAAAAATCTACCCTAAACATACATAAGGGTTTCTAATCGTGACGCCCAACACGAGCGAGAGAAGACAAACCCTAAACAACTGGAATTTATCCTTCGCATAGCACATGGATTTCTTTTACTCGCTAAGATCGTTGGGAAAAACGTTTGACACATATTCTTTATGTAAGCTACAGGTGCGTTTACATCACTATGATTACATGACATGAGTAAGGGCAGTGCTTGCTAGGTGGCCGATTATCAAAACTGAGCAAAAGCAAAGTAAACTTTGAATGTTACGGCCAAGGGTAACTTTACGATAGTGTCGCATCCCATTTTATATAATAGGGAGTTCACGAAACGGCGACGACGACAACCGGTGGCCACGAAGACGTCATTTAAAAATACTAGTTCACGTTATTAGTATCAGTACGTAGCTCTTTTATGTGGTTCATCATTTAAGATGTGTAGTAACTGTTGACATAGGAACTAAACTGGTTAGTAACTTAGAGAGAACTGAAAATCCATCATCATGTGCTAACATCCTACGCGAAACGGCTACCTGAAATTTCGTCGTTTTGGTCCTTCACGTCGTTGTTCAGGAGATGACGGCAAAGAAATGTACCAAGACGTAAAACGCACGAGCAGAGCGAGCAGAGCGTGCAGAGCCGTTATTTTTGCTCATTAAACCTTTTGTTTCCAGTCGTTCCCGTTGCTGTCGGTGGCTTCGTTTCGTGAGCTCCCTAATAGGGAAGTGACCAGTTACGTGGCATTAGTAATTTACGGGGAAAACTTCAACTGAGGCCGGCCGTGATCTACGACCCAAAAATGACAGGAGAGCTCTTCTAAATTCTGGTATTCTAAATGCATATAACATTGGATTAACCGGGGAGTTCGCACCAAATAAGACGGCGAGAGACCAATCTAAATGTCGGGAGTACCATTTAAACCGCGAGAGAAGTGCAAGAAAACCGAAAATGGCATATGGCAGTGTTAGCAGTAAAGATACCACGGTCACAATCATTAGTGTCTTGGTCAGTTTTCTTTCTCTGTTAACTGCACCATGATGCCGAGGTTTTTTTCCGCAGTACATTTTGATGCTTACAGAGGTGTAAGAAACAACGATGATAAAACAACAAAGAGACAAGAATGATTTGATTACGAAAGGGCCCACTTCGTTTAGCAAACAAAATAAAGTTAAGCATAGCCCAGCTGCAAACCAAACGGCCGCAACAGCTACCCAAAAAATCATCTTCTTGATGAGACGATGTTTGAATGGACGAAGCGTTGCGTGCATCCGCTCCAAAGAAATAGCGGCGAGGTTTGTTGCTGAGGTTACTGGAAACAACCATAAAGCAACGAGAACAAGGTTCAGCAGGGAGTACTCATCCCACCAAATATTGCTCTCCGAAAGGTTAGGTATAGTCCGCGACCAAAATACGATAAAAATAACCGGCGAGACTCCTCCAGCAAGCATGTCTGCAACTGCTAGGTTGATCACCAGGTACATGCTACGCTTGCGAAGACTGCGCTCTTTTAGGTAAACAATGATTGTGAGGACATTAAGCGTTACTACAGCAGCAGCCCCGGTGCCACATAAAGTAATCCAGGCGATGGACTCAGGCGAAGAAAGCGCATTGAAATTTGAAGTTTCGTTTTGCGGATGAGAATAGTTAGCCATCTGCCTGCAAAAAGAAAGCGGCGGTGAAATATCGGGATAAACTCTAAGAATTGTCCCACACTTTGTTGTGTCTAGAGAATCCTAGCTTTAACAGCGTTAAAAATGAGCGTTTGAAGGGGCCCGACAAAACGGACAAAAGGATTTAGCGCAAAGACTTCAACCCACATGGATAGGGCCAAGCATTGCAACTATACAATATACATTGCGAGCATTGCAGAAGTGAGTTTTGAAAAGTTGCTTTAAAGCATCGTATATGTTTTGCCCTTCGTTAGTAACAGGAATTATGCAATTCATTTTCCGTCAAAAAAGTTAACCAATCACCCTCATCGACCATATGCATGTCAGTTTGCATTTGAATTGTTCTTCAGTGGACTAGGTATGCTGTAGCCAGCAGCGCCAACTAGTTTATAAACAATAGTGGACCCGTGAACTTTATATTCTTTTTTTTCGCGGGCGTTTCTTCAAGGGTCCTTCAGAACTTTATATGTCGCGTCCCTCTGAATTGGAAGTTGAAATAGAGTCCATAACTATACTGAGGCGCGATCTGCATGCAGCTTTCAGTGCTGGCTAGCGATCTTTGAATCCTGGGAAGAGTAAGGCCCCGTAAAACGAAAAGCGACCTGAGCAGATGTTAGTAATCAGCAAACAATCAATACTATTCGGAGCTATAAATACATGAAGCAGCTTGAAGCGAGCGAGGGAATAATTCCTGTTGGTTTTTCTTCTAATTGGTTTAATTTTACTGACGTGGCGCGTGATGTTTTGGCCAAACACTTAACACTCCTTAACACCAAGCATTAACGTTTTCACAATATTTTGCGCGTGCATTTTCATTTTCATTCTATCCACCCGCGGCTGAACGCTCCATCTGATAGTTCCAATGGCCATTGCACTAGTATGTAATGACTTTTTTAAAGTCTTCGCTGATGCAGATGCGACATTTGGGTTTTTAAGTGTCGATTAAAATAGCTCCATGAGATCAAGATGTATTAATAAAGGAGCATGCATGTGCACATGGACTAAACACAGCTTCCAAATCACAGTATGGGTCCTACTAATTTTTTTCGTAGGCGATTCCAAAACAATTTTATGTTCCGCGGTGTTTACAATCTCGAAGTTCAGGATGCGTTGATTGGGCTTAAACTAAATAAGTCTTTTATAGGCGCACGCCCCAAGTGCATCAAGTGAGCATGCAATTTTATAAGTGAACCCCTAACTAGACTTTTCAATTTATCGCTCTCGCAAGGAATTATGCCAAATCGTCTCACAATATCAAAGATTACACCGGTTGACAAAGGAGGAGAAACAACTGACCCGCCGAACTTTCGTCCTATGAGCTTAAGCAAGGACGACGACGACGGCTACGAAGACGTCATGTGAAAATTTAAATTCGCGTTATTGTAATCACTTCGGGCTTATTCCAACTCTTTCCGTGTGTAAAATAATTACGAACTGTCCAGGAGCACAATTGGTATGAATGCCGTGAAAGTTAAGACAAAGAATGGAAAATTTATCGCCTTGCACTCACGTCCTACGCAAAACTTCAAATTTGGTCATTTCACGTCGTCGTTTAGCCCAGAACGGCAAATGTAAAACGCACGTGCAGAGCGTGCGGAGCCATTGTTTTTGCTCATTAAACCTATTGTTTTGTAGCGTTCTCGTTGTCGTCGACGTCGTCGTTGCTTAAGCTCCCTTTACGCCAGTGTTTGAAGAACTCGTTTACAAACAACTTATTTGCTATTTTGAGAAACTTTACATCCTGTTTGAATATCAATTTGGATATCGTAAGGGAAGGTCCACCGCTCAAGCCATAACTGAAATTGCGGATACTTTAAGAAAAGCAATTGACAATAATCTGTATACATGTGGCATTTTCTTAGATTTCTCGAAAGCTTTTGATACGGTTAACCACAGCATCTTTCTACAAAAATTAGAATCGTACGGAATAAGATGGTACCGCTGGCCTGGTTTGAAAGTTATCTTACAAACAGGAAACAATACGTCACCTTGGGTGATACTGAGTCGTCCTATCAAACCCCGTATTTTTGATACACATTCCTATTTTTGATACACATCATTGACCTCCCTTATTTCTCTAAAATCCTTTCACTTAAGATATTTGCGGACGATACCAACTTGTTTAATATGAAGTATATATAAAACAATTCATATGTGAACTGCGGTTGTAGGTGAAAGTTACCTTGTTTGCTTCTGCTAAAGATTTAAAATAATAAGAATTGCAAATGGATTTAGAACTAAGAAAGGCTAAGGAATGGTGTGACATAAACAAACTTTCGATAAATCTAGAGAAACCAATTACATGACTGTAAAATCTCAAAGGAGGAAGAATACGGATATTAATATAGATATAACTAACCGAGATGGATCATGCTACGCCTTAGAACGTCAGGACCACATTAAATATTTGGGAGTATCGATCGACAGTTCTTTAACTTGGAAATGCCACATCTCATATGTATGTTCAAAGCTTTCACGGAATACAGGAGTAATCTCTAAGTTCAGGCATTATCTACCTCTCAAACATCTCAGTTACTATTATAATCTTATCTATCCTTATATTTCGTATGCTATTGTAGCCTGGGGCAGCACCAGCAAAACAAATTTACAAAAAAATACAAACAAAGCAAAATCATGTTATTAGGTTAATGTTCTTTGCAACTCTACCTGGCAAAAATACCGATAGTGCACTACCTTTACTTAATATCTTGAAAATGTTAACGGTAACTAATGTATATCGCCTGCATGCTCTTAAATTTATATATGCATGGCACAAAGGTACTTTGCCAGAATTCTTTAACCATTTTTTCCAGTGTGCTAGCAAAGTACATAATTATAACACCAGGTATGCGGCCAATCAAAATCTTCACAAATTTCGAGTAAAAACAAATACTTGCAAACAAATGATCTCGTTTATGGCCATTGATCTTTGGCAAGAAGTACCATATAAGTTTAAAGATCTAAATCAATTTGCTTTCTCCAAAAATGTTAAAAACTATGTTCTATCACAGCAATATCAAACGTAAGTTTTCACAATTCCAAAAGTGTTAAAACTATGTTCTATCTCAGCAATATCAAACGTAAGTTTCTACAATTCTTCTGGCTCTTTCCTTCAGTAGTCCGTCCCTCTACTCCAATGTCTCTTTCATGTTCACTCAAACGAGATGGAGGCTAACTCGATAACCTCGCGGTTCTATTAGCCTCCATGCACAAACTATAGACCAGTGTCACCTTTAATTCTTATATATGTATCTTTTCCTTTTCTTTTTTATTTCAATATTGTAATTTCAAAGCTGTCAAGTGCAAAGTAAAGTAAAATAAAAAAAATAACAAAAAATAAAATAAACTCAGTTCCAGTCTCTCCCAGCCAAATCGATGTCAAATACTAGCCTATGGTTTGGACTTGAACTTGGTTTTTTGGAAGACTGAGGAGATATTTTTGTACTTATGTAATAATAATAATAATAATAATAATAATAATAATAATAATAATAATAAAACTGTATTCCTTTCCATGTATTCGTGAACTTGTAGCTTTCGCTTTCATCCTTTCTCCTGTTGAGCATTTCCTTTCCTTTCAACTACCTTTTTGATCTCTGGGGATTGCTAGTTATTCTCATATGTGCAATAAAGAGCGAAATACCCTACCACTGGCGAAGACAAAAACGGAAATAGACCTACCCCCGGAGAGCAGTATATTGGAAATGCCCTGCCCACTAGCCAAGAACTGATATCAATCAAATCTACACCCTATGCTTCGCTTCTCCCCCCGCCGACTTAAGAGCCAATGTCGGAAAATATCGAGAATCTCAAATCAGTTCTAAAAAATCGGATTTTGGCTGATACTACCCAAACATCCCTGTGGGTGAACTATTTCAAGAAATGATATTGAGAAATCCCCAAGCGCTTTACATTTTGAGAATTTTACAAAAGTTCGAAAATTCGCTAAAAATACATTTTTTATTCGGGAAATGGGTTCAAATTTCAACAATTTTCATCGAAACAGTACAAGCGCGCAAGGGCTCCTATTGACTTGATATTACTCATGTATTTAGCAGACATCCAAAGCTTTAAGACCTCATAAAAAGGTTTTGCAAAATAACTATTGTAATATAGTTTCTGGCTTTTATTGTGTGCACCCTGATTGTGTGTTGCTTTGGCAGTCAAAATAACGCCCAACTTCAACCGTCAAAAGTCGATCCTGGTATGTCACAGATTGAAAAAAATACTACACTAAACGAAAGAACTGTTATTTTATTAATTATACCTGAAGTTTCAGCTCTGCAAATTAAAATGCTTGCGAGTAATAAAATTTTAACTTGAGCCCCCAAGTCGCCGTGCGCGACAAGAACGTGGAATGTAAACAAAGGAAAACATATGCAAATCGAGGAGAAAATTACACGGAAGTTATAACTAGCCCATCAAAGCGCAAAGAATTGATGGAAATTCTGTTATCTAAAAAAGTATTGCTACCTGGGAAGCTAATAAAGCGAAATTATCCGTCCAATAATAATAAAAAAGCTATTTTACGGCTGGAGGGCTAAGGGTCACGAAATCGGGTCGGATGAACTCGCGCGGATGATTCCGAGGTAAAAAGGTCAATCATTTTAAGTCCAAACGCTTCTAAAGAAGCTTTCAAAATGCACCATGGAGCAAACAAACAATGTCAGTAAAAGCAGATATTTTAGTTATGATAGAAATGAACCATAAAATGTAAGTTTATTTTTAGAATATAAAGAAATGATAGGGGCTATTATGGGCCATCGACGATTCTATTTTAAATGGTCCGTCCCTTGGCTATACTACGCGATATTAAGTCCAAAAAGTAACAAGATACAACAAAATAAATCAGAGTTTAAAATAATCTTAGAAAAGTATAATACTCACTTGGGAATTCAATAGATCTCCCACATCGCAAATTTCTAATTACAGTCGAAGCTCTCTTAACGGACACTCTTACGGCTGCCTTGTTTGAAACCCCGTTTTAACTCCCATACAAACTCTGTATTTTTACATTCTCGTAAGCGGACATTCCCGTAAGCGGCCGCGGACACTTTCAGGGATTACGACTTAGACTTTTTCTTTGTTTTTAAGCTCCCGTAAGCGGACACCGGAAAGAAAATCAACAACCTCTGTACAGTATCTTGTTTTTATCAATCAACCATTTTACATTGCCGTTCGAAAAGCAAGTGGAGATCTAAGCCTCGGTTTTGGCCGCTCTCTCGGGTTCGAACTTGTCCTTCCCCGAGAAGAGACTTTCGGGGCAGTAGCGCCGGCTCATTTCCTAAACAGCTGTTGGTAATTGAGCCTACGAAAATCTCAAATACTTCAGTTGTAAGGGACGGACCATTACGAAAGTTATGGGGGGTGGGGAATTTTAGAGCGGCATGAATTTTTTCGTTAACATTTCCCTTTAGGCCAATGCGGGAGTATTTTTAAGGCTACTCGGCGTGCATGAATTTTTTTTCATAAGATTTTCCCTTGCACGAATATATTTTTTGGGTACTTCGTCCCCACCCCAGAACCTTTCTAATGGTCTGTCCCTAAAGCCCTCTTCAAGTGGTGTCCAACAGAAATGAGGAAACAAATGACAAGCATTTATCTCTTTTTTTTTTTTTTGGATCAATGCGGCTTAAAGTCATTGAAAGGTACCGCCAAAGCTCTCATGACTCTTGGAGTCTCTTCTTCTTACGTCCCTTTCTGTCTCTTTAACTCCAGGGATGAGAAGAAGAATGACCCTGGAAAGGGGCTTGAGGGCTCCGGCATGGGTGCGATTGGCATCCCTATTCGTTTCTGGAGAGAAGTAATATTTTGCTTATAAAGATATAAACGGAGATGGCGTAGGTGCACTAGGAGATTCTTTTAGTTCTGATTGCACAGTACTCCTTTATTTAGTGACGATTGTGCGATGTTTTGCTGGTGACTACCCTAAAAGAAATAACTAAAGAAAAAGTTATATTTCATTTTCACAATACCGTGTACAGCAACACGTGACTTGAAAAATGTGACAGGTAACACAACACCAAAATAAACAAGATGAAGTGGCTTCTTCGTTTTCTGTGTTTATGCGAGGATTCTTTACTCTCTATCTATAAATAGTTCTAATGAACAAATAAGTTAGTCTTTTTTATGAAATGTTTAAACAAGATGGAGGGTTTTACCCTAGTGAGAACTGTGCAAACTTGGAACACGGAACACGACATAAGGTCAGTGAGTAAACAATCCCAAAATGTATATAATTAGAAATAACTAGAGATCTGTTAAATTCCCAAGTGAGTATTATATTTTTCTAAGATTATTTTAAACTCTGATTTATTTTGTTGTATCTTGTTACTTTTTGGACTTAATATCGCGTAGTATAGCCAAGGGACGGACCATTTAAAATAGAATCGTCGATGGCCCATAATAGCCCCTATCATTTCTTTATATTCTAAAAATAAACTTGCATTTTATGGTTCATTTCTATCATAACTAAAATATCTGCTCTTACTGACATTGTTTGTTTGCTCCATGGTGCATTTTGAAAGCTTCTTTAGAAGCGTTTGGACTTAAAATGATTGACCTTTTTACCTCGGAGTCATCCGCGCGAGTTCATCCGACCCGATTTCGTGACCCTTAGCCCTCCAACCTTAAAATAGCTTTTTTATTATTATTGGACGAATAATTTCGCTTTATTAGCTTCCCAGGTAGCAATACTTTTTTAGATAACAGAATTTCCATCAATTCTTTGCGCTTTGATGGGCTAGTTATAACTTCCGTGTAATTTTCTCCTCGATTTGCATATGTTTTCCTTTGTTTACATTCCACGTTCTTGTCGCGCACGGCGACTTGGGGGCTCAAGTTAAAATTTTATTACTCGCAAGCATTTTAATTTGCAGAGCTGAAACTTCAGGTATAATTAATAAAATAACAGTTCTTTCGTTTAGTGTAGTATTTTTTCCAATCTGTGACATACCAGGATCGACTTTTGACGGTTGAAGTTGGGCGTTATTTTGACTGCCAAAGCAACACACAATCAGGGTGCACACAATAAAAGCCAGAAACTATATTACAATAGTTATTTTGCAAAACCTTTTTATGAGGTCTTAAAGCTTTGGATGTCTGCTAAATACATGAGTAATATCAAGTCAATAGGAGCCCTTGCGCGCTTGTACTGTTTCGATGAAAATTGTTGAAATTTGAACCCATTTCCCGAATAAAAAATGTATTTTTAGCGAATTTTCGAACTTTTGTAAAATTCTCAAAATGTAAAGCGCTTGGGGATTTCTTAATATCATTTCTTGAAATAGTTCACCCACAGGGATGTTTGGGTAGTATCAGCCAAAATTCGAATTTTTAGAACTGATTTGAGATTCTCGATATTTTCCGACATTGGCTCTTAACAATGACAGGGCATAAATATTCGTAATGACCAACAGTAAATGACCCCCTTAATGGTAATTTCTAAACATGAGATCGAAAAACATAGTTGAAACAAGGTTTACACTGTCGTGAATTATATTATAAATGTTTGTCAATACGGTTGCAAGAGCAGTAATATGGTAATCACTTTCAAAAAAAGACACAACACTTTTTAGTTTGCGATACATGTTTCGACATTTCTGTCATCTTCAGTTGCATTCACTTGTGCAGTTTGAGTTTGAATTTGAATGTGTACAGAGTAACGTAAAGACTGCGTTACGAAACTGCCTAGAATGACGAATAAATTCGGATTTCACACTTCATATGCAGTCTTTCTTTTATTTTAATTTATTCCTGTAAAAAGCACCTCCGTCAAAATTTCCGTAATATGTGGAAAATGATCAATGTACGTCAAGGAAATAGTTTGGCCTGAATCGAGTCGGCCTGGACATTGACAGCGTTGAGCAAACTTTTTGGCGGCTTATACTTATTCTTTATCCCATTTCTTCTTGGTCTAATGGCATCAAGATGATACCGAACGTTATTCGTTTTGATCGGTTATTTACTAATGTCTTTTTTTTTTATTTTCACTTGCCTACATATATCTTTATACTGATAATGTTAATGATAACCATACCAATAAATAGGTGGGGCAATATTCCACAGGCATCTTTGTCTTCACAAATGCTCCCACCTAGTCGATCTATTATCTGACTTCTAGTATAGGAATATGAATATGCCTTGGAGAATACTCTTCTTAGTAAGCCTTAAACTGTAAAGCCTACGTGTAAACATGAAATATAAGTATGAGCCCGTTAACCGGGCTGACCGTAACGTAAACGTCTTTTTGCCAGTTTCTTATTCTAAGAGTGGCGGCATAGTTCGTGCAGTGGACTTCAGACCTGTCCTTAAATGTTTCGACTTCAACTCTTCGACTGCACCTGAACCAGTGACTTGATTATGTAGTCTTGTTTCTATCGCCCAGCCTTATGGCTAGGGATTGTTGACAACTTCAGTCTCGGGGAAAGCCTATTTTAACAAGAAAAAAAGGGACATCGCTAATTTCTCTTACTTCACCCTTTGCTATACACAAAAGAAAACGGGTTACTCTCGGTCTTTAGGATTAACCTGTCTTATCCTATAAGGCGATTCTCTTTTTTGCTCGAAAGAAAAGCTTACCTTCACTTACCGTAACTTGAAAATGGCAACGAGGAACAGGCTCTTGCAAAACTTGACCAAAAATGAACTATAAGTGAACGGGACAGCAGTATGGTCGCTTTGCGTTTTTCTACCGTGAGTTTTCACGTCAGCAGTTGATGACTGGAACGCAGTAGGCAGTTAATTCAGCTTCGGTGTCATTAATTGTGAAAAACTGCTTGGCGTGACAACTTATAACGAAGCGTTTACTCAAGGTGAATTTAAGGTTCTCCAATGCACGTTGTCTTTGTTATTTTTAGATTGTGAAATGGCAACGACCAATTAACAACAAGCGTATTCGTATTTTTCGTAACCCTGTTGACTTTCTCTAAAGGAAGAGTTTGGCAACAGACGGTACAAGATTCGAATCCGGCTTTTTATATTCACTGAACCAAAATATATTATATATATATATATAAATAATAACAAAATAAACAACCGGACCCGGTGGGGTAGGAGGGGCGTACTACCCTATATAAGGTATTGGTCTGAAAAACAGTTATAGATTTTGAGCATTATGGTTTTAAATCAGGTATGGTTTTAAGGGAACCACGAGAGCGTATAAATGTGTTTGTTTTTTCAACTCCAAATGAATAACAGAGGAAGAGAAGTAACCAATATAAAACATTCAAGATGAACTTTCGGGTGAATTATTGACTTCGGCACTACTCAGCTTCATTTGAACGAGGTAATGGATTCGCAAACCGGCAGAATACAACTTTGAGAAACCAGTTGTAGGGATTTTAGAGGCCAAGTATAACAACAGGTGTGGAAAATAGCATATTTTGGTCCGAAATAGCGTCAGGTTTGGGGAAACGGGCGGCACATCCCCATCAAGAATTCCAAGGAGCACTCCCCCACCCTCCCTCCTGACATTCGGAACGCCTTGTGCGTGTGTCTTCCTTTTCGACTTCCTCTTCAGCTGCTTCGGGAAAGGCGGGACCTAAAACAGCACGTAGGCTTCAATCAATTTCCACTGCATGTGTCAATGAAAACCCTATAATTTGTCTGGGAATTATGCTTTTCGTCTGGTTGTCGTCTGTATTAAGTGTTCGGTCAGTCATTCACTCTTGTTTTAACCTCCCTACAAAGGCCACCTCTCCACAAGGGCAACGACCAGTAAAGAGCGTCCCAACTGCACAAATAAACTCTTAATAACGGCCAGCTGAATCAACGACTCATGAAATTCTATCCTTTTTAGGGTTAAAGGTACGGAACGTCGACAGTTATTCGTGGCAGATGTTTTAATTCACAATTGTTGTTTCCATAAATTACGAACAGCTGGTTGGACTGATCGATAAGGTATAGAATACAGTAATATCATTCACACGATTCACTTGGATTGTGAAGTTTTTTGGCACAATACCACGCATCAGAATTGGACTTTATAGCCGCAGTTTTCCCGTGCATGGCCTGAAGTAAACATGAATATATATACCCCCAGAAAGAATAAACATGTTGTATCCTGAAAAAGAAAAAGCTGTCATATGACACCCCTACCTCCCCACAACGGCCACCTCTCCACAATGGCCACTTTCTTCTGTCCCCAAGGCGGCCGTTGCGAGGAGGTTCGACTGTAGTACTGCACCGCACTTTGTAATAACCTATCAAAGAAATCATCCATCTATCATCTATCTTTCCGGGGCCCGCGCAGCAGGTTTTTGAATGTTTGGCGGGACCAAGACACTTGAGCCCATAGTGGGTTAGAAGGCATGCTTGAAAATTATTCTTTTGGTTTTATTTTATATTATTTGTTTGTTTATTTATTATTATTATTTATTGATATTTGTTTGGCACAAACGTGGTGGGATAGGGGGTTCCCTCTCTCTGCGCCGTCCCTGAGACGCCCTGTTGGCGGCCGGAAACCAGCGAAAACGTGTGCAGTTTACTTTGGCTGCCTTAAAGTTTTCTTAGCTCTAATGAACTTGTAAACATTTGCATAAACACTTTTGTTAACATATTGGTCGTTGAGAGCTCAAAACCACAATGTGAATGGATGTTTTCATGTTTGTGGCCTGTTTCTCAGCAGCCGTCTCAATGTCAGGCTGTCTGAAAAAGACTGAAATTTAAATTGATCTGCTTTCCATTCAAAGCATGCTATCGAGCTTAAAATTTGCGAGGCAGTACAGCTTTTAAATGTCTTTGACCATATGGAGATAAAAACTCAAATGTCGCTTTATGATTACCTTTCAATTTTAGCGCTTTATGACGTCACGTGCAAAACCAGAATTAATTTATTGAAGTATTTTCTTTTTCCACAGAAAGTGGGGTGGGGGAGGGGTCTACCCCCCAAGCCCCTTCCCCCAGCGCGGGCCCTGCTGTCATAAGGTTAATTCAAATACCGTTTTATCAGCTTGTTTTTTTAAGTTATCCTACATGATTCGGCCTATTTCATTTATTTGGATTGCAATTTTTTGGGGGCTTATTAGTTATTATTATATTAACTGTTTGTGTGTTTAACCTCGATTTCCCTCGAGACCAAAATCAAAAGCCTCCCTTGGGTTTTCAGGATCATTCTATACCGCATAAAAATAAGCATGCACTTGACTTATTTCTGTCTTCTAATAGGATAATGGGCTCATGAATTATTGATGCCTTTTGGAAATATATATTCGGTATTATGTATATGTCAGTGTATATGTATATGTACATGTACATGTATGAAAGAATTAACCAAACTCTTCGTTCTATTTGAGGTATTATCCTTTATAGTTCTTTCCAGGACTGCGAAACGACGTGCCGTTCTCAGAATATTAAATAGTGTCATTTTCAGAGAGCGCGAGGCGGTCCAGCTCCAGGGGTGGACTTCAAACATGCATGTTGATGTTTTCGAGTGAAACTGAGCCAGTGATTTGATGAAAATAATTTCCTTCACCCTAGAAATTGTTGGCAAGTTCAGCTTCGGGTAAACCCTGTCAAAAACTAATGACACTCGAACGAAAAAAAGACAGCACTGTCTCCTACTTTACCAAGGCCTGTTGCAGCTACATAAGAAACTGCATGGAAAGATGGGTTAGTTACATGTATGCGAAAATAAAAACGAAGAAGAAGAAGAAGAAGAGGATAAAGAAGAGGAAGAAGAGAAAGAGAACGAAGATGAAGACAAAGAAGAAGAAGAAGTGCTTACCTTTGGCTATCGCAAGTTGAACAGATAGTTTCCCATACTTCTTCGTTCCTTTCACTTTTCGGTCCACATTGTCAATTAATTTGTGTTATACACGCTAAGGTCGCCTTAGGGACTCACGATGGGTCACTTGAACTGGAAAACCCTCTTTCAATCTGTCAAATTAAAATAAATGACGGTCCGCTGGAGAACTTTCAGGATGAAATGACTGCGGATAGCATATATGTCAAGCCGAGAAAGTTTGGTATTACTATAAGGATATTTCCAGTGAAAAAGATCACTATTCTTAATAAATTGAGTTCTCAGGGAAATCCTGAAAATCCGTCTCTTTCATCATGTACTGAGCTGATTAATCTAGCGGACCATTGAGACTGCAAGTTTAAAGAGCAGTAAAGCACTTGTTCTTTTTGCTGGAAAATTAAAAGACGGATTTTACGGACTTCCATTCTTTAAGAGAAGTAATAGAATACTTCTCTTTATTACTGTAAGTATACTTACAGTAATACATCCTATTCCTCGTAGTACCTGTAAGTCAATTCTCCCGGAAATCCGGAAAATTTCGTCTTTTCCAACATGCAACTGCATAATCTTGATTTGCCATGATAACGAACAATTTAGACTGCAAGTTCAGTAGCATTACTGATGAAACCCTTACCTAGTTTGCTGGAAAAGATGGATTTTTCGGATCTCCCGGAGAACGGACTTTTAGTCTTTAAGAGATGTAATAGGATATTCCCGTCTTTAGTCTACTATAGTATACTCTTACAGTAGTGCAGAAAACTATTCTACTCCTCCTTACGGCATCTGTATTTCAGTTCTCCGGGAAATCCGTCTTTTCAAGCACGCATCTGAATAACCTCAACTTGCCATGATAGCGGTGGATCTAGTCGGCAAGTCTAATGGCATCAAAAGTTTTTGTTTTGGTTTGGTTTCTGGAAAACACGGATTTTCCGGATTTCCCAGAGAACATACATCGATAAAGAGAAATCTCATTCAAGCTCGCATTTCTTATTGGATGTGGGAAAAAGCGGTTTTTATATGCGAATATTTCTGTAATGAGGACTATTTTTGCCTAGCGTTGATATGTTCTACGGATGGTTAGCTCGTTGGTAAATTTCCACGAATTGGCCTCTGAGAAAGCACATCATGAAACAAAGACAGATCTGTTATTGATGTATGGGAATCCTTAAATACAGCGCCAGTATTAGATTTGTCTTGGTCACGGATCAAGTGACCAGCATAATGCTATCGCCACAAGGTCAAGGTTTAATCTTTCAATGAAATAATCAAACAGGTTTGGTGGCGGAAAACACATAGCTATCGTTAGCTTACAGAAGAAAGCCCTTGATTACAGCAACACCCTCACTTTAATTACGGATTCAATGAGAAACCCGGACTATGCATTCTTTCAAGGCATGATCTGATTGCTAAATGGTCATGATTTAACGTCCCGAGGAAATATTAGTCGGGTTCGGAAGAAAGCCCTTGATTGTGGTGACACTACTACATCTGTTTGTCCAACGAAAATCAGCCAAATAGCTTGATTTCAGTTTAACAGCTAGATTTAATTTAATTTGCATGCATTTTCTGCTCCTCATGAAAAAGACGTTAAAAAAAGAAAAAAAAAAGAACTGTGCGAAGACAATTTTAGTTTCCCTCCAAATCCCGCCGTTTTCCCAAAGAACCCTCCACGGTTACAGCAACAAAAGAAACAGTGAGCTTTGCGGCGTTCAATGAATAAAGTAGAAGAGTAGAAAGCTTCAGTTGAACATAACTTTCAATGGCAAATTAGATGCATTCGAGTTTAAACGCACTTTTGTGCGAAATGATCCAAATTTTACATTTGAACAGTTTCATTTCTTGCACCTCACCTACAAAGTAAAAGTATGGCCTCATCGTGTATGCGTTGTAATTTCACACGAATTGGTCTCATATATAAGATGCAAATATTTTGGGGGCATTTCATTCTGCCACAACACGGTGACGGAGAGAGAATGCTGAGAGTCAAAAAGCCCAACCTCGTTCCCAGGCTCTCTCTCTCCTCTACTCCGTAGTCGTCGAGAAAGAGACCCTGGTTTGGTCTGGTCACAAGGCTGCCTGCCACAAACTGATCCCTTCTCCGGTAGAGTCAGCCATCTTTGTTCATTTCAACAGATTTCAAACGTGGATAAAAGCAATGTCGCGACTTGCAGAAAAAATGCGAATTATTTAAAGGTGTTTTCGCTCTATATGAAAATCGGGAATTATTCGCTTCAGTTTGAGTATAAATCTCAGAATTTTAATTAAATAGCCGGGCGTGACGCCGAGCGTTTATTTATCCTTCACCGCGGACTTCACAGAGAAAAAGTATAAACACAAATAATGGAAGCTCTTGCTTTCACCAATTTTCACTCACAATTGTCACCGTGGTGGTTTCGATTAAAATCAGAAGTGTAAGGTATTTTTTAGCAAAGTTAGGAATTAAAAAGATGCACAAATTACCTTCAATTCAAATGCGATAGTGGCATCTAATTGCTTCTCCGTGTTTCGCAAGTCCATTCATTGGTATGTTAAAATAATGAATGCATTGAAATACATCTTTCCCTTGCCTAAATTTCTACATTTTCTGCTATTTAGGACTACAATCTTTGCCATTCCACTCCATTTGAAGCTTCGTTAAAGTACTCCTTCTCGCTGTCATCCCTTCAGTGGCCGGCGTTCCAAAATGACAAACCTTTCAGCTTATCAACGCTCTACTTAGTGGAAAATACGTGAACCCTCTCCAAGCTAAAACTGCATGTGTGATGTAGAACCCCTTGGTTTTACAAGTCCTAGCTAGTTGTCACAAACTTCACGCCCGAGTTTCCTGATTTTCTTGGCCAACTGAACGCTTATCTACCCCTCCCTACGGCCGCTTGTTTGTTACCTGCCAAAATCTGGCAGACACGTGACCAGACCAAACCAGGGTCTCTTCTCGACGGCAGGGGAGGAAAAGAGAGAGCCTGGGAACGAGGTTGCAAAAAGCCATGTCGACAACTCAACAGCGAGGCCATTAAAAGTGCCGCACTTTTTTACTTGACTCCCGTGATAAGTGGAAGACGTAGTATCATTAGTATCAAGTGTGTTTGCAGCGTGAAAGAAAAGGTATTGCAAAAAGCGTGGAACACCATACGTAAGAAACGCGATGCTTGCGACAATGCCATTTCAGGTTAGTATCTGTTTTAATGTGTTCGCACGATCAAGGATAAATACTCACCGTTTCTTTCTTAGGTCTTAACGCGCGTTATTCTCCTTTTTTTGAAGGTATAGCCAATATTCCGTTCTTCTTCAGTGCCATCTCAACGTAGGAAATGAAGAAAGGCAGCATTAACGAGGAGACGGCGGACGAAAGCAATTGAGTGATGAATATGAAGACTTCAGCCAAATTCCTAGCTCGACAACAGAGCGATGGCTGGATGGAAACTTGGCAAGTGTGAATAAATCCTTGTGTCCTGCAATTTCTTATTGGGTTGCGTTAACTACGCCTAACAGTGCTACTGCGAATCCGATAGCTGTTCATAAAGCGTTACTCAGCTATGGGGTGGAAGTTAACGCACAACAAGTTAGCGTTCACCTTGCGTCAATGTGGTTGTGACACGTCCAAGTTACATGGGTGCTCTTTGCTGGCAGATTTCTGGTTACAATATATGACCTTTTTGTTTTGTTTTTTGTTGTTGTTGTTGTTGTTTTTGTTTGTTTACTTTTTTTTTCTTTTTACAACTAGAACTGCAACAAGCTGGTTATTGTGGTGTTATTTCAAATGGTAACGGCAAAACATGACCAAACTACCAGCTGTTTCAGTCATTAAAATGTGGCTTATTGGTTGCAAATAACTTCGTGTGGTTAGTAGATTTGAACTCGCTCATGACTTCCTTGTACCTAAAAATGTTACAATACGCATTGATTTGACTCAAAATTGGGAAAAAGAATACTTGACAAATTTTTGCCATGGCATTTTGATGACATGCCATCAGCAGTAATTGTACAACGAATAGAAAGTAGCTGGCTGAAGTTGGCTGACTGGTCACATAATAGCCCACATTTGGCACAATAGCCTCCATTTGGCACGAAAATATGCTCGGATATTTGTCCGCGGACATTATCTGTTCCGAGAAGCGAACGGTTTTCCTCGAGCTTCGCTGTCGATATTTGACAAATATCCGAGCATATTTTTAAAGCCAAATTGAGATTAGTGTGTTTATTATCCTTCAAATATTTTCGCGGTTTGAAGTTTCGGAAAGTGGGGAATATTACTTGGGAAATATTCTCGGATATTTCCCAGTTTTAGCTGGGGTATATTCGGTCACGTGACGCATTTAGACCAATCGCTTGCGAGCGAAAATATTTGATGGATTATAAAACCGGATATTACGAACACCGAAGGAAGAGTAATCATAGAAGATACTATTTTGATACCATTTCAAAAGACCGCTCAAACTAACATCTATAATAATCGATAATTGATTGGAAAATCACGACGCCAAAAAAACAACAACAAAAAAACAACACGAAAACACAACTCTAGCCTCTTGCGGCTAGAGTAATTAGTACCGACACCTGACAAAATCATGAACTTGGGGATACAATGCCAAATTCTGAAAATTTAAACTTGGAAACAACTGTTTCACAACAGGAAAGTATTTTGATCTTTCCACTTTTGTCTTTAGGTCCAGTTCCAAGACGGAAAGGAGTCTCCAGGCACTAAGTAACTTTATAAAGTTCTGAAAGATCACAAGAACATGGAAGAACTGATCAGGAAGAAATTAATCTGGTCATTTTATCAACGAAGCTATGCAGAAGAAGCAAACAACGTCATTGGGGACGACCTCTGCCCGCAAGAGTTAGAGGCCCGTGGTAACGAAAGGGTTGTGCGGATTACCCTCATTAACCCAAAGTTTCAAGTACCTCTGGCGCGTGCGGTCCAACATTTGATAGGAACAAAGTTACAGAGAGACAAGTTTGGATTTACTTCCGACGTTGCGATTTCGCAAGCATGCAGTTATGTGGAATCAGATGAAGGAAAGAGATTCTCCGACAAGCTAACCATCTTGGTAAATGACACTGCCAATGGCATGGAGAAGCTTGAGTACGCGAGCTATCGGGGCAAGGTGTACAAGAAGGAGATCCGGGCAAAGTTTACTCACTCGTACAAGTGCGAGGCCAGGGTTTTTGTTAACTCTCTCGCCACCAATGAATTTTTTAGGCCACGCCTCATCAGGCAAATGAAAAAAGTCATGGACCTTTTGGCCGACCCGTACAGTGAATTGTTCAGGCCCCTTGTGACTGATTACGACCTGATAGAAGTGAATGGGGGCACTTGCTGGTCCATAAAAAACAGGTCATTCATGGAACGTTCCATTTCCAAAAAGCAAGTGGGAAAAGTGTCTCCCAGGGCGTTCTGTCCTTACGATCCGTCCAAAGAACCTGAGTCCAGGTGGTACTTTAGTGAAATCGCCTAGGCTTAGAGGAGGTGTCCAGCTTTTGCGAAGATTTCGTTCGGTTGCTAAGTTACAACAAGAAAAAGAATAAGGATAAAGTTCCCTGTCTAGTCGGAGCTGCCAACAATAGAAAAACAAGTCTGTTTTCTTTTATCTGATATTCGGCCTTGTACACCACGGAAACGTGGCTACAGTAACCAAGCAGCAAGCATTCAATAAAGCCATGATCACGCCCTTTACGGAAGTCATTTTTATAGATGAGGCTACCGAGTCTACACTTGATATAGGTGACTGGAAAATTCTAACACAACGAGGCTACTCGGCCCACGTTGTCAAGTGCCAGACCGCCAAAGCTGTCAATAACCGCTGTCCTATGTTCATTACGAGCCAACGGAGGCTTGACTTTGGTCCAGCCGACGAGCCTGCAGTGGACAGACGACTCACCACCTACGAGTTTAAAAGCCTGCCAAATCCAGAAAAGAATGCAGCCGCATGGATGAAAAAAACATGCGATGGACTGTTTGGTGTGGGCCGCCGAGAAGGGGAGGGAGTGTGGCGGATTCACTTCCGAGGAAGGAAAACAAGCGAAGAAGATCGTTGGCACCTGGAAGATGGCGTCCTCCAAGAGCAAGACAAGCGAGAGGTTTGACCACTGCGCCTAGACGAAGTGCTAGACCAGAACAATTGCCCAAATGCCGATGAAGGCTCGCTCGGAAGTGTCCCAGAATTCACGTCGGATGATTCTGGCTCAATTCAAGACCAAGCCATCATCGCATTAAGGAGAGCAATGGAGCAGTGCTCGCAGCGGTCCCTTCGTCACCGTCAAGTGTCTCGTATGTTGGACGCACGGCTCGATGGGCGTGAAAGACGGAGGCGACGAAAAGACGAAAGGAACTACAAAGAAAGGCAAGAACGTCTCATGGCCGAGAGTGTCACTAGAGAACACGTGGCTCTACTTCCGAGAGATCCATCGGAGCTCTGGCAAGCGGAAATCACCCACGACGTTGTTGCGTTCAGACAAGATGCTCTTCGAAAAGAAGTCAACACAAAGAGGGAACGAGTAGCAAAAGCATTTGAAAGACCCTGGTTGCTACAAACGGAGAACGGACTATACGATTGCACTTGGAACTTGCGCTAGTCAAACCTTGCTCAAGAAAGAAGAATGTCGATGTAAGCTTACCGTTAAGTACTGCAACACAAACTGGAAATGTTTCATCAAAACCTGGGAACAATAAATTGCAATTTCGCCTTGGAACAAAGGAAGCGATGGTGCGTTTCCCGAGGCCTTCTGAGAAAAGACAATAGGCATCTAGTCACAAGTGTTTTCCAGTCCTTGACAATGACAGGAGAATTCGGTGAATCGACCACGGAAGACCACAGAGATAGCCGAACAGACGGAGAATCGGTTTCGTCGACACCTTCCTCAACCATCCAAGGCAACACCACTGTGACCCCAGTACGAGGTGCTCCCACTGAACATGACTTCCTCATCGACCACGACGAGAGCATTGTTATTACTCCTGTTCCATAAGCAAGCGGCAGGCGTGTCCAGCCCTGCGATGATGGTGCACTTTCAAAGGAATTGGCTGGTGCTAATAAGACCAAGAGAAAGCGCAGGGGCCTTTCAAGTAGTCAACGGGGAACCCAAAGAATTCGTGAGACAAACACCATCAAGACGTATTTTCTTAGTCAAAAGTAAACGGATGAGACTTTGAAGATTACATGCATGTGATTTTGATTGAGGCTTATTAAATTATAGTCAGAGGAAATCTGTGAGCGACGGAAATGTCCTCTTCTAACTTTAATTAGCTCTACGTCCACTCGTCAAGTCTTTCCATCTCAATCACAGGCATCGCTGGGTCGTCGATAGGGACAATTGGAGCGTGTCGCGTCGTATGTACTGTTCAGGTTCGTCAAGTTGAGCTTCACGACACTCTTCTTGGAATTTCTTCACATCTAATTTAATCTCTACACTTCGAGTACGAGAAGCTTGAACTATTTTATTCTCACCTTGGATAGTTGATAGCATCATATCATATCTACATGACAAAAAGTTTGTCGATGCTTGGATCTCCGAAAGTTTTGTTTGTATTTAAGGCTTCCATGCTCGCTTTCATAGATTTCATTCCCCTTAAAATTTCACGTCAAACCTCTACAATGAATTCATTCTTCCATAAATTTATTATCTCTTCTATCGTTCGTGCCATCCTGTTGGATTGATGAGGATAAATTTCCCCGGTTCTGTAGATTCCTTTCTTTATCACAGGCAATACAAGAAACGTAGTAGGCAGGAGGCCAACACGTAATTTATTCAAGATCAACGATTTGGAAATGTTTGTGCAAACGAGAGCCATATGCCGTCATGGTCATTGAATTTTAATGGATCAGACACCATGGAATTATTTCTTATTTTTTTCAAATTTAATTTGTTTATTTATTTATATTTCGATTCACCACATTGCAACTACTACCACTACTACTACTACTACTACTACTACTACTACTACTACTACATTACATTACTACTCTCACAACCACTACTACTACATTGCCGCAGCCCTACTATTACAGCAAACTACGTTACATAATAAAACAAAAACATATTTACCCACTCTCACACTAACTTACTTCACAATTTTTCTCCTTACTTACATACTATTCGTTACATTTAATTACATCTAATACCCATAACTGTACTACGCTCTTCTTGATCCCATTCTAATCTGCTTATCTTTACATATAGCAAAAACAAACAAACAAATAGAGCATTGAGTTACTGTCTGGAAAGAAGGAAGGCCAACCGCGACCACTTCTTTTGAAATTTGTCGTGACTACTGTAATGTTCATATAACTTACCGGATGTTGCGATTTATGTATTTTGCTAGGGACTGGGCGTGAGGTTCTTTTCGGCCTTCATGGCGGTCCATATGATGAACATCTTGTGTACATTTAAATTCCTTTGTTTATCTATCACATCGTGGGGTGTAATCAAAGGGAAACATCACAACAACATGTCTCAAAAGCGAAGCTTTTCTGTATACCTAGACTGTTTTTGACTAGTTCTATAAAACGTACTTCTCAGAGCTGGGGTTATATTCTTAAGTTTACAGGTGTATATGTAATGATGGGCAATAAGTAGAAGATGTTGAAATAATAAATCCGAAGGTTCTTTCACAAAACCGAGGCACATAGAACAAGAGAGGGAGAGGCTCTCCGACAGAGGAAACTTATCTCTTATCAATGCCATAACCTCCTTCCAAAAAACCTGATAGTATATTTGCAATTCCAAAAGAGATGCATTAAGGTTTCTGGCACTTCGCAAAAACTGCACAGATTAGTGGGGAGAAACGCCGTTCTGTTAAGAAAGTCGTTGGTTGCAATTCCCCGTTGGAGAAACTAACTGAAACTGAAACTAACCCCCCCCCCCCTTTTTGTGTACACAAAAAAAGGGAAATAATAGATTTTCTTGCAATTTACAGATTCGCAATTGAACAGAGCATCCTTTGCTAACCACTTAGCTAGGCTTTATGTCAGCGGGAAGGCTTTCCTTTTAATGAGCGTCTTGTAATATATATATATATATATATATATATATATATATATAAGAAGATATAACGAAGAGACAAGATTCTCTGTTACTCCGTAACAGAGAATCTCTGAGTAACAGAGAATCTTGTCTCTTCGTTATATCTTCTTATTCAAAGCTCTACACTTAAAAAGTGTATTGAGCACTGTTTAACGGCATTAGCCACTTTATTACACGTATATATATATATATAGATAGATAGATAGATAGATAGATAAGTACTTGGGGTAAGACAGTGGGGCAACTTCTTACTGTAAGAAGTTGGCCCCACTGTCTTACCTCAAGTACTTATCTATAAATTTACGTGGTGGCATTGTATCCGTTGGATCCTTCTGCTGTGAGTTCATTGTTTTGGTAAAACCCTTTTATTCTGCCTATATATCTATATCTATATCTATATCTATATCTATATCTATATCTATATCTATATCTATATCTATATCTATATCTATATCTATATCTATATCTATATCTATATCTATATAATTTGCACAAAAAAGAATCGTCTTCCAACAAATAAAAACTTTATTCAGACCCAACGCGTTTCGGCTTCTGCCTTCATCAGGGGTCTTTGCATTGGGTTCATTAATCCATTAATGATCTCTTATTATGACGTAATAAAGCAGTGTTCGTTACTTGATTAGTTGCGACCGGTAATATACATATTTTATTTTATTTTATTTTATTTATTTATTTTCTTTTTACAGTTTGTGTAAAGCGCAGAGGAGTTAGGCTCTTCTACTCTCCTCTCCGCGTTGTTGGTAGGAAAGGTTTCTCTATAACGTTTGAAAGCGGACAGGACACCCTGATACAAAAGAAAATTGGTCTTAATCTTAAACTGTGATAAGAAGGCACTATAATCAGTCATGAACTTACCATTGGAGTCCATTAGATCCCCAGCCCTTTTACCCCTGCTTTAAGCCATGATTGGTAAAAAAGAGGGTGGTAGTCGGCCCTTATGAACGAATTATGCCGGAGGCTTGAATTGTCAAAAACCATTTCCTTGTCAGTATAATTAATATCCCACCAGATTTTCATAATCTCCTCTAAAAACGCCTTATTTAATTTAAGTGAACGCACATCCTCACTCTTCAGGTTACCCTGGAAAAGTACCTTGCCGCCATGTTTTTGAAGGTAATAATCGAAGAAGAGCTTCCATTTGCCTCGATCTGGATACTGACTAATCTTACACTCAGAATCCATTTCTTTGATACTTCTTATCTCTGTCTCGAATAGTGTTTCCCAGTATTTCAGCACAAAGTAAAAATAGGTAAGGGAACAAAGGGCATCCTTGTCTAACACCGCGCTTTAGAAGAAAAAAAATTGATCCCCATGCAGCCGTTATTTTGTACACTGCTGGCTATATCCGTCTAAAAGAAGATTTACCCAGGCTATCAGTGATGGCCCAAAATTGAAATGAACTAGAGTTTTTTCAATGAAAGGCAATTCAAGAGAATCAAAGTCTTTTCAAAGTCAACGAAAAATAAGAGGCCGGTTAGATGTTTTTCAAAAAGGTAGATTTATTGGGGAAAACATTAGCATGATAATTTGATAGCATAACAAATGCGAGGGAAAAGCAGTTTGGTCATTATTAATTAATTAGTGTTGTAAGAAATCTCGTTAATATATTTGCAATGGACTTCGCGGCTATCTTATAATCACAGTTCAAAAGTGTGATTGGTCTCCAATTTCTTACCAGTTTAGCATCTTTATCTTTCTTCAGTATCAACGATATTAGACCTCTTCTTTGCATAATGGATAAAGGGCCCTTGGCATATGAAGCGTTTAATGCTTTTACGAGGTACTGCGAAATATCTTTCCAGAAAACCTCGTAAAACTCTGAAGGGAGTCCATCAGTATCCGGGCTCTTATTTGATGGCATTGTTTTAACACTGGCTAAGCACTCCCCCTCAGTCAGGCGTCCCTCGCATTTCTCTCGTTCCTGATCCGTTAACTTAATGCTTTCCCTGTCCGCAAAGAAAACATCATCATATTCGTTTGTCTGGGCAATAATGCCCGATGAATAGAGATTGGAGTAAAATCTATTTGCTTCCTCTAGAATCTCACGATCCGTGCTTACGGGGGTACCATCCGCAAGTGTATTAGCAGTTTTATTGTTATAACGTCTTTTCTCTTAATATTAAAAATGTTTCGTCTTTTTTTTTTTTTCGCCTTCATTATACCAGCGCGTTTTAGATCTTATAATTGGGCCTCGAGTTTTGTATTGGCAAATGGTATCTCTTCTTATATATCGTCTCATCCTCTATTTGGTCCAAGGTTATCAACCTTTCAGCATGTGATATATCCTTTTGTTCTAACTTGTTGTTAAGGGATCGGATATCTAACTCGAGAAGATTTTCCTCCCAATCGTCCTTTCTTTTCTTTGTCCTTGCATACTCCAATGATTTTGATCTATTTGTCATTTTTATTGTGTCCCACAAGAGCACAGCGTCAACTCCATCGTCATTTGTACATTCATTTGCAACATCCGATCTCTAAATCAAGCTCACATACTTGCTTTCCAACAAAAGCGAGTTGTTTAGCTTCCAAACCCCTGGCTCTCGCCGGTTCCTTTTACTAGAGTAAGTCTTATTGCTGACGGAGCCTAAATAAATTTGAAGAGGAAAGAGTGGGAAAGGCACCACCCACCACAACAACGATTTTTTTCAAGGGCATGCATGTCTTACACAACTAACACTGAAAACAAAAATCTCTTTCGTTGAAGTGTTTTAATTTTGCTAATCGTCAAAATCATTCCATTTTTTATCCACTTGATGCCATATGTGGTATGGCAGACAGTTCTCTTGAAAAGCAATTATCTTTATGCACTTTCTTCATCAGTGGGTAACTCAGAAGTTTCCAGAGTCTCACCATTTTTTCCTCTGGTCTCATATCTCCCTGTCTTGACAGTGTACTTGGTACCATCACTATTCTCACACTCGCCAACAACTTGGCCGGTACACGTTAACTTCGTCTCCTGGATCCACCTGCACGCTTACTTCATGACTGACTTGTTCAATACTGCTGGAGGTCGAACTACTGCTCCAGTTGTACCCTGTGGTAGCTGAAAGGCCAAGTTTCACTGAGAAAACCTCAAGTATGGTGGCACCGACTTCACCTGACACAGTAATACTGGTACTTCCTCCCGATGATGTAGTCTTGGCAGATGTCATTCCTTTAGTGATGGTCACTTTTAGGGTAGCTTTATTTGGGTTGTTGTGTTTAAGTGCAGTCAAGAACACAAGCTGTGGAAGGACAATGTAACCAAAAGGGAGATAGATGTGGGAATCATTCCCAATAAGATTTATATTTACGGTGTGCATGTACTCGCCGGGGTAACCAACCAAGAAATTACAGAACAAGGCTCACAAATATATAGGTCATTTTGGGAAGAGAGGATGAGAGGCAAGATAGTTAAAGACAGGCATTTTTTCGAAGGTAATCCATCTCAACTTAGTTTTAATTAGATCACTCACGTTTTTGGAATTCCCACAAGGACCTAGAAATGATAAATCGTGTAGCACGAACTTTTCACCATGTAAACAGTACGAACACGCAGTTTTGTACTCCAAGAAAACATCCGCGCAACAGTCGTGGTAACATTGTCCGCGGAAAAAAAAAGCAGATACCATGTATAAATGTAACTCAAAGAGATCACCTTAGGAATGAAGCCTGTATGCGGATTAACTTTGGTGATTTACCAGTTGTAGTGAACCAAAGTAGAACCTCGATTACGAATGCACAGCTGTGCTACACACTAACACATCTTAGCTAGACGAGTTTGACCTAGAGAATAGGCTGTTAGACCGGTTTCCTGCAGTGTACACACGTGTAAGGGATGTCTATTCGTTTTTTCGTTAATTATTCCATACAGAGCGAGGTAGGATTGTTTTTAGAACTGTTAAGATTTATAACGGTATTTAAATATTTAATAAAGTACGGAAATCTCTCATCTGTATCAAAATGAAATCATACCTTGTCAGTGGGGTCGCAATCTACCTTGCATCTTGAGAAAATGAAATACAAGAAATGGGACAACAAAATTATTTTAACTACGATGGAGACTAATGTGTAATTTCGTATAGCTGAACTGAAGAGAAGCAACTTAAGCAGTAGCAAAAAAGCCTGGGAAAAAAAAAACAAAAAAAAAAAACCAAAAAAAAACCGGGGTGTACGGCGATACAAGACGAATTCGCAAGTAACCAGCACCCAGTTGGCTCATTGATAGCCCAGTGGGTAGAGCACGGAACAATGCAATTACACGGTCTTGAGTTCAAGTTCCGTTCATGCCTGTTTTCTTTTTTTTTTAAATTTTGTTTTTAGGCTTCCTTGCGACTACTTAAGTTGCTTCATTAAGTGCGATGATCACACTTCAATTCAAAATTACTTTAAGCTTAATTCATGGTCACCAAGACGTAACTCCTGTCTGTCTCACTCACCCACTCTATAGCTCTGAAACTTAATTGTTCTCACTACAACTCTGAGAATTATTCCTGTAGGGCTACGCATCTAGTAAACCGATGAAACATAGTCTATAACAGGAACCTGTTTGGTTTGTCTGTTACCAGGTGAAGCCCTAATGTTGCAATGTCCGGCCTATGCCAGTGAGAATCAGTCATGAATGGTTTTGGGGAGCAAAGGCAAACTGATTTGTTGCTATCGATGATTCACTTCTGCTGTGAAGATTCATGTAACCTCCGGAGACAATTCGTTGTTCTAAATGTGTTCAAACTAAGTTTTACATTACCTTAAGGGACAATTCCTGCGATTGCGTTAAAAGATTCGATGTTGAAGGTTAAACACTAGCTGTAGCTACGCCTGGGATTCTGGCCAGGCTCAAGACGGCAAAGCACTCGATAACAAAACCTGCTCCAGTAAAGTGAGCATGTAGAGACCAAACAATTAAAACGAGGTCAATTAAAAAAAAAAATACTTTAAGCAATAGTTAACCTTCGATCTCTTTACGGGAGGTAGTAGGCAAGTTCGCCAAAAAAAAAAAGAATCAAAACATGTTTTACAGCTAAATCCAGAATCTTAGAAAAAACGAACGAGGTGCGAAAGAATTAAATGCAGGGCATGATTCTGTTAACTGTTAATAAAGCTGTTCTGCTTATTTCAATTGTTACTTTCTATAGCTGGCCCACAAGCTTGAAGCTTTAAATGTCACGGTGCATAAATGAAGACTCTTTAGCGGCTTTCCTTCTTCTTCGAGCTATATAACTAAGGTTTGCACACATCTTTCTTCAGTGGAGGAGTCATCAAAGGCCACAAAGAAGAAAACACACACAATCACACTAGTAAACCGAATGTTGAAAAAACAACTGAAAAGAGTCAAGAGTTGTGGATGAAAATATTGTTAAGCTATGTGATAACTAATTTGTATATGTATAATATCTAATTTACGATCAAATGTGCATTAACATTAAAATTCAAAGAATTAAAATAATTTATATATATGCAATGGAATAGCACACCTATGTGTCTAGCCCAGCCCCCCAGATCCGTGACAATCCGGCAAAGTTAAAGCCGTGTCATAAACGAAAGCAACGCGCGCCTAAAGGCGGTGAAGTCTGGACACTCCGTAACTCTAGTGGGTAAGCCATTCCAAAGCTTAGTAGTTAAATATGACCATGACTTATGCATGTATGCTAAATTGAAAGATGGTAGCATGAGGCGTGTGCTAGCCCACCTCAGATTGTTTTTCACATTTAAAACGTTAAAAAACTCACTTAGATATTCCGGTCCCTGGCCTCTTAAACATTTATATAAATCCTTCCGTTCCTTAAAGGCCAGTTTGGAACAGTCACTCAAGACAAGACTAACTGAATCAGAATAAAAGGATCTCGAGCAGAAATCAATCAGCAATTATATATTTCCCGAAGTGGAGGTGAATAGTACCGAGCTGCCGAGTGGTATCAGTGTTAGTATTAGTATTCCATTACTTTGTGGCCATTTCACTACGATTCAAAGTTATGGAACATTTGTAATATATCCGGTCGATATGTACCGGTGGAGCCTATTGGATTTTGGGTATTAAGCGACTGGGAATATTTCAGCCAAATCCTTCATGGGATGCTAGTCCATTTCAGGGTCTCCCCTCAGCATTAAATTCGCCGGTACTCTTTTATACACCTGGGTGGACAGGGGCACTACGAAAATAAAGTGTCTTGCCCAATGACACAATCCAATGACTATGGTCCTAGCTCGAGCCCGATGCACTCGGACCGGAGTTTACCGCGCTGACCGTGAAGTTACCATATCTCCAACATTTTGATATTAACGTAGATTTAACTATGAATAATATACATACACTGCCGCATAAGTCGTCCTGGTGTTTGCTTCAAGGTCTAATCTCCTATCTAGTCCTGTGACCTCACAGCCGCCATTTTCCGTTTGACGTTTCCCACACGAGTTATAACAGAAGCAAAACTTGACGACTTTCTTTGCCTCGCCCTCAATGAGATCTCCTACGCAGGGCTCAAACCTGCTCACTACTTTACGAGGTTTGTCATAGTCTCTTGTCCATTTGTCAAAACTGTAGGACTTACACTCACCCTTAAGGTCACCAACCTTCTTTGCATTCATGTTCTCACACGTTTTATCGCGACTTCTATACGGATCGGGAGCGCGATTAGCAAAACACGAGAACGCCTTGCATCTTCCCCAGCTTT
>BLFK01000453.1:255583-259668 GCA_014634185.1 Astreopora myriophthalma | reverse complement strand
GACTATAAGTTTGTAGTAGACCTCTGAAATGATCGTTAAGATGGGTTCTAAACCACAAAAGATCCTGGCTAGACTTAAGTATATTAGGTAAGCTGTTCCACAACTTAACAGTCCTAGGAAAATAGCTGTTGCAATAGTATTGCTGATTGTGCCTAGAAAGTAGGTCAAAGTTGGCTTGATGAAAATTACGGGTTCTATAGTGCCGAGTGGCAGTTTGGATGAAACGACCAAAATTACTAAGTGGTGTTGTTGCTTGTTGACTCTTTCCATAACAATTAACTATTAATGAACCGCTTTAATTTGAACTTCGACGCCTTTTCAATTAGCTGTGTAATTAAGTATTGTTTAATGATTGAGCGGGAGTGTCTTAAATTCGATAAAAAGGCGACTTGGGAGTTTATTAAACGCCTTCAGAAACATTCCATAACGAGCATAAGAAAACAACATTAGCACACAGTAGGACAAAACAGTTCATTTCCTCCTTAAAAGTTTTCATTGGTAAGGGTTTTGTCAAAACGTACCCCTGCAGATGACCTCTCCACAATAGGTTGTAATATGCATTCATAATAGAAATTATTGTAAAGTCGTTTTCTGACACGTTAACAAAGTCTGTCTCTTGGATTCGTTATGATTTATAAGAAATGTCTTTTACCCTGTCAAGTGGAAATGAAAACCGCTAAAGAATATATGAAATGTCATACATTGTACTCCGGATTGGTTTTAATTTTCCCTCATATTGACAATGAAAACTCTGTCACTAGCTCCAAAAGTATTTTTTTGTTTTTGGTTTTTTCCCGTGGATGTGCATTGGATATACAACTTTATAATTTTACCGAGTCTTTGTTTTATAATCGGGTTAAATTGTACCCTTGAACATGCGCCCACCCTCTAAGTACCGAAATAATTGCAGAATAAGTATGGTAAATTAAACCTCTATGAAGCGGCCATCTCGTTACTATCACTTCTATTAAGTGACCACCAAGCGTTTGCTACACTAAGGTGGGCTTTGTTTTGAATAAGTTTTGAAGGAAAGTACACTCCGACATAGAAGGTGACGACTGATAAAAACATTCAAACACCTCTGTTATGTCGTGATCTACAATTCCGCTCCAACTAAGCTAAATGATAACTGCGTTTTTTTTTTGTTTGTTTTTGTTTTTGTTTTTTTGTTTTTTCAGGCTGTGGTTGTTAAATGGATCTATATAACTTCATAATCGTTTAGCAAGTCTTCATTTCTTTTGGGTTAAATTTTGCTCAAACCAAATAAACCGATAGTATAACCAGCGCCAACCAGAAGCCATGTAAAGAGCAGTGTGTGTCTTCCTTTGACGACTTCCTCTACAGCTGCTTCAAGACCTTCCTAGTACAAGTTTGGCCTGTTATCAGGAAGACGATTTTTTTCAGTGAACTTGCAGTGCTTTACTACAAATAAAAAGTGATTGAATTTAGCGCTGGAGCACTATCTAGGAACACTACGAAATTGAAATCAACCATTTTCATCAGGTTAAGAATCCTCCGGTGTTTTGATAGGGGAATGTGCGAAGAACCCGGGGGAAAAAAAGAGAACACCGGAGAAAACGGAGAAAAGAAATTTAAGCAACAAACGACTGAGCAGTGCGACTTTTCTTCACAGCGAAAGTGAAGTTTGAGAACTTCTTTTAAATTATGGTACATATTCTGCCCTTCGTTAGTAACGCACGCGAGTTATACAATTCCTCGCCAAAAAGCTAACCAATCAGACGAAAGCTTTCGATTGGCGAACTTCAAGAGGGCTCTATCACGGTGTCACGGTTCCAAGTTTTGCTGCCAAAGTGTCTTTGTAACCTTTACTTGTGCCCATTCTAGGAGGAGGATATCAAACGATGTGTGTGGTTTTGTTGTTGTTGTTCTTTTCTTTTGTTCTTTCTTTTGCGAGAAGAGCCATCCATAACACATTTTTGGCCATGTCTAAAAGATGACGTGCACAAATTTAAAAACAAAATAGGTTAAATCTTTCGAAATGCAATTCATTTCCTTCCTTGCCGTCGGTCACAACAGAAGACAGTAAAAAGTCTCAGTGCAGTAACATGGTTTCCAATAAACAAACTGCGTTATTATTTTGGATTTTCACTGATTCAAAGACATATTTTGGCATTCGTCAGTGTACCCTGTGAGCAGTGGATTTTAGTCTGACGGGTGCCGTCAGCCGCGCATGGTCGACAGAGAACCGGTCGCTTGCTGGCATCGGTTTCTCTGCCGTGGCCACCAAAGCGGATAAGAGACAAGGATGCACTGCTCGCAGGGTATCTACAGTGGCACCAAAATAGCGCGATAGCTCCTGCTTAAAGCGAAATAACATTTTTACAAAAGAGATAACATTTTTACACAAAAACAGGCTGCTTGTCCATATTACACAAAATTGTCATATAACGGCGATAAGTTGGTTATTGAGCTGCTAAAGTTGTCAGATATCAGGAATCAGGGTATTGACCTTGATGTTCATTCTTTATTAATTAATTTATTATTATTATTTTTTTTACCTTCAGTTGACTAGGTATGCTGTAGCCAGCAGCGCCGACTCGTTTAAAACCACTAGTAGATTCCGAGTGCACGAGTGCATATTTTTCGCCGGCGTTTGTTCAAGGGTCATTCAGGTCATCTTCACAGTCACGAACTGATATACCGCGTGCCTCTCAACGAAAGTTGAAGTAGATACTGAGGCCTGATCCACACTAATACGTTTTCAAAAGTATCCGTTTTCATTCTGGCGAAACCGAAGCATAATATGTTCATCCACACTAGCGTTTTGGTATCGTTTTCACCTATATTTGGGAACTGATTGCGCATGTGTTAAAAAGTTGAGTTCAACAGTCTCCCACGCTTTTTACGTCACCGTTTTCAAAAGTCTCCGTTTTCACCGGCGTTTTAGAGCGTTTCAGTGTGGTTGAAAAGCCAAAATGCAACAAAAAGTATGCTGTTTCAAATGAAAACGTATTAGTGTGGATGAGGCCAGAGAAGCGAAAGGCATGTAGCATTTGAAGAATCGAATTTTTAGTGCTGAAGCATAGCATTGTCAGAATCCTTGAAACATTTGGGCGCCGTAAAACTAAAGCCGATCCGGCACAGTAGCTGCTGGTGGTCAGCAGTGAGCACTATTCAGAATTATGTGCATAACGTTTTGGCCTCTCACCAAATGAAATAGCTTGAAGGCGAGAGTCAAATGATTATCGCTGTTGTAGCGATTTTCGACGAATCGAGTGTCATAAAACCAACAACAAAGTAATTACCTTAACCAATGACAATACAATGGGCGAATCTTAATACCAGAAGGGTCAGAAATCTACAAACACGACAAATTACTTTCAACACTCAATTGAAATCCGCTTAATCTTGTCTTAAAGTTTTCTTTTTGGTTTGTTTGTTTGCTAGTTTTTTCCCCTAGAAAGTAGTCACACTTTGGAAAACTATAAATATTTTGGAAAAGATCACGAATGTTTTTGCTTCAAGCTCGATTTAATTACCCTGCCTGGCCAGGACATTCGCGCGCGCCCATATGGACGTTCTCACGAAAAACATACACAACCGGCTCAGGATATATGATATTTGGGGTTTACCTCGGTGTAAAAACGCGACAAGTTGTCGCACTGACACGGCTGGAAATACAAGCCTCGGCGTTAAAAATTTGAAGATGGTTAAACGGTACTTTTAATTCAGTTTATTTATCTAACTTAAGATTTCTACACGGTGGGTAAGATTAAATTGGAATTCTCCGGGATTCACGAGTCTTCTTCTACTTCTATTTTAATACATTTAAAGCGCTTCTCCATCAAGGAGGCTCTACCAATTAATGGATATCGAACAAATCGTCTACGTTAACGTTGTTACGTTTTTGTGCCGCTATATTTTGTTTGTTGTAACTTGCAGCGAGCCCAACAAATATTCGAAGAAACATGGAATTCCTCACACTTTGAAAATATTGGCATTCATCTCCGTAATCCCGATCTCACACGGCAGCAATCAAGGTATTCAGGTTTACTTCATTATGTTCATATTGATTTTCATCGCAATTTGATAGCTACCGGCACCTTTAAGTTAAACTCCGGCAC
>BLFK01000453.1:220583-250583 GCA_014634185.1 Astreopora myriophthalma | reverse complement strand
AAACAAGGCTAACCCTGACACCCTATCCTAATACGACCTAACCAATCAATGGGTATGCAAATCCGCGGATCCATGCTATTTTTTTTTAGCCTGATCCTCGTTCCCACGCTAGTTGTGTTCAAATCAGAATCTGCTCTTAACTACTCAAAAATTAGTCAACAAACAATAACACGTTGGCCGACCGAAGATTAACGATCGGGGCCGAGTTGTTCGAAGCAGGGTTAGCGCTAACTCCGGGTTAATCGCATTAAAACCTGTAGGTTGTCATGGTATTTATCCCGGGCTAGCACCAACCTTCCTTCTGACACTTTGGCCCAGATTTGTAAATGTAGTATAAAGCAAGCGCCGACAAACGAGACGATAGGTTAATAAAGTAACTTTTACTTAGAAATCCACGGCTAGCCTACTGTGCGACGAACAGCAATCGAACTATTATTTAAGTAGTTCGAAGACACATCCTGTTATGATAGTGGACAGACAGAGTCCGGAATTTAGGCCCAAATTTTCAGTTGACCGGCGCCGGATCGAACGGGATTTTTCAAATCCGCGAATCCGCGTAAAGGAATTTACGAACTGACATAGAACAATTAATTTGGCAGGTTTGGGTGCTATTGCTTATTTATGAAGTGAGCCATTCATGAGACGAACCGCGTGATTCATAATATAGCAATTTCCTTAATAAAATATTATAATCAATAGTGTCGCAAGTTTTTGATAAGTCTGTTAAATTTTATGCAAGCAAACAAGTAACAACAAACAACATTTCTTTCTTTTTTAGATTTAATTGTATATGAGACTTAAGTAAGTGACTTATCCCGTAAATAGCTACAGAAATCGAATCGTGGCGGGGAAGACAAATAAAAGAACACACCTCTGTAAGAACAGTAAGTTTAAACATAGCTACACTTAATCTAACAAATGAACGATACAGGTTGAATGAAAATTGGTTATTAGCAAATATCTATAAATTAATAAGGGACATTGAGTTTACTCGCGACTATTTAAGATAACTACTTAGTGGTACAGGTTAATGTAAATTGGTTATCTACAAATATCTATTTAAGCAATAGAAAACTTTTTCCGTGTTTACGTAGCCTCAGGTAAACACGAGAAGGGGTTGGGAGAATTCGAGACTGTTAAGCAAACCCGAGACGCAGTAAAGGGTTTGCATAACTGTCGAGAATTCTCCCAACCCCTCGAGTGTTTACGTTAGGCTATGTAAACACGGAAAAAAAGTCCTCTATTGCTTTTATAAAATATTTCTAAAAAATAATTCGACAAATGAAGGAAAATGCTGTTTGTTTTACTTCTTGATTGATACAGGTTTTCTCGATACACGCTCATATTTCCTACCAGCCAATCAAAACGCACGTTTGACAACACAACCAATCAAAATTCGTGTGATGTCACAACCGTGCTTACATACTCTCATCTAAACACACCTATTGACCAATGAGAGCGCGCGTACTATCCTAATTATTTTATAAAAACTACTAAAGGTAACATGTTGTAGAATTAAAAAGGCCACTGTTAAAGTAAAATAATAGTGAAGATAATAATACATATGATAACTAAGCTTATCCAACTTTCTTAATTATGTAGGAACACAACAGCATTGACGAGACCACGAGCCACGATTGATGCTCATTGCCCAGCAGTCAGCAGCTTCGAGTAATGGGTAGAATGTAAGGAACGAAAACCAGACTGTTGACGGGAATTGAAAGAATACGATTCTCAGTAAGACAGCGATGTAATTGGTCGTACACTACCGCCTCAAATACTCTGGGCTCGACTCGAATAACCGATATATCGGTCAATAATTAGTGAGATCGTTCCGTTTTCCAGAACTTTTGTACAATAGGGTAACCGTAGGAGACTTCAACTCATGAGGAACAATTCCACTTAGCAAGGATTGGTTAGCTATTAAAGTTAGAGACTCGACGATTAAATCAGGGCACTCCCTTAACAATTTATCTGCATGAAATTGTGTCCCATCCAGTGGCTATTGACTTACAAAGCTTGGAGAGGAGATACAAACCCTGGGCATATATTGTTTCCTAAAAGATGAACTCTTTGGAAGTTCCACGAAGAAACTCTTCATAACTCGTATTAACATCTGTGGCACTTCGTTTAAGGCTTTGTCCAACCTCAATAAGGAATTAATCATTTTTTTCTCAAGCCGGTCTATGAAGTTCATTGCCTTTTTCAAGATAGTGGTTATCCGTGGGGATTTGTTTGGACCTATGCCTTTAGTTTTCACAGGAGCGCGTTTGTCATAAACACTTAGGAATATTTCTTTCTATAATATTTTCTATTTTTGGTTAATACGCTGTTTGTTTTACCGATTTGTTTCCTAAGGCTTCCTCAGCAGGATGGTCCTGATTAATCCATGAATCGAAGAATCGTAAAACTAAAGAAACGAAATACTTAAATTTGAGAATCCAACGTATCTAACAAAAATGCTATCGACACCGGCGCAAAACAAATAAATAAAGCGTTACAAGGACAACAAATAACATACCTTTATACAGCTACGAGACCGTGGAAAATTTTTAACCTAAAGGTACATAAAGGTTTCTAATCGAGACGCCCAAAACGAGCGAGACAAGACAAACCCTAACCAACTTCAATTTATCCTTCGCGTAGCACATGGATTTCTTTTACTCGCTAAGATCCTTGCGGAAAACGTTTGACACATATCCTTCATGTAAGCTACAGGTGCATTTACAACACTATGATTGCATGACATAAGTAAGGGCAGTGCTTGCTAGGTTGCCGATGATCGACACTGAGCAAAAGCAAAGTAATCGTTGAATATTAGTGCCAAGGGTAACTCTACGATAGAGTTGCATCCCCTTTTATATAATAGGGAGTTTACGAAACGACGACGACAACAACCGTTGGCCACGAGGACGTCATTTAAAAGCACAAGTTCACGTTATTGGTATCACTACGCAGCTCTTTTAAGTCGTTCCGCATTTCAAATGTATAGTAACTGTTGACAGAGGAATTAAAGTGGTTAGAAACTTAGAGAGAACTGAAAATCCATCATCATGTGCTAACGTCCTACTCGGAACGGCTACCTGAAATTTGATCATTTCAAGCCGTTGTTCAGGAGATGACGGCAAAGAAATATACCAAAAAAGTAAAACGCACGTGCAGAGCGAGCAGAGCATGCAGAGCCGCTATTTTTGCTCACTAAACCTTTTGTCTTCTGGTGTTCTCGTTGCCGTCGGCGTCGTCGTTTCGTGAGCTCCCTGATAGGGAAGTGACCAGTTACTTGGCACTAGTAATTTACGGGCAAAACTTCAACGGAGGCCGGCTGTGATCTACCGCCCAAAAATGATAAGAGAGCTCTTCTAAAATCTGGTATTCTAAAAGCGTATAATATTGGGTTAACTAGGGAGTTTGCAAAAAATAAAAAATAAAAAAAAAGAGAGAGACCCATCTAACTGTGGGGAATACCATTTAAACCACAACAGAAATACAAGTAACTGCAAAACAGAAAATGGCAGTGTTACTCAATAAAGATACCACGGTCACAATCATTAGTGTCTTGGTCAGTTTTCTTTGTCTGTTAACTGCACCATGATAACGAGGTTTTCTTCCGCAGTACATTTTGATGGCTACGACGGTGTAAGAAACAACGGTGATAAAACAACAAAGAGACAAGAATGATACAAGTACAAAAGAGCCCACTTCGTTTAGCAAACAAAATAAAGTTATGCATAGCCCAGCTGCAAACCAAACGGCCGCAACAGCCGCCCAAAAAATCCTCTTCTTGACGAAGCGATGTCTGAATGGACGAAGCATTGTGTGCATCCGCTCCAAAGAAATAGCGGCGAGGTTTGTTGCTGAGGTTACTGGAAACCGCCATAAAAAGCCATCAAGCAATGAGATTGAGGTTCCGCAGGGAGTACTCATCAAGCCAAATATTGCTCTCCGAAAGGTTAAAGTTCGCGACCCAAATAGGCGGATAGACATAACCAGCGAAACTCCTCCAACAAGCATGTCTGCAACTGCTAGGTTGATCACCAGGTACATGCTACGCTTGAGAAAACTGCGCTCCTTTAGGTAAACAATGATTGTGAGGACGTTAAACGTTACTATAGCAGCAGCCTCGGTGCTATATAAAGTAATCCAGGCAATGGACTCAGGCGAAGAAAGCGCACTGAAATTTGAAGTTTCCTTTTGCTGATGAGAATAGTTAGCCATCTGCCTGCAAAAAGAAAGCGGTGGTGAAATATCGGGATTAACTCTAAGAATTGTCCCACACTTTGTTATGTCTAGAGAATCCTGGCTTTGACAGCGTTAAAAATGAGCGTTAGAAGGGACCCGACAAAACGGAAAAAAGGATTTAGCGCAAAGACCTCAACCCACATGGATAGGGCCGACCATTGCGACTATACAATATACATTGGGGGCATTGCAGAAGTGAGTTTTAAAAAAGTTGTTTTAAAGCATCGTATATGTTTTGCCCTTTGTTAGTAACGGGAATTATGCAATTCATTTCCCGCCATAAAAGCTAACCAATCACCCTCATCGACCATATGCATGTCAGTTTGCATTTGAACTGTTCTTTAGTGGATTAGGTATGCTGTAGACACCAGCGCCAACTAGTTTAAAAACGATAGTGGACCCGCGAGCTTTATTTTTTTTTTCTCGGGGGTTTCTTCAAGGGCCTTGCAGAACTTTATATGTCGCGTCCCTCTGAATTGGAAGTTGAAGAATAGTCCATAACTATACTGAGGCGGGATCTGCATGCAGCTTTCAGTGCTGGCTAGCGATATTTGAATACAGGAAAGAGTAAGGCCCCGTTAAACTAAAAGCGACCTGAGCAGATGTTAGCAGTCAGCAAACAATCAATGCTATTCGGAACTATAAATCCATGAAGCGAGCGAGGGAATAATTGCTGTTAGTTTTGCTTCTCATTGGTTTAAGTTTACTGACGTAGCGCATGATGTTTTGGCCAAACACGTAACACCAAGCACTAATTTTTTTACAATATTTTGCGCATGCATTTTCATTTTCATTCTATCCACCCGCAGCTGAAAGCTCCGTCTGATAGTTCCAATGGCTATTGCACTAGTATGTAGTGACTTTTTTTAAGCCTTCGCTGATCCAGATGTGATATAGTGTCGATTAAAATAGCTCCATGACGTCAAGATGTATTAATAAAGGAGCATGCATGTGCACATGGACTAAACTCAGTTCCAGTCTCTTCAGCCAAATCGATGTCAAATATTACCCTACAGTTTGGACTTGAACTTGGTTTTTGGAAATGTGAGGAAAAATTTTTGTACTTATGTAATAATAATAATGATAAATGATAATGATAATGATAATAATAATGATAATGATAATAGTACTAATACTGTATTCCTTTCTATGTACTGGTGAACTTTGGCTTTCATCCTCTCTCCTGTTGAGCATTTCCTTTCCTTTCAACTACTTTTTTGATCTCTGGGGATTGCTAATTATTCTGATATGCACAATAAAGTGCGAAACACCCTACCCCTGGCGAAGACAAAAATTGAAATAGACCTACCCATGGAGAGAGGGATATTGGAAATGCCCTGCCCCCAAGCCAAGAAGATCAATCAAATCTACACCCTATGCTCAGCCTCTTCCCCCGCGGACTTAACAATGACATGGCATAAATATTCCGTAATGATCAACAGTAAATGACCCCCTTAATGGTAATTTCTCAACATGAGATCGAAAAACTTAGTTTAGACAAGGTTTAAACAGTCATGAATTATTTTATAAACGTTCGTCAATACGGTCGCAAAAGCAGTAATATGGTAATCACTTTCAAAAAAAGACAACACTTATTAGTTTGCGATGCATGTTTCGACATTTCTGTGTCATATTCAGTTGCACTCACTTGTGCAGTTTGAGTTTGAATTTGAATGTGTACAGAGTAACGTAAAGACTGCGTTACGAAGCTGCCTAGAAAGACAAATAAACTCGGATTTTCCATTTGATATGCAGTGTTTCTTTTATTTTAATTTATTCCTGTAAAAAACACCTCCCTCAAAATTTGCGTAATATGTGGAAAATGCACGTCACGTCAATGCACGTCAAGGCAATAGTTTCTCCTGAATCGAGTGGGCCTGGACATTGACAGGGTTGAGCAAACTTTTTGACGGCTTATACTTATTTTTTATCCCATTTCTTCTTGATCTAATGACATCAGGATGATACTGAAGGTTTTTATCAGTTATTTTTTATGTATTTATTTATTTATTTATTTTTATTTTTTTATTTTCACTTGCCTATTTATATCTTTATATACTGATAATGTTAATGATAACGATACCAATAAATAGGTGGGGGAATATTCCGCAGGCATCTTTGTCCTTACAAATGCTCCCACCTACTCGATCTATTATCTAACTTCTAGTACAGGAATATTAATATGCCTTGGAGAGTACTCTTCTCAGTAAGCTATAAACTGTAAAGCCCACGTGTATCATATGAGCCCGCTAACCGGGCTGACCGTAACGTAAGAGTCTTTTTGCCAGTTTCGCTTTCTAAGAGTGGTGGCATAGTTCGTGCAATGGACTTCAGACTTGTCCTTAAAAACTCTTTCCCAGCACCGCGCGGTATCTATCGGTACAATTGCACCGATAGCGGAAATGGGCATAGAAAATTTGCGTTATATCCGGTTGCCTTAAAACTCCACAGAAAGGAAGTCTAGATAATTGGCCAATCAGAAGCCAAGTTTTAACGGGATCTGTCTATAGAAGCCTACGTCACAGTCACTTCCGGTCACATCTTTTGAATGCACGCGCTCGGCCGCCAGTAGTTTCCCGTCGGCGAAAACTAAAATTCGCTTGGAAAAGGTTTTAAAGGTCTAATTTAGCCAGAAAAGGACACTGAAAGCATTTTCAGGCATAAGCGAAGCCATCTTTATCCTTTCGAGGCCATATAAAAGCGAGGAAACGTCTAAAAGGTCAGAGATAATTTTATGCCTGTTTGCAGTTTTAACTGCAACATTTAACATTTAAAAATATCCACACGTGTTGTTCGCCGGCTATTTTCCTTCGTTTCGCTCGCCTTTTTTCCTTCTAAAACTTGTTGTTTGCTTGTATTTCGATATATTTCGATGTAGAAAATCATTTTCTATCCTTTGGGACCGATATTTTGGCAATTAAAGAATGTTTGGACTCGTTTGTGAGAACAGATGTGAAAATTGAATTATCGCTGCTTAGCAACGGCTCGCAAAATAGGCAATTGGATCCGTACTATTGATTTACGCATCAGATTACCAGCTTGCGTTACGGAAAAAAATTCTCAAAAATTCGAGATTTGATCGATCTTTCTGAAATTTTCGACACTTAAAGGTCATATGCTAAGAAACTTTTTCCGAATTGATGAAAAATTCCCGGTGACCAACTTGATAGGCCGAAGTCGCTTTTAAAACGATTTTTGCGAATTTTTTCGGGGATCTCAATTGTTTACGTTCATTATCTGTATGATTTTTCTCTGCCGATATATTTTTTTCCCTTGGAGCTTATTAAATAACCTTTAAAATGAGGTATAATTTGCCACATAACTGTGAATACTTGTAAAAATAAAAGCTTTTATTTGAGAGCGATTTTTTTTCGCACGAGTCATTTTGACGAGAAAGAGTTTCGACTTCAACTTTTCTACTGCACCAGAACCAGTGACTTGATTAACATATGTAAACTCGTTTTTATCCCCCAGCCTTGTGGCTAGGGATTGCTGACAACTTCAGTCTCGGGGAAAGACTATTTTAGACAAACAACTCTTACAAGAAAAAAAGGGGACAGCGCTAATTTCTCTTACTTCACCCTTTGCTATACACCAAAGAAAACGGGTTACTCTCGGTCTTTAGGATTAACCTGTCTTAATCGTATGCGCCGATTTTCTTTTTCGTTCAAGAGAAAAGCTTACCTTTACTTAGCGCAACTTGAAAATGGCAACGAGGAACAGGCTCTTCCAAAACTTGACCAAAAACCAACTACAAGTGAACGGGACAGCAGTATGGTTGCTTTGCGTCCTTCTACCGTGAGTTTTCACGTCATCAGTTGATGACTGGAACGCAGTACACAGTTAATTCAGCTTCGATACCATCAATTGTCAACGATTGCTTGACGTGACAACTTATAACGAAGCTTTTACTCAAGGTCAATTGACGGTTTTTCAGTGCACCTTGTCTTTGCTATTTTTAGACTATCAAATAGCAACGACCAAATAACAACAAGCTTATTCGTACTTTTCGTAACCCTGTTGACTTTCTCTGAAGGAAAAGTTTGGCAATAGACGGTACAAGATTTTGAAACCGGCTTTTTATATTCACTGAACGAAAAAGCAAACAAACGAAAAAAAAAAACAATAAAATAAATAAATAGATTCCGATACCACCTCGAGAGGTGATTTTCTTTTGCTACATGGATCTGCAAGTTCCTAATTTACTGGGCCGGGTTGTTCGAAGCAGGGTTAGCGCTAGCCCTGGGTAAAGTCTGATTAAAACCTATAGGTTGTCATGGTATTTAACACGGATTAGTGGTAACCTTCCTTGGAACAACTCGGCCCAGGAGTCTTTCTTTTACTACCCCGCTTAAACTTTCTGAGCATCTGTTACATGCGGAGGGATTGAGCATCACACACACACACACACACACACACACACACACACACAAAATGGCGGATCACACCAACCTCGTGTTCTTTTTATTTTTTTTAGGGGGGGGGGTGAATACCGTGTTCCTTTACTTTATAAGCCCTACACACTCCCCCTTATAAAAAAAGGAGATGTCGTCCTCGACATTACTACACGGTTATCCAAAACGAGCAATACACAAGTCTTCTCCTTTTCATTCCTTAGGCCAAGTGGAAAGGGGTGATCAGGCCCTAACCGCAAAGCTACGGGTACAGCCACTAAAACTTGTACACACGTTCATTTTGAATACTCTTAAAGTTCAACGACTTCCACTGGCAAACTACAAAGTTTGTTGTTGCCAAGTAACAATTGAAACTGATGTTCTGTCCCCTCTTTGTTGTTGTTGTTTTTGTTGTTGTTGTTTTAACACCATTTAACAAAAAAAGAAATGTTCACAAAGTTTGTGTCAGAATATTTCTGATCAGTTCAGCAAGGATACAAGCCAACGTGTCCGTATGGTGTGGGATAAGTCATCGGCCAAACAGAGTTCATCCACACATTAGGAATTCCTCCCAGGTGTCCTGGTGCCAAGGGTACAGTTACTGGTGCCACTCCCGCATTGTGGCTAATTAAACACACTCCTGCTGGTTGATAGTAGCTCGGAGTTCCAAAGGTGTCACTCTCTTATCGGTCTCCTTTGACCTGGCCTGACTTCCGACTGCTCTGCTGCAGATGGTTCAGGGACTGGATCTGTTGGTGGTTGTATCTGCCGTTCAGGGGGGTGGGTACCGCAGGCCGCTTCCTCATCAGCGCATTCCTGGATGGCTGAAGGCTCCTTGGCTGAGCAGGTACTGTCTGAGAACGGGGTTTCAGGCTCAACCGGAATGAAGGTTAACATCCCTTCGGGTTCTTCATCCGAACTGCTTTCAGCATTTGAGGCCAATGGTGGCGCTATACGCGACTGGGAAGTTGACAACTTTCGTTTTGATCTTTTGCGGGTGTTGCCAGGTATTTCTTCGAAAGGAAGATCATTACATGGCAGTAGAAGGTTACAGTGAATCACGCGGTGTCGCCCTCCACCAGATTCAGGCTTGATTTCATAAACTGGACTCTCTTCGCCCTTCCGGGCCACTACCCGGTGGATGGTGTCTTCCCAGTAGGATCTCAGCTTCGCAGGGCCGCCTCTTTCACTTAAGTTTCGTACAAGGACTCGGTCGTCTGGCTGGAGTACTGGACTGTTAACCCTTCGGTCATATTGCTTCTTGCCTCTAAGTCCAGATAGCTGAGATTTCTTTGTAGCTATTTCATATGCTTCTTTCATCGCCGCTTGCCACTCCTTGACATAAGCTGGGTAGCTTGGATAGGCGGTGGGTGTGGTACGGAATATTACGTCGATTGGAAGCCTTGGGGAACGGCCAAACAATAGGAAAAATGGCGAATATCCTGTCGCTTCATGGCGAGTGCAATTGTAGGCATGAACCACCTTTTGGAGACTATCCTTCCATTTGGACTTCTGGTGCTCAGGCAAAGTTCTTAGCATGGATAACAGCGTTTGATTCAGTCGTTCTGTCTTTCCGTTTCCTTGTGGATGATAAGGCGTTGTCCGAGATCGGACCATACCACAGCATTCCTCAAGCCGATGGAACAACTGATTTTCAAATTCACCTCCTTGATCATGTAAGATTCTTGCGGGAAACCCGAAACGCAGTATAAAGTCGTTATACAACTTGTTCGCTGCTGTTCGTGCGGACTTGTTGGTGGTTGCATATGCCTGGGCAAATCTTGTAAAATGATCCACTATAACCAGGATATACTCGGATCCCCCTGCGCTTGTCTCAAGGTGTACAAAGTCCAACAACACCAGTTCGAAGGGTGCGCTACTCTGTATGATCTCCATTGGTGCTCTCGGCAAGACGTTTGGTCTCTTTTGTTTGATACAGCTACAAACATGCGTCACATAATGTTCAATGTCTCTTTTCATCCGGGGCCAGTAAAACCGTTCCCTGGCAAGATGAAAGACCCTTTCTGTTCCTAAGTGTCCCATTTCCTCATGTAGTTCTTTGTAGACCATTCGGTGAAACTTCAGTGGGAGGACAATCTGTAGGTTCGGGCCACTTCTGCGCCTGAGGATTCCGTCTTCTCCAACAACGAGTTTATTCCATTCACGTAAAAGGGACTGTACTGCCGGTGATGCCTGGCGTCTGTCTCGTGCTGCGAGTGGTTTGCCGGTTTCCTTATACCGAATCACCTCACTCATCACCTTGTCTGCCCTCTGAGCCTCATACAGTTCCTTAGGTGTGAGCGGTTGAACCCTCGGTTCACAATCCACGTTCATAATGTGTCCCCATTCACTTGGCCGGCAAGATAGCGATAGTAACCAAGCTGAATCTCCTGTCTTCTGAGCATTCAATGCTTCCACTGTGGCTTTAATCCAATCAGGTTCTACTTCTTCAGTGCACATGTCCATGAACTGCTCCATGTGTATCCTAGAGAGTGCATCAGCATCCCGGTTGGCCGTCCCTGGCCGGTACTTTATCGTAAAATGGAAGTCAGCCAGCTCTGCCACCCAACGGTGTCCAGTTGCATTCAATTTCGCGGTAGTTAAGACATAGGTCAACGGATTGTTATCTGTGTAGACCGTAAAGTGCGGGGCATAATACAGATAGTCCCTAAACTGTTCGGTTATGGCCCACTTGAGTGCCAAAAATTCCAGTTTGCTGGAGTGAAGATGGTAGTTTCGCTCCGCTGCAGTTAGCGCACGAGATCCGTAAGCGATCACCCTCAGTTGACCATTCTGCTTCTGGTAGAGTGCTGCCCCAAGGCCTTGTCCTGACGCATCAGTGTGAAGAATAAATGGCTGCGTGTATTGCGGGTAAGCCATCACAGGTGGATTACTGATGGCGTTGATAAGTTGATCCAATGCGGCTTGGTGTTCACTGCTCCAATTGATTGGCTCCCGAGATAACACTTGTCCCTTATTTTTGACCGGTCTTTTATTTCGCCTTTGAGTTCGCCGTGGCGACTGTCCTGTCTTTTCCGGTTCCTTAAGGAGATCGTAAAGAGGCTTTGCAATCTTGGCGAAATCTCCAATGTACCTCCTGTAATAGCTCAATAGTCCAGTCAGTTTACGGACTTCACCCACAGTTTTTGGCATAGATTTTCTAAGACTTGTGACCGCTTTAGTAGTCTCGGGATCAATACTGTGTCCAGCTTGGTTTACAATTCGGCCTAAGTAGCGGACCTCTCGCTGGAACAGACTGCACTTGTTTGGCTTCAATTTCACTCCATGTTTGCGCAGGCGTCTTAGCACTGTCCGCAAATTCTCCACATGTTCTTCAAACGTTCCACTATAAACAATGACATCGTCCAAGTAAGGAATGCAAATCTCGTCGCGGATACCTTCCAAACAACCTTCCATAAATCGCTGAAAACTTGCTGGTGAATTACTTAATCCAAATGGGATGCGAGTCCACTCATGAAGTCCCCAAGGTGTAATGAAGGCAGTCAGGTGTCTACTCTTTTCGCCAACAAAACCCTGATGATACGCCTTTCCCTGATCTAAAACTGAAAACCAAGAGTTCCCGCCAAGATTATCAAGTGTCTCTTGGATTCTTGGTATTGGGTGTCTATCTGGTACTGTCTTACGGTTCAGTTCCCTGTAGTCCACGCATAGGCGTAACCCTCCATCATTCTTCCTCACACACAGCACGGGAGATGAACAATTTGACTGAGACTTGGTTATCCATCCCCGGTTGAGTAGATCTTCAATGTAGTGTTTAACTTCAGCGTACAGGGGACGGGGAATTGAAGAATAGGTTTTCTGGACTGGCGTGGTGTCTGACAACTCCAGATTCAATTGAAGTCCATCTATCCGTCCCATGTCATCATCATCTTGGGAGAACGACTCAGCCTCCTCCTCTAACATGGTCATGGCCAACTGTCGTTGACTTTCTGTCAGGTCACCTAACACTACGGCCGGTGTTTTGAAGGACTTTCTTTCGTTATCAAGGCTCCTGTTGACTTGAATTGGGTCACTCTCTTGGCGTTGAGGCACTGGTGGGCTTCCATCCCTAGGTGAGGTACCATCTGTTTCCCTTGGATCCACAGCTTCCAAATGAGGGAGGTCCTTTCTTACAACTTCCAACGGAGTAACCGATTGCACTAGCTGCAAGTGTCCCAGTAGTGTTCGCCGGCCAAGGACTACATCATGCTTTGAGGTGTTTCGGACTGAAATATTCACCCTATGTGGCGACCCTCTCGGTAAGGTGAGTAGCTGCTCCACCACTTCCAAGTCGGCTGGCCAAGGCATATACCTGGGTCTGGTTCAAATAACACTGGTGTCCTCTCCTCTAGTGGACCACAATTAATTCTATATGGTATTGTCACTGTCTGCCCACCTGGTACTGTCAGGTCCCGCTTACCGCTCTTCAACACACCGATATCCTCCACACTTGCTGTTTGCACCAAATCAACCAACGCAGTAACATTCTCCTGTGCTACGTCCTTCAAAGCCATACTCATGATGTCAACAATGGAGCTGCTCCCTTTGGTTTCTCTATCCTTCACTACATTCACATTTTTTTCACATTCCCATTCTTTATTCTTTATTCTAATAAGTATTTAAACAAATTGGACATGCCCACAGGTAGCTAGCTAATCTAGGTGGGTCATGTCTTAACTAAAAAAGTAGGTATACAAGTTTACAGAAGTAGGAAGTTAACTAAAAGTAGGTATAGAAGCAAAGATACTACAAAAATACTATAATAATACAATGAAGGCTATACTTATTATTCTGAGAATACATAAAAGCTTAAGAAGATTTGACCTTTTGAATGATGTTTCGTATGTCGAGATAGGAGTCCTCCGAGGACAGAATATCGAAAAGTACTCTTTTAATTTTTCTTTTAAAGTCATGTTTTGAAAGATTCCTTAGTGTAAGAGGCATCTCGTTCCAAATTTTTGTTCCAATTCTAGAAAACGAGTTCAATTGAATAGAGAGCCTAGAGCTTTGTGTGTAAAAGTTGAGCGAAGCAGAGGATCGGGCACTATAGGGGTGAATATTGGGAATATCTTGAAACAGGTCTCGAATATTTCTAGCCGCATTTATGTTTCTAATATCAAACATCAGGTTAGCTGTAAGTTCATAATAAGAAAATTGTAGCGGTAAAATACCGGCATCGGAGAATAGAGGAATTGCATGCTGATTGCGGTCAGAAAAATAAATAAATCGTAGAGCTCGTTTTTGCATCTTTAGAACCTTATCAAGATATGATTTACGCGCCTGGCCCCAAACTATCAGCCCATAGCTCAAATAAGGCGCAACAAGAGATCGATAGATATTTATAAGAGTGTGTTTTGGAACAAGATGCCGTAGTTTAGATATTAGACCTATAGTTCGACTAATTTTAGTTGTTATATGATCAGTATGATGTTTCCAAGTTAAATTATTATCAATTAGTATCCCTAGGTATTTTATAAATTCCTTACATTCTAAAGCTACATTTTTATTCTGCTCGTTATCAAATATCATAATTTTAGGTTGACAGGTAAGTTTTCTTTGAGCAGGAGAAAATATCACAAAATTTGTTTTATTTATATTCAGGATAAATTTATTAGCCGTTAGCCAATCATACAATTTGCAGAGCTCCTGGTTTACAATTAACTCCAATGACCTAAGATTTTTGTCAGCATATAGGATATTCGTAACGTCAACAAACAGAAAAAACTTAAGCTTTTCAGAGCATTCTTGAAATATCGTTAATATAGATTAGAAAAAGTAGTGGGCCTAGGACGGAGCCTTGCGGTACACCACAGATAATATCATTTCTAGCAGATATATACGAATCAATTTGAGTTGCTTGTGTTCGGCCTTGTAGGTAAGAAGAAAACAATTTATTGATGACACCACGGAAACCATAGTGATCTAGCTTATGTAGTAGAATTTTATGATCTACAGTGTCAAAAGCTTTCTTTAGGTCAGAAAAAACTCCACACGAGAATAAGCGTTTGTCCATGTTTGTCTGCATGGTGCTCACAATATCCAGGATTGCATGCTGAGTTGAAAGTGTTTTACGGAAGCCATATTGAAATGGGGAAAGCAGATTGTGTTGTTCGATAAAAGATTCCATTCTCTTGAAAATCAATTTTTCAAAGATTCTGTTAAAATTGGATAGCAGAGAGATTGACCTATAATTACTTGGATCAGTATTATCATCTGTTTTAAAAATAGGAATACTACACTTCTATTACATTGTATTACTTCTATTACATTGTACCCAATGATTGGAGTTTCCAACTCATCTCTTGCAATGAGGAATGGTACGCGTACGGTTAGAGGACTGGATGACTCTGTGTTAGACGAGAGTTGAAACTGTGCTTCTACCCATCCTTCAAATGGTATGGTTCCACCATTAGCTGTCCTTAAATTCAGTCCTGCCTCCTCGCCAAGCAACTCTTCAATGTTTCTTAACCTTGAGGAAGGCAAATATTTCTCGAGCCAACTCTTTGACACAATAGACACCTGTGCACCTGTATCCCAAAGAGCTTCGACTGTGACCCCATTGAGAACACACGACACCTTACACTTCTTGCCAACCAACCTTGCAACTGTCACATGCTGCTTGGGTGCCATGAATTGCTCCTCTTTAGGGCTCTCCCTTCCCGGGGGGTTTATCTTCTTAGTAGTTGCCCCTTGTTGGATTGTTCCCCCTTCCCCTGGTGATGCATGCACTTCGTTCACCCTTGGGTTCCTTTGGCGAGGGGTCGAACCCAACTTGGATTTTCTTTCAGTTTCTTCTGAAACTATCACATTCATTTGCTGAATTAGGTCCTCATCCCGTACATCAGGTTTTTCTAATATTGGTCTCAATCTGCTTCGAATGGCCTCATCTTGAAGACCAGTGTCTACGGTGTGTAAAAACATACCCTGCACTAGCTTTTGATCATATTTCAACTGCGCATCAACCTCTTGAGAGGCAAACAGGATTTTCTGCCTTGAGTCGAGAGCTCTGATGAGAAAGCTTTGAGGATTTTCCTGTGGCTCCTGTACTAAAGTAGACAGCTGTCGGTACAGGTCTGTCGCACTCTTCTCCTGATAATGAGATCTCAAAATACGCCTTAACCGGGGGAGTGTCAAGTCACTCAGTCCTTCTAAATAGCTTCGTAATCTCATCCCTGGGTTAATAGCTCTGACCACTGCATCAACAACCTCGTGGGGTTTGTAGCCCTTTTTCAGTGCACCCTCAATTTGTCTCACTAGGCTTACAAAACTCAATTTGTCCTTTTGTCCTGGTTCCCCGATTTGGCCAATGATCTTTAGTTCTCGTTTAAAATCACTCGGTTGAAAGTACAATGGCTTTGACTCACCGTTCGCCTTCACATCCTCTTTGTTGTCAACATCCTTCACCGGTGGATGTGCTTTACCAGCGGTCAACGCCTCGAATTTCTGTTTAATCGCCTCGTATTCCAGCTTCACCTTTGCTAGTTCCGATTGAGAGGCTTCAGACTCCGTTTTCTTGCTTACCTCCTCGAGCGGTGGACAACAAGGCGTGTAAATTATTAGTCCAGTCCTGAAATCCTCTAATAACTCAATGTCCAGCTCCACGCTGCCCTCCAATTTGGCTTCGAGATGTTCTTCGATCAATCTGACAAGTCCCTTCCTGGTTTTATCCTTAATGTCCTTGTCACCGCAGCCTAAAGTCTTAGCGATCACTCCCAGCTCCTCAACCTTTAGCTGGCAGAGATGACTCTGAATCTGCATTTGAATGTCTTCGATCTCCATCCCGTGGCTCCCGGACAGGCCCCCAAATGTTACATGCGGAGGGATGGAGCATCACACACACACACACACACACACACACAAAATGGCGGATCACACCAACCTCGTGTTCTTTTTAGTTTTTTCCCATGATTCCTAACAGCCCTGTCCCCGAGGGGGGGGGAATACCGTGTTCCTTTACTTTATAAGCCCTACACATCTCTTTTCAAATTTGCCTGATTTCTAATCCATCGTGCTCTTCTTTTTTCCTTTTTTTTCAGGACATCAGTGCGAAAGGCAACAGTCGGAACCGGTGGGGTGGGAGGGGGGTACTCCCCTATATAAGTTATTGGTCTGAAAAACGGAATTGAAAAGACGAACACATTTATACGCTCTCGTGGTTCCCTTGAAAACCATACCTGATTTAAAACCATAATGCTCAAAATCTATAACCAAGTGAATAACAGAGAAAGAGAAGTAACCAAAATAAAACATTCGAGATGAAATTTCGGGTGAATTATTGACCGGCCCTACACAGCCTAATTTGAACGAGGTAAAGGATTCACAAACCGGCAGAGTACGACTTTGAGAAGCCAGTTGCACTGATTTTAGAGGCTAAGTATAACAGCGGGTATGGAAAATAGCATGTTTTGGTCCAAAATAGCGTCAGGTTTGGGGAAACGGGCGGCACATCTCCATCAAGAATTCCCAGGACTACTCCCCCTCCCCCCGACATTCGGAACGCTTTGTGCGTGTGTCTTCCTTTTCGACTTCCTCTTCAGCAGCTTCGGGAAAGGCGGGAGCTAAAACAGCACGTAGGCTTCAATCAACTTCCACTGCATGTGTCAATGAAAACCCTATAATTTGTCTGAGAATTATGCTTTTCGTAAGGTTGTCGTCTGTATTAAGTGTTCGGTCAGTCATTCACTCTTGTTTTAACCTCCCTACAAAGGCCACCTCTCCAAAACGGGAACAACCAGTAAAGACCGTCCCAACTGCAGAAATAACCTCTCAATAACGGCCAGCTGAATCAACGAGTTTTATCCTTTCTAGAGTTAAAGGTACGGAACGTTGACAATTATTCGTGGCAGATGTTTTAATTCACAATTATTGTCCCCATAAATTACGAACAGCTAGTTGAACTGATCGATAAGGTATAGAATACAGTAATATCATTCACATGATCAACTTGGATTGTGAAGTTTTTTGGCACAATACGACGCATCAGAATTGAACTTCATAGCCGCAGTTTTCCAGTGTGGTCTGAAGTAAACATGAATATATATACCACCAGAAAGAATAAACATGTTGTGACCTGAAAAAGAAAAAGTGTCATATGACACCCCTACCTCCCCACAACGGCCACCTCTCCACAATGGCCACTTTCGTCTGTCCCCAAGGTGGCCGTTGCGAAGAGGTTCGACGGTAGTACTGCACCGCACTTTGTAATAACCTATCAAAGAAATCATCCATCTATCATCTATCTTTCCGGGGCCCGCGCAGCAGGTTTTTGAGTGTTGGGCGGGACCAAGACACTAGAGCCCATTGGGGGTTATAAGGTTTTTCTTGAAAATTATTTTTTTGGTTTTATTTTATATTATTTTTTGTTCATTTTTTAATTATTATTTATTTATTTATTTATTTATTTTATTTATTTATTTTTTTTTTTTGCGCAAATGTGCTGGGATGGGGGCCTCCCTCCCTCAACGCCGTCCTTAAGACGCCATGTTAACGGCCGGAAACCAGCGAAAACGTCTGTAGTTTACTTTGGCTGCTTAAACCTTCCTTATCTCTAATGAAGTTTTAAACATTCGCATAAACACTTTTGTTAACATATTGGTCGTTGAGAGCTCAAGACCACAATGTGAATCGATGTTTTCACGTTCGTATCCTGTTTCGCATAAGCCGTCTCAATGTCACGCTGTCTGAAAAAACTGAAATTGAAACTGATCTTCTTTCCCAACAACGTATGCTATCGAGCTGAAAATTTGCAAGCACATATAGTTTTTAAGGTACTCCACTCATATTGTCGGCAGACGTCAGCAGATGGCATGTCGCAGGGCAAGTTGTAAATAACTCTAGCCGCTGTTCGGTGAAGCATTTCTAAAGAATTTAGCTGCTCTGCATTAAGGCAGCCTACCCATACGACGAGGCCATATAAAACTGCAGGCAAGATAACTTTATAGTATAAATCGAGTAGAACATCTCTTCCTAAGAAAAAAACTTCTCTTTCCAAGATTCAGGTTGTTCGCAAAACGTTTTCTTCCGTCTTTAAGGTGCTGTATCCAAGAAAGTCGATATTAATAATGGCGCCCAGGAGACGGGTGTGTTTAACGAACTCATTCCGATCCCACCCAATATTCACCGAATTTAGAGACCCGCTAAACGGTCTTTCCATCAATAACATTGCTTCGTGCTTCAGTTGCCGAGTGAGGAATTCGAGAGTTTCCTTGGCACCATGTGCGTAGATCAGACAAGGCTGTGTTAAGAGAAGTCAAAGCCGGCATTATCTACAGTATCGCCAGTGCAATAGACAGTGGTGTCATCTGCATACGTGAACACGGAGCCAGAGGGAACTGAATTTGGCAGGTCGTTTGTGTCTATAGGACGAACAAAGTGGGGTCCAGCACTGACCCTTGTGGAATATACCACATCTAACATTCACAATAACAGATTGCTGGCCGTTTATCTACGTCCACCCACGCAATTTCACAAACGAAACACAAAGGAAATGTTAATTCTCATCACACCTAACTTTCCTTTGCGCTTTTACCACTTCACTTATGACTCTCACTCAGCTTCTGGGATCAGTGACATTTGCAACCGACCTTCACATTTCACGGAAACAACCGCACACTCGTAAACGCCGCCAGTTTAATGTTGCGTTGTCAAAGAGAACGGCGATCTCGGCTAAGTGATGGACTGCAAAATTGTGTGTTGGTGTTTAGAGACCCTGCTATGTTTTCGACGGAGTACACCTGATCGAGCCAGTGATTTTATCAAGATAGCGCCTCTTCCAAAGCCGTATAGATAGATAGGTACTGCCTACAAGTTGAGGCTCGGGGAAACCCTGTCATAGACTAACACTTCCTTACATGAAAAAAGTGAGAATAGGCTTAACTTATGTGTCTTATTATATTCAAGTATATCCTTTTGGTTAAAAAAATAATCCTACCTTTAGTTATCGCCAGATAAGGAAAGCTGGAAACAGGGTCCTGCCAGAATTAACTGAAGAAAAACAACTGAAAGTACACTCGAGGGACAGCAGTGACAGAACGATTCTTTTGAATCCATTTTTTTTTTCTTTTGTTTGGTTTGTTTGTTTGTTTTGTTTTGTTTTCTCCAGGTTAAAAAGTCAACGGCCTGGAAGTCCGTATGTTAATTTTCGGCATTGGTGAATGGCAAATAACTCCTGAAGTAATTTACCTTCAAAGGCAGAATGATATCACGGAACTTTTCGCACCGCGCGAGTGGGCGGAATTCGGAAGTCCCTGCAACCTGGCTGATTCCGGGAGCAGTGGAAATTTGTTTAGCTCGAATTTGGCTCGAAAGAAATTGCGCGGTGATCGATTCCTGCAAATTCAAGCCAGGCGGTTTATTTTCTTTTCGCGCTGGGAAAACTTAAAAATGTTAGCCTTGTTCGGACCGGATGGAAAAAAAAACTGTGCCCTCTGTCCCGAGTATAAGGCGTCCCTTTAAATTGTCTGTGACCTCGGGCCGTGCTCAATTGACCTTAATTCACACTGCTGACTTCGAATGAATGTCCCAGTTTGCCAACAAACGATAGACGATGGCTCACATAAAAACGAAATTGGAAGGTCGTTATATTATTGAATGCAAAGGAAGATCAACCGGGATGAAACCCGCCCTGACAAGGAAAAAACACACCTGTTCGAAGTGGTGTTGTTGCTTGTTGACTCTTTCCATAACAATTAACTATTAATGAACCACTTTAATTTGAACTTCGGCGCCTGTTCAATTAGCGGTGAAATTAAGTATTGTTTAATGATTGAGCGGGAGTGTCTTAAATTCGATAAAAAGGCGACTTGGGAGTTTAAGCCTGGTTTCCATCTCGTTGTATCTGTCGTATCTGTCGTATGAAAAAAATTCATACGACAGATACAACTATATAGAAACGTCCCTTACAACCGCTCAATATGACAGAAACGACAGATACAACTTGTTGTATCAGATAGAATGGATTCTATCTCCTGCAACAGATACAACAGGAAATGGGCATACGACAGAAACGACAGATACGACAGATACAACGATATGGAAACCAGGCTTTATTAAACGCCTTCAGAAACATTCCATAACGAGCATAAGAAAACAACATTAGCACACAGTAGGACAAAACACTTCATTTCCTCCTTAATTAAAAGTTTTCATTGGTAAGGGTTTTGTCAAAACGTGCCCCTGCAGGTGACTTCTCCACAATAAGTTGTAATATGCATTCATAATAGCAATTATTGTAAAGTCGTTTTCTGACGCGTTAACAAAGTCTGTCTCTTGGATTCGCTATGATTTATAAGAAATGTCTTTTACCCTGTCAAGTGGAAATGAAAACTGCTAAAGAATATATGAAATGTCATACATTGTACTCCGGATTGGTTTTCATTTTCCCTCATATTGACAATGACAATTCTGTCACTAGCTCCAGAAGTATTTTTTTTGTTTTTTGTTTTTTTTCCTGTGGATGTGCATGGATATACAACTTTATAATTTTACCGAGTCTTTGTTTTATAATCGGGTTAAATTGTACCACTGAACATGCGGCCACCCTCTATAAGTACCAAAATAATTGTAGAATAAGTATGGTAAATTAAACCTCTATGAAGCGGCCATCTCGTTAAGCGGTTGCGGGCGCCTTTTTGCCGTTCCGATGAGAGTTATTCTGTTTTTTTCACCTCTATTAAGTGACCACCAAGCGTTTGCTACACTAAGGTGGGCTTTGTTTTGAACATGTTTTGAAGGAAAGTACACTCCGATATAGAAGGTGACGACTGATAAAAACATTCAAACACCTCTATTATGTCGTGATCTACAATTCCGCTCCCACTAAACTAAATGATAACTGCGTTTTTTTTTTGTTGTTTGTTTTGTTTTGTGTTGCTTTTTTTTTTCCAGGCTGTGGTTGTTAAATGGATCTATATAACTTCATGATCGTTTAGCAAGTCTTCATTTCTTTTGGGTTAAATTTTGCTCAAACCAAATAAACCGATAGTGTACCCAGCGCCAACCAGAAGCCATGTAAAGAGCAGTGTGTGTCTTCCTTTGACGACTTCCTCTACAGCTACTTCAAGACCTTCCTAGTACAAGTTTGGCCTGTTATCAGGGAGACGATTTTTTTTCACTGAACTTACATTGCCTTACTACAAATAAACAGTGATTGAATTTAGCGCTGGAGCACTATCTAGGGACACTACGAAATTAAAATCAACCATTTCCATCACGTTAAGAATCCGCCGGTGTTTTGATAGGGGAATGTGCGAAGCACCCGGGGAAAAAAAAGAGAACACCGGAGAAAACGGAGAAAAGAAATTAAAGCAACAAACGACTGAGCAGTGCGGCTTTTCTTCACAGCGAAAGTGAAGTTTGGGAAGTTCTTTTAAATTATGGTACATGTTCTGCCCTTCGTTAGTAACGCACGGGAGTTATACAATTCCCCGCCAAGAAACTAACCAATCAGACGAAAGCTTTCGATTGGAGAACTTCAAGAGGGCTCTACCACGGTGTCACGGTTCCAAGTTTTGCTGCCAAAGTGTCTTTGTAACCTTCACTTTTGCCCATTCTAGGAGGAGGATATCAAACGATGTGTGTGTTGTTGTTGTTGTTGTTCTTTTCTTTTGTTCTTTCTTTTGCGAGAAGAGCCATCCATAATACATTTTTGGCCATGTCTAAAAGATGACGTGCACAAATTTAAAAGCAAAATAGGTTAAATCTTTCGAAATGCAATTCATTTCCATCCTTGCCGTCCGTCACAACCGAAGACAGTAAAAAGTCTCAGTGCAGTAACATGGTCTTCAATAAACAAACTGCGTTATTATTTTGGATTTTTACTGATTCAAAGACATATTTTGGCATTCGTCAGTGTACCCTGTGATCAGTGGATTTTAGTTCTGATGGGTGTCGTCAGCCGCGCATGGTCGACAGAGAACCGGTCGCTTGCTGGCATCGGTTTCTTCTCTCTCTCAGGATGCACTGCTCGCAGGGTATCTGCAGTGACACCAAAATAGCGCGATAGCGCTTCCTTAAAGCGAAATAACATTTTTACAAAAGAGATAACATTTTTACAAAAAAACAGGCTCCTTGTCCATATTACTCAAAATTGTCAGTATAACGGCGATAAGTTGGTCATTGAGCTGCTAAAGTTGTCAGATATCAGGAATCAGGGTATTGACCTTGATATGCATTTTTTTTTAACCTTCAGTTGACTAGGTAAACTGTAGCCAGCAGCGCCGACTCGTTTAAAACCACTAGTAGATCCCGAGTGCATATTTTTCGCCGGCGTTTGTTCAACGGTCCTTCAGGTCATCTTCACAGTCACAAACTTACATATCGCGTGCCTCTCAACGAGAAGTTGAAGTGGATACTGAGGCCTGATCCACACTAATACGTTTTCAAAAGTATCCGTTTTCATGCTGGCGAAACCGAAGCATAATATGTTCATCCACACTAGCGTTTTAGTATCGTTTTCACCTGTATTTGGGAACTGATTGCGCATGTGTTAAAAAGTTGAGTTCAACAGTCTCCCACGCTTTTTACGTCACCGTTTTAAAAAGTCTCCGTTTTCACCGGCGTTTTCGAGCGTTTCAATGTGGTTGAAAGGCCAAAATGCATCAAAAAGTATCCTTTTTCAAATGAAAACGTATTAGTGTGGATGAGGCCAGAGAAGCGAAAGGCATGTAGCATTTGAAGAATCGAATTTTTAGTGCTGAAGCATAGCATTGTCAGAATCCTTGAAACATTTGGGCGCCGTAAAACTAAAGCCGATACGGCACAGTAGCTGCTGGTGGTCAGCAGTGAGCACTATTCAGAATTATGTGCATAATGTTTTGGCCTCTCAGCAAATGAAATAGCTTGAACGCGACAGTCAAATGATTATCGCTGTTGTAGCGGTTTTCGACGAATCGAGTGTCGTAAAACAACCAACAAAGTAATCCCCTTCAGCAATGACAATACAATGGGCAAATCTTAATACCAGAAGGGTCAGAAATCTACAAACACGACAAATTACTTTCAACACTCAATTGAAATCTTATCTTAAAGTTTTCTTTTTGGTTTGTTTGCTTGCTAGTTTTTTTTCCCTAGAAAGTAACCACACTTTGGAAAAAAAACTATAAATATTTTGGAAAAGATCACGAATGTTTTTGCTTCAAGCTCGATTTAATTACACCGCCTGGCCAGGACATTCGCGCGCGCCCATATGGACGTTCTCACGAAAAACCTACACTACCGGCTCAGGATATATGATATTTGGGGTTTACCTCGGTGTAAAAACGCGACAAGTTGTCGCACTGACACGGCTGGAAATACAAGCCTCGGCGTTAAAAATTTGAAGATGGTTAAACGGTACTTTTAATTCAGTTTAATTATCTAACTTAAGATTTCTACACGGTGGGCAAGATTCAATTGGAATTCTCCGGAATTCACGAGTCTTCTTCTACTTCTATTTTAATACATTTAAAACGCTTCCCCATCAAGGAGGCTCTACCAATCAATGGATATCGAACAAATCGTCTACGTTAACGTTGTTACGTTTTTGTGCCGCTATATTTTGTTTGTTGTAACTTGCAGCGAGCCCAACAAATATTCGAAGAAACATGGAATTCGTCACACTTTGAAAATATTGGCATTCATCTCCGTAATCCCGATCTCACACGGCAGCAATCAAGGTATTCAGGTTTACTTCATTATGTTCATATTGATTTTCATCGCAATTTGATAACTACCGGCACCTTTAAGTTTCATATGAACCATTCTTATCGATGCGAGATTTGAGGTTGAAATTCGCGGACCCACTTACCTAAAAAGGTAATCGATTGACGCGAAGATAAATCATTCAGTTCTGCCAACTACTGCACGGTCAAGAGCGCTCTGTCGCAAGCTGAACATGATCTAAGCCTAGGCCGAACCTCTAGAGGGGCGACCAAGGCACGTATGCCCAAATTAATTTGACACGATGCAGAGGAGAGTGGTCCTTTTTTTAGTTCTTTGGCACGTTGATATGCAGAAAACGTATTTTTCTTTTTATTTCTGTAAGAACATCCTTAAAAACGTTTTAGTCTTAATACATGACAAAAATAAGAAGAACTTTTAGGTCAAGTTCGTTTCAGACTTGGCCACAGAAGCCCATGTATATTTTTAAAATGTTACAGATCATTTAAGTCTTAGTTTATATTAATGCGACCTCGACTTCTTTGACATGGAATCTATTTTTCCCCCTGTCACTTCGAAAAAAAAAACATTGAAGGTTGCTTCTCTATCTAATATCAATTTTACAGCCTCCTCTTGCCTCCCTGTTTCCCTCGATTCTCGTATAGCTTTACGTTAGTGCTAGAGCCTTCGAAATTCGTTTCCACTGATTCCCGCCGTAAATTGACTCGCAAGCGTTTATAAGTTGACTTGGGACAAATTCGTTATTTTGTACCACTGGATCTACTTTCAACGTGCTCTATATTCTTGACGTAACATACCTTTTGGGCATTACAGCTGGAGCAAACCATAGAGAGAAATTGCCGTTATGGCCTATTCCCTCTTCGCTTTCTTTAAATTGTTGGTTAACAATAAAACTTCAAAGTAACTAGTAAAAGGCTAAAAAAGGTGTTTAAAACTGAAGAAACTGGATGTTTTCGACACTCAGTCATCAAGGGATCAACAGTAGCGTCGAAAACGTTTGTCGATTTTTTTTCCATTTTTATTCAACCGTAAGCGATCTTTTTATGGACAATAAAAGTTCACATTGCGTCCTCGAAACTGATTAATAACGAACGATCATAATTAATTCATATCATTGTTTGTTTGTTTGTGTTGTTGTTTGCGTTTGTGTCAATTTGTGTCTCTGTTTGTGTTTGTGCTTGATTTTGTTTGTGTTTATGTTTGTTTGTTTGTTTGTTTTTTTTGTATTCGATACGCCACAACAAAAGCAACATAGGAAAAACTCGTACAAGTCCTTACTTTATTTCCCACAGCCTCGAAGTCATGTTTGAAGCTGAATTTTAAAATATCTAAATTGGACTACGGCCAGTTTTCTCTCTTTTTGCTTCAATATTTAGGGGTCGCGACCACGCTTCAGTTGAAAGTACTAAATAAATCGTATCACGTTCAGTTGTCGCTCCTTGTAGTTTAGTAATTATGCATCGGCTTTAACGACCTCTCCGTGGTTGGAGAAATTACTTCATTTCCCGCCTTTTTATAGATTGTACTCAAACGGTCGACGATTTTAGCTCTCAATGGGGCACCTCGAGGGAATGAACGGGTAAACCGACTGCATTAGCATTTGGTGCCCCTTTTCCATCTCACTGTTTTTTCTTTGTTAGTTAGTTGGTTTGTTTGCTTGTTTGTTTTGCTTCTTCTTTTCTTTGCCTCACCCTCACAGCATCTTTCGTTCTCGCGACGATTTTGGCGTTAGGTGTCATTATCGTGTTGGGAATTGCCCCCAATAAAAGTTAAACTATCTCATTCAATCTTTTGTTTCATCTTTTGTTCCTAAGTTCAAGGTTCTCGAGTTCTCATGCTCTATATATCGCTCAACACTTCTCTCAACACGTCAGACTAATCAAACAAACTTAATTCCGGTTTACAAAAAGAACATGTCAATTAACACCGCTCCATTTCCGACAAACTTGGAGTTAGGTGATTAGGCAAAGAATAACGAAAGATCAGGCTTAATATTTTTGCTATTTTACTGTCTTGAAAATCAGGTCAACTATGTCCAAAGGGTCCATCCTTCGTCAGCTTTGGCAAACACATCGCTGATTACGTGCTCGAGGGACACGTCCTCTCATCTGAACACGTGACAAATGATGAAGAATGTCAACTGAATTGTATAATGAGCAAAATGTGTGACAGCTATAATTTTGGGCCCCAAACCTCATCTCTGCATCATGTTTGCGAGGTATTGCATTGGCGATCAGTCACAAAGATAACTAAAAGAGAGGGGTGGAAATTTCGCGGGGCGAGAGTAAGTGTGTGCAGTTGCTTTTTTCTTCTTCTTCTTCTTCTTTTCTATTATATTTTTGCAATATACAGTTCTTATTTGTTTGCAATATATGCTTACTTTATTGCCAGCTATTAATTTCGCTGGATCGAGATGGCCTGGCCTTCTCAGCAAATAGCCTTTAGGGCAGATGTATTTCGGGGATGTATCATCACCATCCTGGTTTTAGGGAGAAGAGGAGTACTGTAGAGAGTACGAATTAGAGCTAATAGGGTGGGTGTGAATTGGAAAATAAATTGTCTCTTGAAGCTTGGCTCCAACTCTCTGCGTACTGACATCCAAAATGGCGTCCCATACATCGGAATATGATATTTCTGACAGTTGTAGGCTGCGAAATTGGCAGAAATGTCTATTTTGCCGGCACAGACCAGAAGACTGGGTCCGGTCGTTGGGTGGGGATTCTGGGTAATTTGTCGTATAAGTAGTGAACCGTTAAGGTTTTGAATCAGTCCAGGTCAGCTTTCTTCGCCAACTTTTTCCCTTAACCTCCATAGGGGGTGGCACTTGCATAGGGTTTGGAGAGTACGTTCCCTTTTTCCTACAAGGTTTTGGGTTTTCGTATCCGGCAGGTGCCCAGCGTAGTTTTCCTGTAGTTAGTTTTTAGTACATCATCAGGTATACGATCATATTCTTATGTGAGGGCGGAGTTTCTACGCTTATGGCAATCAGAATAAACCGGCTTGTGGCGCTTGCTGTCCTACATGCCTAAGTATGTGCACAGTTGTGACGTGGTTGAGCTAGTTGGGATGTGTCCGATGGGTAGTGTAGTCAAAATTGAAGAAATCAGCTCCCTGTTCACCTCCCCAAAACACGCCTGCTCCACGGGCTATTCTACAAAACGCAGCCATGATCCGACTTCAACCGAAAAAAGTCAATGAAATGCAGACTTTTTGCTCGGGCCGTAACACGGTGCAAAGCTGAATTACAGAGCTACTTTCAATCATAGAATAATATATACAGTAAAATAAATAATTACAGCCTACTTACAAATCACTAGCTCAGCTACTGACATCCTAATATCGGAAAGTGATAAAATCCTGGGTGCGCTTAGTCTTACAAATAGGGTGCATGGAGTATCTAGTGCCTAACTTCAAACTATAATAAAGCACGACTTCCTCCCTTTTTGGGAGGATAAAATGTAGCGGATAGTTTTCTTTCTGGAGCCTAGCAACATAGATCCAGTGGCAAAGGGGAACTCGTCTATCAGTAGAGAGATAACGCCTCATAACATAAACGCCTCATAACATAACCTCCAAGCAACTTATACGTTACAACCCTTTTTCAATTGCATTGTTATCAATGGATTATAGGTTTAATAGTAAAATTGTGATTACTCATAAAGTTAACTAGCATCTCCTTACATTTATCGGATCCAGTTTTCATTCTGTGCTCCTCAGAAAAAGAGTGCTTATCATCGGCAGCAAATTGAGTAGGGAAACACTATTTCAAGGGACTATTTTAAAGGCAGTTGTATCATCGACAAATTTAATTCTAAGGTTCCAAGAACGCGGTAAATTATTTGTCATGATGGCGTTATTTTCGATGTTGTTTTTGTCCAGTGCCAAACCTCTCCCTGCATGAACGGTGGCTCGTGTTATACCTTACAAGACAAAGATCAGCCACTCTGTGCATGTGCTAGCCTTTGGGAGGGCCCCTACTGCGAAGCCTCACCAAGTAAGTCTAATTTTTAAATTGAAACAAGATCCCTACTAATCTTACTGCGCATGAGAAATCAATGTAAAGGGAGAGCCTTTTCCCTTCCAACATATCTATCTAAAAGATCCATCTAAGAGACTTAAATATAAATCTAGTACAGATTTCATTTACGACCGCAGACATGAACGAGGCTAGCGAATGTTTTAAAAACTGAGTTTAGGGCCATGCGCTTTTGGACGGCGTTTTTCAACTCTCTCCGAGGGCACACAACATTTCTTTACCGACCAATTTTCCCATTTCCTCGTTGTCATGATCACTTACTGCCATTTCCTCGTGATTTAACCCATAAAAAAAAAGATGAGACAAAATATAAGTGTTAGAGCGAGTTTCGACCAACTACGTTAGGCAGCCATGTTTTGGTTGGTTAGGACGAATGTTTTTCTTAAGACTTCCCGCGGGTAACGTTAATCCTGCTGGTAATTGTTAAATATATGTCAGATTGCGACTGTTGTATTTTGTGATCAAGACTATAATATGTTACGATTGGTACTTTTCACTGCTTGTTTTAAAGGAAAGTCCTGCGCTGATTGGAAGGCTTCCAACGCTTCAGCCCTAAGTGGGTTTTATGTCATCGCACCTGGTTTCCAGAACGGTATTCCACCATTCACCGTCTTTTGTAATATGACCGCGAAGAATAACGTCGGCATGGCAGTAGTGAGTCACAACAGTGAAGAAAGAACTCTGATTAAGGGACACGAAAAGGAGGGAAGCTACGTGCGGGAAATTAGGTACACTGGAGCAGGACTATCAAGTATCGCACAACTGGTCAGCCTGATTAACGCATCTGCCTTCTGCGAGCAGTTCATCAAGTTTGAGTGTTATCATGTTCGTCTACTTAACAATGGGTACCCATTTGGTTGGTGGGTGTCACGTGATTCGACGGCGATGAAATACTGGGGCGGAGCAACCCCCCGTGATCCCTATAAATGCGCATGCGGGGTGACCGACTCGTGTGAAGGCACCAGCAAAGGATGTAACTGCGACAGAAATGACCACAAATGGCGGCAGGACAGCGGTTTACTCAAAGAAAAGTCGGACCTTCCCGTTTTGCAATTAAGGTTTGGAGACAGCGGTCATTCTTTCGAAGAAGCCTACTACACACTTGGAAAGCTCATGTGCTATGGCGTGGCATAACGCTTCTCGAAGTCGAATCTTAATGTAACGATAAATACTGGAACTGGTTTGTTATTCAAAGAAACGGTTTTGAGTATTCGTGCCACATTGACCGTTTTAGCAGACCAAATAGGAGCTTTGCAACCCAACCTCGTTCCCAGGGCTTTTCCCATTCCCAATTTCAATGGGAAAAGCCCTGGGAACGAGGTTGCTTTGCAACCGAGATGGGAGCCCTGCTACCCAATCCAGGCCTTGCATAATTTAATGTTATCTTGTTATATGTTTGGAGAACGATGGAAACCAGTTTTAAGCTGTCATATGGACCGGAACTGGACTTTTCACCGGAAGTAGCTTGTGCCAGAAATTATGCGTTTTTTCTGTTAATAAAACTATACTAGCTGTCTTCTTTGTTTTGTTTTTGTTTGTTTGTTTGTTTGCTTGTTTGTTTGTTTTTTCTATTCAACTGAAAACGCGTGAAACAAAAATTACAGTGCAAGCACTTGTTTAATTATTGGAAATTCAGTCGAAAAGGAGGAAAAAAATCATGTTTTATCAGTTTTC
>BLFK01000453.1:179618-190026 GCA_014634185.1 Astreopora myriophthalma | reverse complement strand
TAAAGCATCGTATATGTTTTGCCCTTTGTTAGTAACGGGAATCATACAATTCATTTTCCGCCATAAAAGCTAACCAATCACCCTCATCGACCATATGCATGTCAGTTTTCATTTGAATTGTTCTTCAGTGGACTAGGTATGCTGTAGCCAGCAGCGCCAACTAGTTTAAAACCACTAGTGGACCGCGTGAGCATTATTTTTTTCTCGGGCGTTTCTTTAAGGGTCCTTCATAACTTTACATGTCGCGTCCCTCTGGATTGGAAGTCGAAGAAGAGTCCATAATTATACTGAGGCGCGATCTGCATGCAGCTTTCAGTGCTGGCTAGCGATATTTGAATCCAGGAAAGAGTAAGGCCCCTATTTACAAGATTTTGTGCGTGCATTTCCATTTTCATTCTATCCGCCCGCACCTGAAGGCCCTGTCTGATAGTTCCAGTGGCTATTGCACTAGTATGTAGTGACCTTTTTAAAGTCTTCGCTGATGCAGATGCAACATTTGGGTTTTGAAGTGTCGATTAAAATAGCTCCATGGCATCAAGATGTATTGATAAAGGAGCATGCACGTGAACATGGACTAAACTCAGTTCCATTCTCTCTCAGCCAAATCGATGTCAAATTTGGACTTGAACTTGGTTTTTGGAAATCTAAGGAAATATTTTTGTATTTATGTAATAATAATAATAATAATAATAATAATTAAACTGTATTCCTTTCCATGTATTCGTGAACTTGTAGTTTTCGCTTTCATCGTCTCTCCTGTTGAGCATTTCATTTCCTTTCAACTACTTTTTTTATCTCTGGGGATCTCTAAATTATTCTCATATGTCCAATAAAGTGCGAAACACCCTACCACTGGCGAAGACAAAAATTGAAATAGACCTACCCATGGAGAGCAAGATATTGGAAATGCCCTGTCCCCGAGCAAAGAAGATCAATCAAATCTACACCCTATGCTCCGCCCCTTACCCCGCTGACTTAACAATGACAGGGCATAAATATTCGTAGTGACCAACAGTAAATGACCCCCTTAATGGTAATTTTGTAGACAAGAGATCGAAAAACCTACTTAAACAGTCATGAATTATATTATGGTCGCAAAAGCAGTAATATGGTAATCACTTTAAAAAAAAGACACAACACTTTTTAGTTTGCGATTTCCATGTCATCTTCTGTTGCATTCACTTGTACAGTTTGAGTTTGAATTTGAATGTGTACAGAGTAACGTAAAGACTGCGTTACGAAACTGCCTAGAATGACGAATAAACTCGGATTTTTCCAACTTGATATGCAGCGCTTCTTTTATTTTAATTTATTCCTGTAAAGAAACTTCTCTCAAAATTTGCGCAATGTGTGGAAAATGTTCAACGTCACGAAAACAGTTTGGCCTCAATCGAGTCGGCCTGGACATTGACAACGTTGAGCAAACTTTGTGACGGCTTATGTTTATTCTTTGCTCCATTTCTTCTTGATGTAATGGCATCAGGATGATACCGAACTTTGTTCGTTTTTATCAGTTATTTACTTACGTAGTTTTTTTATTTTCACTTGCCTATATATATCTTTATACTGATAATGTTAATGATAACGATACCAATAAAAAGGTGGGGGAATATTCCGCAGGCATCTTTGTATTCACAAATGCTCCCACCTACTCGATCTATTATCTGACTTCTAATAGGAATATGAATATGCCTTGGAGAGTACTCTTCTTAGTAAGCTATAAACTGTAACGCCTACGTGTATCACATGAGCCCGCTAACCGGGCTGACCGTAACGTAAGAGTCTTATTGCCAGTTTCGTTTTCTAAGAGTGGCGAAATAGTTCGTGCAACGGACTTCAGACTTGTCCTCAAATGTTTCGACTTCAACGTTTCGACTGCACCTGAACCAGTGAGTTGATTAGCGTATGTAATCTCGTTTTTATCCTCCAGCCTTATGGCTAGGGATTGCTGACAACTTCAGTCTCGGAGAAAGACTATTTTAGACAAACAACTCTTACAAGAAAAAAAGGGACAGCGCTAATTTCTCCTACTTCACCCTTTGCTATACACCAAAGAAAATGGGTTACTCTCGGTCTTTAGAATTAACCTGTCTTATCGTATGCGCCGCGATTTTCTGTTTCGTTCAGAAAAGCTTACCTTTACGTACCGCAACTTGAAAATGGCGAAGAGGAATAGGCTCTTGCAAAACTTGACCAAAAACCAACTACAAGTGAACGGGACAGCAGTATGGTTGCTTTGCGTACTTCTACCGTGAGTTTTCACGTAACCAGTTGATGACTGGAACGGAGTACGCAGTCAATTCAGCTTCGATACCAACAATTGTCAAAAATTGCTTGACGTAACAACTTATAACGAGCCGTTTACTCAAGGTCAATTGACGGTTTTTCAGTGCACCTTGTCTTTGCTATTTTTAGACTATCAAATGGCAACGACCAAATAACAACAAGCTTATTCGTACTTTTCGTAACCCTGTTGACTTTCTCTGAAGGAACAGTACGTTTGGCAATAGACGGTACAAGATTTGAAACCGGCTTTCGTATATTCACTGAACGAAAAAACAAACAAACAAACGAAACAATAAAATAAATAAATAAATTCCGTCACCGCCTCGAGGGGTGATTTTCTTTTGCCACATGGATCTGCAAGTTCCTAATTTACTGGAACGGGTTGTTCGATGCAGAGTTAGCGCTAACCCTGGGTTAAGTCTGGTAAAAACCTACAGGTTATCATGGTATTTAACACGGATTAGCGCTAACCTTCCTTGGAACAACTCCGCCCAGGAGTCTTTCTTTTACTACACCGCTTAAACTTTCTGAGCATCTCATTTAAATTTGCCTGATTTCTAATCCATGAGCGAAAGCCTCTAAATAATTCAACTCTGGCGCTTTTTTCATTCTCTTTTTTTTTTTCGGAACATAAACGTGAAAGGCAACAGTCGGACCAGGTGAAGTGGGAGGGGGGTACTCCCCTATATAAGCTATTGGTCTGACAAACTGGTCTGACTTTGAGCTTTATGGTATTAAATCAGGTATGGTTTTCAAGGGAACCACGAGAGTGTATAAATGTGTTTGTCTTTTCAATTTCAAGTGAATTAACAGAGAAAGAGAAGTAACCAAAATAAAACATTGGAGATGAACTTTCGGGTGAATCATTGACCGGCACTACACAGCTAGCTTCATTTGAACGAGGTAATGGATTTGCAAACCGGCAAAGTACAACTTTGAGAAGCCAGTTGCACTGATTTTAGAGGCCAAGTATAACAACGGGTGTGGAAAATGGCATGTTTTGGTCCGAAATAGCGTCAGGTTTTTGGAAACGGGCGGCACATCCCATCAAGAATTCCGAGGAGTACTCCCCCTCCCCGCGACATTCGGAACGCCGTGTGCGTGTGTCTTCCTTTTCGACTTCCCCTTCAGCTGCTTTGGTAAAGGCGGGAGCTAAAACAGCACGTAGGCTTCAATCAACTTCCACCGCATGTGTCAATGAAAACCCTATAATTTGTCTGAGAATTATGCTTTTTGTTTGGTTGTCGTCTGTATTAAGTGTTTGGTCAGTCATTCACTCTTGTTTTAACCTCCCTACAAAGGCCATCTCTCCAAAACGGCAACGACCAGTAAAGAGCGTCCCAACTGCAGAAATAACCTCTCAATAACGGCCAGCTGAATCAAAGAGTCATGACATTTTATCCTTTTTAGAGTTAAAGGTACGGAACGTCGACAATTATTCGTGGCAGATGTTTTAATTCACAAATGTTGTTTCCATAAATTACGAACAGCAGGTTGGACTGACAACATTTGTAATAATAATAATAATAATAATAATAATAATAATATATTATTATTATTATTATTATTATTATTATTAATAGAATTGTTGTTTCCATAAATTACGAAAAGCAGGTTGGACTGACAACAATTGTAATAACAAAATATTATTATTATTATTATTATTATTATTATTATTACAATTATTGTTTCCATAAATTACGAACAGCTGGTTGGACTGATCGATAAGGTATAGAATACAGTATTATTACACGACTCAGGCAGTCAGAGGGCCAATAACTAAAATCAACCAATCAAAATGCTCTATTGCCGGTCCAATATTCTCTAAGTATTGGACCGGGCATTGTCCCGAATGATCCCGCACTTATGTCCCTTTGAACTTGAAATTAAGATGGCGGACGACGACGAAATCTTTCGAAAATTTCGTCGTAAAACTCTAGAATGAACTTACGCGTTACGTTATTTTGTTTGTTCTTTAAGACAAAACTGAAAGCATATTTCATCTGCCGTAAAATGTACACATGCTAAGAATCGGGTCATTTTTATCCTGTACATTTTCCGCATAATGTTACGTGGAATTTATGAAAAACCTTCAAAGCTTTCTTCAGTCGTATAATAAATCTCTTATTAACCAAGCTTTCTCGGGACCGTACTTAGAGAATATCGGCCCTCGGTCTTTTTTGTACGGACCTCGCTGCGCTTGGTCCGTACTGTCAAGACCTCGGACCGATATTCTCCCAGTACGGCCCTCGCGCTTGGTTAATAAGATATATATATCATTCACATGATTAACTTGGATTGTGCAGTTTTTTAGCACAATGCGACGCATCAGAATTGGACTTTGTAGCCGCAATTTTCCAGTGTGGTCTGAAGAAATGCGCGAGCTCTTATCGCCATAAAATTGGTAAGCATGAACACACCACCAGAAAGAGTAAACATGTTCTATCCTGGAAAAGAAAAAGTTGTCATATGACACCCCTACCTCCCCACAACGGTCACCTCTCCACAATGGCCACTTTCTTATGTCCCCAAGGTGGCCGTTGTGAAGAGGTTCGACTGTAGTACAGCACCGCACTTTGTAATAATCAATCAAAGAAACCATCCATCTATCATCTATCTTTCCGGGGCCCGCGCAACAGGTTTTTGAGTGTTGGGCGGGACCAAGACATGTAAGCCCGTGGGGAGGTTAGAAGGCATGCTTGAAAATTATTTTTTTGGTTTTATTTTATATTATTTGTTTGTTTATTTTTATTACTATTTGTCTATTTATTTATTTATTTATTTATTTTTCTTGCACAAACTTGTTGGGAGGGTGGGCTCCCTACCTCTGCGTTGTCCCTGAGACGCCACTTTGGCGGCTGGAAACTAGGGAAAACGTCTGCATTTTACTTTGGCTGCCTTAAACCCTTCTTACCTCTAATGAAGTTGTAAACATTTCTATAAACACTTTTGTTAAAATATTGGTCGTTTAGAGCTCAAAACAACAATGTGAATCGATGATTTATTGTTCGTGGCTTGTGTCTTAGCAGCCGTCTCAATGTCACGCTTCTGAAAAAGACTGAAATTTAAATTGATCTGTTTTCCAAATAAAGCATGCTATCGAACTGAAAATTTGCGAGCAAGTACAGTTTTTAAATGTCTTTGACCTTATAAAGATAAAAAGTCAAATGTCGTTTTATAATTACCTTTCAATTTTAGTGCTTTATGACGTCACGTGCAAAACTAGAATTAATTTATTGAAGTATTTTTTTTTCCAAAGAAAGTGGGGTGGGGGATGGGGGGTGCCGCCCAGCCCCTCCCCCCAGAGCGGGCCCTGCTGTCACAAGGATAATTGAAAAAGCGTTCAATCAGTTTGTTGTGTTAAGTTATTCTACATGATTCAGCCTATTTCATTTATTTAGATTGCAATTTTTGCAGGGCTTATTAGTTATTACTCTATTAACTGTTTGTGTATTTAACCTCGATTTCCCAAGAGACCAAGATCAAAAGCCTCCCTTGATTTTTCAGGATGATCATTCTATACCGCATAAAAATAACCATGCACTTGACTTATTTCTGTCTTCTGATAGGATAATAGGCTCATGAATTATTGATGTCTTTTGGAAATATATATCCGGTATTATGTATATGTATATGTATATGCATATGTATATGTATATGTATATGTATATGTATGTGTATATGTATGTAAGAATTAACCAAACTCTTCGTTCTATTTGAGGTATTATCCTTTATAGTTCTTTCCAGGACTGCGAAACGACGTGCTGTTCTCAGAATATTAAATAGTGTCATTTTCAGAGAGCGTGAAGCGGTTCAGTTCCAGCGGTGGACTTCAAACGTGCATGTTGATGTTTTAATGGTCAGCTCGGTTTTCGAGTGAACCTGAGCCAGTGATTTGATGAAAATCAGTAACCTCCTTTACCCCAGAAATTGTTGGCAAGTTCAGCTTCTGGTAAACCCTATTAAAACTAATAACACTTAAACGAAAAAATGACAACACTGTCTCCTACTTTACCGTGGCCTGTTGTAGCTACATAACAAACTGCATGGAAGGAGAAGAAGATGGTCGCGGTTGAAAGGGATGACTCGAAAGGATCTCGACGTCAGACACCGTGTTCTGAAGATATGCTCGGCAGCTCTAATGGCGCCGAAAAACTGAGAGAATCGATTATGAAACGAATCATCCTTTCAAAGTTATTTTGCTGCAAAGATCTCAAAAGTTCTGTAGGAAGGTCTTAAAGGTTTATTTGTAGGTATGTTTTCGTGCTGTGAATCCCCTCTCTCAAAATCCAAAACCAAATTTGTTTTTTGGTGGAGGTGTGTCCTTGTGAGTCATCCCTTCCGTTCTTTTGAGACGTCCCCTCGTCACAATACTTACAATAATCAAATGACAATGTTCATTCAATCAAGAAGAAAGTGTAGGCGATTTTTATGTCACGAGAGTTACAAGAAGACGAGTCAAAAAGAAGAAGAAGAAGAAGAAGGATGTGGGTACTCCTTTTTTCTCTTTAAAATGGCATGTAAATTTTTATTGCTTTTTTCTTTGAAAGTAACATTCCTCTCTGCTGTTGGTTTTCTGTTATCCAGGCTAATAAATGTTAGGAAGAAAAACGAAAAAATTGTAAATCCAATTTTTTTCTAGTTCAAGGAGGCCCTTGTGAATCATCGCTTGAGTCCTTTTGAGACATTCCCTCGTCACAATGCTTTCAGCCTGGCGGCCGCAGTGTATCCGACAGCGGTAAGAGGAAAAAGCGGGAAATTTTCCTAGAGTGTTTGAGATGGCCTTCCTAGAGCCCCTTCCTCGTTATAGTCTATTTATTTTATTTTGACCTGCTCTCAACGGTGTGGCTCAGTTGGTAAGAGCACTGCACCGGCATCGCAGAGGTCGTGGGTTCGAATCCTGTTGAAATCACTTGAATTTTTTCAAGTGCATATATGAGACAATTGCTTAAATTGTCCAGAAAATGCGACGATCACTTCTTCAATTCACTAATTTTCTCTTGCAGTTTATTCTAGTGCCATGGCATTACAGAAAATATGATACACTAAGTAAAAACCGTCTACACTTTCTTCTCGGTTAAATGAATATTGTCATTTGATTATTGAGTATCTTGACGAGGGGATGTCTCATAAGGACTCAAGGGATGACTCACAAGGACCTCCTTGAACTAAAAAAGATTTTATTTACATTTTGAGAGAGGTGGGATTCACGGCACGAAAACATACCTATAAATAAACCATTTAAACCTTCCTAGAGCGCTTTTGACATCTTTCATCTAAAGGTGTATATTTAGTGTTTTGACGAGGGATGACTCACAAGGACACACTTCGACCAAAAAATTATTTGTATTTACATTTTGAGAGAGGGGATTCACAGCACGAAAACATACCTATAAATAAACCTTTGAAACCTTCCTACAGAGCTTTTGAGATCTTTGCTGCAAAATAACTTTGAAATGATTCATTTCACAATCGACTCGCTCAGTATTTCGGCGCCATAGCTGCCGCGCACATCTTCGGAATACGGTGTCTGACGTCAGTGTTTTGAATATTTAATGAGGTCCTTTCGAGTCATCCCTTTTACCGCGACCGAGGAAAATGAAGAAGAGGAAGAAGAGGAAGAGAAAGGGGACGAAGAAGAAGAAGAAGAAGAAGAAGAAGAAGTGCCTACCCTTAGCTATCGCACTGAAGTTGTACAGATAGTTTCCCATACTTCTTCCTTCCTTTCACTTTTCGGTCCACATTGTCAATTAATTTGTGTTATACACGCTAAGGTCACCTTAGGGACTCACGATGGGTCACTTGAACTGGAAAACCCTCTTTCAATCCGTCAAATTAAAATAAATGACGGTCCGCTGGAGAACTTTCAGGATGAAATGACTGCGGATAGAATATATGTCAAGCCGAGAAAGTTTGGTATTACTATAAGGATATTTCCAGTGAAAAAAAGACGCACTAAATCACTATTCTTAATAAATTGAGTTCTCAGGGAAATCCGGAAAATCCGTCTCTTCCATCATGTACTGAACTGATTAATCTAGCGGACCATTGAGACTGCAAGTTTAAAGAGCAGTAAAGCACTTGTCCTGTTTGCTGGAAAATTAAAAGACGGATTTTACGGGACTTCCATTCTTTAAGAGAAGTAATAGAATACTTCTCTTTATTACTGTAAGTATACTTACAGTAACATATTCTATTCTTCATAGAACCTATAAGTAGCATAACGCAGCATAATGCTATCGCCACAAGGTCAAGGTTTAATCTTTCAATGAAATAATCAAACAGGTTTGGTGGCGGAAAACACATAACTGTCGTTAGCTTACAGAAGAAAGCGCTTGATTACAGCAATACCCTCACTTTAATTACGGATTCAATGAGAAGCCCGGACTATGCATTCTTTCAAGGCATGATCTGATTGCTAAATGGTCATGATTTAACGTCCCGAGGAAATATTAGTCGGGTTCGGAAGAAAGCCCTTGATTGTGGTGACACTACTACATCTGTTTGTCCAACGAAAGTCAGCCAAATAGCTTGATTTCAGTTTAACAGCTAGATTTAATTTAATTTGCATGCATTTTCTGCTCCTCATGAAAAAGACGTTAAAAAAAGAAAAAAAAAGAACTGTGCGAAGACAATTTTAGTTTCCCTCCAAATCCCGCCGTTTTCCCAAAGAACCCTCCACGGTTACAGCAACAAAAGAAACAGTGAGCTTTGCGGCGTTCAATGAATAAAGTAGAAGAGTAGAAAGCTTAAGTTGAACATAACTTTCAATGGCAAATTAGATGCATTCGAGTTTAAACGCACTTTTGTCCGAAATGATCCAAATTTTACATTTGAACAGTTTCACTTCTTGCACCTCACCTACAAAGTAAAAGTATGGCCTCATCGTGTATGCGTTGTAATTTCACACGAATTGGTCTCATATATAAGATGCAAATATTTTGGGGGCATTTCATTCTGCCACAACACGGTGACGGAGAGAGAATGCTGAGAGCCAAAAAGCCCAACCTCGTTCCCAGGCTCTCTCTCTTCTACTCCGTAGTCGTCGAGAAAGAGACCCTGGTTTGGTCTGGTCACAAGGCTGCCTGCCACAAACTGATCCCTTCTCCGGTAGAGTCAGCCATCTTTGTTCATTTCAACAGATTTCAAACGTGGATCAAAGCAAGGTCGCGACTTGCAGAAAAAATGCGAATTATTTAAAGGTGTTTTCGCTCTATATGAAAATCGGGAATTATTCGCTTCAGTTTGAGTATAAATCTCAGAATTTTAAATAAAATAGCCGGGCGTCACGCCGAGCGTTTATTCATCCTTCACCGCGGACTTCACAGAGAAAAAGTATAAACACAAATAATGGAAGCTCTTGCTTTCACCAATTTTCACTCACAACACCTTCCAAACAATTTTGTGTTTTTTCTAAAGTGCTTTTTTCCGTGAAAATAGGATCTTTTCACCTTTTTTGTGTGCATCATTCAGCAAGAAGACAGCATTCTAAAGCTTGTTCTTGAAGTATGCAAAAGGAATAGCAATTTTAGACCTGAAAATGGTGTATTTTCCCAAAATATTTAACAGAATGTTTTGGCTAAAAATTGAGGGTACACTAGAAAGGACCTTGTTAACAATGTCCAAAACAGTAGTAACCCACTGCAGGGCACAGTTACGCCCTTTCTGAGATAAAATAGTAATGCTAGATGGCATGCTTTTTATTGCATCTCTCCAATAAGTCACTTTAGATACTAAATTCTTGCAGAGTCGTTGAAAAACATCATTCACTTTTTTCTAAATCAAATAAAATTAACTGCAACATATTGAAATATGGTATCTGCAAAGAAATTACCCACGAAACTACTCCACGAAAATTACCTCAAAAGGACACATGCCCCAGAAATTCTGCAGCCCCTGTCAAGCACACATGAAACAGAAATTCTGCGGCCCTGTCAACCACACATGCCGCAGAAATTCTGCAGCCCCTGTCAAGCACACATGGCACAGAAATTATTTGCTCTTGGCCAGTCTGCCATTTTTCATTGGACGTACGACAGAAACAAATAAAGGTACATGTATTCCCTTTTGTGCATGTATTTTTAACTTAATTAAATAATAAGAAACAGTTCAGCATAGGTAA
>BLFK01000453.1:142118-162118 GCA_014634185.1 Astreopora myriophthalma | reverse complement strand
ATCCTCTTCTTGATGAGGCGATGTTTGAACGGACGAAGCGTTGCGTGAATCCGCTCCAAAGCAATAGCAGCGAGGTTTGTTGCTGAGGTTACTGGAAACCACCATAGAGCAATGCGAATGAGTTTCCGCAGGGAGTACTCATCAGGCCAAAAATTGCTCTCCGAAACGTAACACACATTTCGCCAGAAAAAAAGCACAAAAATAACCAGCGAGAGTCCTCCAACAAGCATGTCTGCAATTGCCAGGTTGATCACCAGGTACATGCTACGCTTGCGAAGACTGCGCTCTTTTAGGTAAACAATGATTGTGAGGACATTAAGTGTTACTATAGCAGCAGCCTCGATGCCATATACTGCAATCCAGGCAATACACTCGTCTTTCTGAGGAAAATAATTTCCCATCTGCACGCAAAAAAAAAAATAATTAATTAATTAAGTAAAATATTGAAATAAAAATGAAAACATGCCGGGGTAAACTATCGGGATAAACTGTAAGAATTCTCCTACACTTTGTTGTGTCCTAGCTTTAAGAGCGTTAAAAATGAGCGTTAGAAGGGGCCCAACAAAACAGACAGAGGGCTTTAGCGCAACGACCTCAACCCACATGGATAGGGCCGAGCATTGCGACTACACAATAAACATTAAGAGTATTGCAGAAGTGAGTTTTGAAAACTTGTTTTAAAGCATCGTATATCTTTTGCCCTTTGTTAGTAATATAACGGGAATCATACAATTCATTTCCCGCCATAAAAGCTAACCAATCACCCTCATCAACCATGTGTCAGTTTGCATTTGAATTGTTCTTCAGTGGACTAGGTATGCTGTAGCCAGCAGCACCAACTAGTTTAAAACCACTTGTGGACCCCGTGGGCATTATTTTTTCCTCGGGCGTTTCTTCAAGGTTCCTTCAGAACTGTATATGTCGCGTCCCTCTGAATTTGAAGTTGAAGAAGAGTCCATAGTTATATTGAGGCGCGATCTGCATGCAGCTTTCAGTGCTGGCTAGCGATATTTGAATCCTGGAAACAGTAAGGCCCGTAAAACTAAAAGCGACATGAGCAGATGTTATCAATCAGCAAACAATAAATGCTATTCGGAACTATAAATACATGAAGCGAGCGAGGGAATAATTGCTGTTGGTTTTGCTTCTGATTGGTTTAGTTTTACTGACGTGGCACGTGATGTTTTGGCAGGAGACTTAACGGCAAGCACTAAAGGTTATACAAGATTTTGCGCATGCATTTCGATTTTCATTGTATCCACCCGCAGCTGAACGCTCTGTGTGATAGTTCCAATGGCTATTGCACTAATATGTAATGACTTTTTTAAAGTCTTCGCTGATGCAGATGCGACATTTGGTTTTTTAAGTGTCGATTAAAATAGCTCCATGATATCAAGATGTATTATTATAAAATAATTAGGATAGTACGCGCGCTCTCATTGGTCAATAGGTGTGTTTAGATGAGAGTAGGTAAACACGGTTGTAACATCACACGAATTTTGATTGGTTGTGTTGTCAAACGCGCGTTTTGATTGGCTGGTAAGAAATATGAGCTTGTTTCGAGAAAACTTGTTTCAATCAAGAAGTAAAACAACAGCATTTTTCTTCACTTGTGGAATTATTTTTGAGAAATATTTTATAAAAGCAATAGAGAACTTTTTTCCGTGTTTACATAGCCTCATGTAAACACTCGAGGGGTTGGGAAAATTCTCGACAGTTATGCAAACCCTCGACTGCGTCTCGGGTTTGCATAACAGTCTCGAATTCTCCCAACCACTCCTCGTGTTTACATGAGGCTATGTAAAAAGAAAAAAAGTCCTCTATTTCTTAAATAAAGGAACATGCATGTGCACATGGACTAAACTGAGTTCCAGTCTCTCTCAGCCAAATCGATGTCAAATACTAGCCTATGGTTTGGACTTGAATTTGGTTTTTTGTAATCTAAGGAAATATTTTTGTACTTATGTAGTAATAATAATAATAATAATAATAATAATAATAATATTGAAACTGTATTCCTTTCCATGTATTCGTGAACTTGTAGCTTTGGCTTTTATCCTCTCTCCTGTTGAGCATTTCCTTTCCTTTTAACTACTTTTTTTGATCTCTGGGTATTGCTAACTATTCTCATATGTACAATAAAGTGCGAAACCCCCTACCCCTGGCAAAGACAAAAATTGAAATAGACCTACCCCAGGAAGAGCAAGATATTGGAAATGCCCTGCCCACGAGCCAAGAAGATCGATCAAATCTACACCCTATGCTCCGCCCCTTCCCCCGCTGACTTAACAATGACAAGGCATAAATATTCGTAATAATCAACAGTAAATGACTCCCTAATGGTAATTTCTAAACATGAGATCGAAAAACTTACTTTAAACAGTCATGAATTATATTACGGTCGCAAAAGCAGTAATAGGGTAATCGCTTTTAAAAAAAGACACAACACTTTTTAGTTTGCGATTTCCATATCATCTTCAGTTGCATTCACTTGTACAGTTTAAGTTTGATTTTGAATGTGTACAGAGTAACGTAAAGACTGCGTTACGAAAGTGCCTAGAATGACGAATAAACTCGGATTTTCCCATTTAATATGCAGCGCTTCTTTTATTTTAATTTATTCCTGTAAAGAAACTTCTCTCAAAATTTGCGCAATGTGTGGAAAATGTTCAACGTCACGAAAACAGTTTGGCCTGAATCGAGTCGGCCTGGACATTGACAACGTTGAGAAAACTTTGTGACGGCTTATGTTTATTCTTTGTGCCATTTCTTCTTGATGTAATGGCATCAGGATGATGATTCCGAACTTTGTTCGTTTTTATCAGTTATTTACTTACGTAGTTTTTCTTTTTTTTTTCACTTGCCTATATATATCTTTATACTGATATTGCTAATGATAACGATACCAATAAAAGGTGGTGGAATATTTCGCAGGCATCTTTGTATTCACAAATGCTCCCACCTACTCGATCTATTATCTGACTTCTACTAGGAATATGAATATGCCTTGGAGAGTACTCGTACTCGTATGGACCTGTGTTTGGATTTTGGTTGTTTTTATTTGAACGCTATAATGGCCATTTAGGATGACTTACACCAACAATCGTTCGGTTGAGATTAAATTTATGAGAGACTTTCTGAAGGAGCGCTTCCTCCTTTCCTCTTCGAGAAATCTACCGACCCTTCAACAGGATACATTTTTACCCATGTTTCATAGAGGAAAGGACAAAGTTTCAAGGACAGAGAACATGCTTCATTCTTATTACAAGTTATCTCAAATGGAGAGTTTTTCTGGAGTGGAATGGTATTGCAATAGGAACATTCAAGCCCCAACATGTTATGAATCAGAATTGTTGAAGCCAGAGTACATTGGTGGACTGTTTCAGGCGTACAGAACAATGTACACAGACCACACTAACATTTGTTTGGATGATATCCAACTAACTGTCAAGAAATTTGGATCCCTGTTATTAGGAGCTGAGAGATTTGGCTCCAAGATTGAGTGCAGAAATTTGAGGACTGCAAGAATTCTAGCTTCATGGCATGCTGGTGATGCTAGTGTCAGTTCTACTTCACCTCTTTCTCCTGGAATTGTTGACTACTACATTTCACATAAATTACATGTAAATGGCATGCAAAGGGAACACTACTTTGCTTTTGTTCGCTGGTTCAAAAAACATCCACGAAAGCAATGCCTTGGCACTTTCAATACACTGCCAGTGTGGCATGCCACCAAGTTTGAACAGATTGGAACTTCTTGCTTTTTACCAGTGCATAGGATTCATAGCCTTTTCACTGGAGCAACACTTTCCATTGACAGTGTGAACTTCCTTGCTGTTTGTGCGATTCCACGACATGCAAATATTTCACGAGCTAATTGAATACCGTGTATTTTAATTCAAGCTAACTTTGTCCATTCGATGTATTTTGAGATTTTTTTGCTCTCCACTCAGAATTTAGTTGTATATATTCACGACATTGCTGTTATCGGTACTTTTACAAACATTTAGTGAAGGAAAAGTTTTACTATGCAGATTTAAGTTCTATGGTAATGATAGGGTTCCCAGTACTCAAACTTTTTTTCAGTATTTGGAATTATGGGAATTTGAAGCAAAGTGAACTCTTCATGCTTGAGTTATGTATTTTAGGCGACAATCCAGTCTTTCACAACATAATATTTTTTTATTATGTGAAAAGTGTCATTGACATCTTTAAATTATTACCACAGAAGGTCTCACAGAGTTATTAGAAATTTGTGGAAAATAAAAACTAGCTAAAAGGGATATTTACTATCTTTCTTTTCTCTGAAACCTCAACATATTTCGAGCAGGCTCTGCTTACAGAGTGTCCAACAAAGCATGGCCACAGACTTTACGTGTGGCTGGAATATCTAGTATTTAGTAGACCATTCTCTGTTGCTGCGCCCAAAATTAACAAACTCCTTACTAGTCAGTTGTTTTAAGACTAGACTGAAAAATTACGAAACGTTTTCTCAATTGTTCATGTCTAATGGGTTTTGTTGTCTTATCTTTTTATACTACAAATTATTTTAATTGTTCATGTTTTATGGGTCATCTATCTGATACGTTTAATCTCCTTTAAGACCCAACTAAACGTGACGTAAAATCAACGATGAATTTTGTCTCAAATCTGTCTTAAATGCAGCTTACACTTATCTTTAACGTCTTGATATGTTTACTGAGCTGCTTTAAGACCCAACTAAACGTAACTTAAAATCAGCAATGAATTTAATGCACATTAAACACGATTTAACTTCGCCTTAACTTTAATGACGACTTTAAGTCATGTTTAACTCAGTTAAATGTACCTAAAATTTGTAGTTTCCTTTAATGACAGTTTCATTAAACAAATGTTAAATATCTCGTTTCACCCAGTGCTATAAACTGTAAAGCTTACGTGTATCATATAAGCCCGCTAACCGGGCTGACCTTAACGTAAGAGTCTTTTTGCCAGTTTCGTTTTCTGAGAGTGGCGAAATCAGTAGTTCGTGCAATGGACTTCAGACTTGTCCTTAAATGTTTCGACTTCAACGTTTTGACTGCACCTGAACCAGTGACTTGATTAACGTATGTAATCTCGTTTTTATCCTCCAGCCTTGTGGCTAGGGATTGCTGACAACTTCAGTCTCGGAGAACGACTATTCTAGACAAACAACTCTTACAAGAAAAAAAGGGACCGCGCTAATTTCTCCTACCTCACCCTTTGCTATACACCAAAGAAAACGGGTTACTCTCGGTCTTTAGAATTAACCTGTCTTGTCGTATGCGCCGATTTTCTTTTTCGTTCAAAAGAAAAGCTTACCTTTACGTACCGCAACTTGAAAATGGCGAAGAGGAATAGGCTCTTGCAAAACTTGACCAAAAACCAACTACAACTTAACGGGACAGCAGTATGGTTGCTTTGCGTCCTTCTACCGTGAGTTTTCACGTCAACAGTTGATGACTGGAACGCAGTACGCAGTCAATTCAGCTTCGATACCAACAATTGTCAAAAATTGCTTGACGTAACAACTTATAACGAACCGTTTACTCAAGGTCAATTGACGGTTTTTCAGTGCACCTTGTCTTTGTTATTTTTAGACTATCAAATGGCAACGACCAAATAACAACAAGCGTATTCGTACTTTTCGTAACCCTGTTGACTTTCTCTGAAGGAACAGTTTGGCAATAGACGGTACAAGATTTGAAACCGGCTCTTTATATTCACTGAACGAAAAAACAAACAAACAAACGAAACAATAAAATAAATAAATAAATTCCGTCACCGCCTCGAGGGGTGATTTTCTTTTGCTACATGGATCTGCAAGTTCCTAATTTACTGGGCCGGGTTGTTCGAAACAAGGTTAGCGCAAACCCTGGGTTAAGTCTGGTTAAAGCCTACAGGTTATCATGGTATTTAACACGGATTAGCGCTAACCTTCCTTGGAACAACTCCGCCCAGGAGTCTTTCTTTTACTAAACCGCTTAAACTTTCTGAGCATCTCTTTTAAATTTGCCTGATTTCTAATCCATGAGCGAAAGCCTCTAAATAATTCAACTCTGGCGCTTTTTTCATTGTTTTTTTGTTTGTTTTTTTCGGAACATCATTGTGAAAGGCAACAGTCGGACCCGGTGAAGTACAAGGGGGATACTCCCCTATATAAGGTATTGGTCTGACAAACGATTATAGACTTTGAGCATTATGGTATTAAATCAGGTATGGTTTTCAAGGGAACCACGAGAGCGTATAAATGTATTTGTCTTTTCAATTTCAAGTGAATAACAGAGAAAGATAAGTAACCAAAATAAAACATTGGGGATGAACTTTCGGGTGAATTATTGACCGGCTTTACACAGCTACCTTCATTTGAACGAGGTAATGGATTTGCAAACCGGCAAAGTACAACTTTGAGAAGCCAGTTCTATGGATTTTAAAGGCCAAGTATAACAATGGGTGTGGAAAATAGCATGTTTTGGTCCGAAATAGCGTCAGGTTTGGAAAAACGGGCGGCACATCCCATCAAGAATTCCGAGGAGTACCCCCTCCCCGCGACATTCGGAACGCCGTGTGCGTGTGTCTTCCCTTTCGACTTCCTCTTCAGCTGCTTCGGGAAAGGCGGGAGCTAAAACAGCACGTAGGCTTCAATCAACTTCCACCGCATGTGTCAATGAAAACCCTATAATTTGTCTGAGAATTATGCTTTTTGTCTGGTTGTCGTCTGTATTAAGTGTTCGGTCAGTCATTCACTCTTGTTTTAACCTCCCTACAAAGGCCACCTCTCCAAAACGGCAACGACCAGTAAAGAGCGTCCCAACTGCAGAAATAACCTCTCAATAACGGCCAGCTGAATCAAAGACTCACGAAATGTTATCCTTTTTAGAGTTAAAGGTGCGGAACGTCGACAATTATTCGTTGCAGATGTTTTAATTCACAATTGTTGTTTCCATAAATTACGAACAGCAGGTTGGACTGACAACAATTGCAATAATAATAATAATAATAATAATAATAATAATAATAATAATAATAATAATAATAATAATATATTATTATTATTATTACAATTGTTGTTTCCATAAATTACGAACAGCAGGTTGGACTGATCGATAAGGTATAGAATACAGAAATATCATTCACACGATTAACTTGGATTGTGCAGTTTTTTTAGCACAATTCAATGCGGCGACGCATCAGAACTGGACTTTGTAGCCGCAATTTTCCAGTGTGGTCTGAAGAAATACGCGAGATCTTATCGCCATAAAATTGGTAAGCATGAACATACCACCAGACAGAATAAACATGTTCTATCCTGCAAAAGAAAAAGTTGTCATATGATACCCCTATCTCCCCACAACGGTCACCTCTCCACAATGGCCACTTTCTGTCCCCAAGGTGGCCGTTGTGAAGCGGTTCGACTGTAGTACAGCACCGCACTTTGTAATAGTCAATCAAAGAAACCATCCATTTATCATCATCTATCCTTCCGGGGCCCGCGCAGCAGGTTTTTGAGTGTTGGTCGGGACCAAGACAAGTGAGCCTGTGGGGAGGTTAGAAGGCATGCTTGAAAATTTTTTTTTGGGTTTTATTTTACATTATTTGTTTGTTTATTTTTATCACTATATGTCTATTTATTTATTTATTTATTTATTTATTTTTCTTGCACAAACTTGGCGGGAGGGCGGGCTCCCTACCTCTGCGCTGTCCCTGAGACGCCACTTTGGCGGCTGGAAACCAGGGAAAACGTCTGCAGTTTACTTTGGCTGCCTTAAACCTTTCTTACCTCTAATGAAGTTGTAAATATTTCCATAAACACTTTTGTCAACATATTGGTCGTTTAGAGCTCAAAACAACAATGTGAATCGATGATTTATTGTTCGTGCTTGTTTCTTAGCAGCCGTCTCTGTCACGCTTCTGAAAAAGACTGAAATTTAAATTGATCTGTTTTCCAAACTAAGCATGCTATCGAGCTGGAAATTTGCGAGCAAGTACCGTTTTTAAATGTCTGTGACCTTATGAAGATAAAAACTCAAATGTCGCTTTATAATTACCTTTCAATTTTAGTGCTTTTTGACGTCACGTGCAAAACTAGAATTGATTTATTGAAGTATTTTTTTTTTTCAAAGAAAGTGGGGTGGGGGATGGGGGGGGTGCCGCCCAGCCCCTCCCCCCAGCGCGGGCCCTGCTGTCACAAGGATAATTCAAAAAGCGTTCAATCAGTTTGTTGTTTTAAGTTATTCTACATGATTCAGCCTATTTCATTTATTTAGATTGCAATTTTTGCAGGGCTTATTAGTTATTACTATATGAACTGTTTGTGTATTTAACCTCGATTTCCCCCGAGACCAAAAACAAAAGCCTCCCTTGGTTTTTCAGGATAATCATTCTATACCGCATAAAAATAAGCACGCACTTGACTTATTTCTGTCTTTTGATAGGATAATAGGCTCACGAATTATTGATGCCTTTTGGAAATATATATCCGGTATTATGTTAGTGTATATGTTAGTGTATATGTATATGTATATGTACATGTATGTAAGAATTAACAAAACTCTTCGTTCTATTTGAGGTATGATCCTTTATAGTTCTTTCCAGGACTGCGAAACGACGTGCCGTTCTCGGAATATTAAATAGTGTCATTTTCAGAGAGTGTGAAGCGGTTCAGTTCCAGCGGTGGACTTCAAACGTGCATGTTGATGTTTTTAGGGTCAGCTCGGTTTTCGAGTGAGCCTGAGCCAGCGATTTGATGAAAATCAGTAATCTCCTTTACTCTAGAAATTGTTGGCAAATTCAGCTTTGGATAAACCCTATCAAAACTAATAACACTTAAACGAAAAAATGACAACACTGTCTCCTACTTTACCATGGCCTGTTGTAGCTACATAACAAAGTGCATGGAAGGAAAAGAAAATGGTCGCGGTTGAAAGGGATGACTCGAAAGGATCTCATTAAATATTCAAAACACTGACGTCAGACACCGTATTCCGAAGATATGCTCGGCAGCTCTAATGGCGCCGAAATACTGAGAGAATCGATTATGAAATGAATCATCCTTTCAAAGTTATTTTGCTGCAAAGATCTCAAAAGTGCTGTAGGAAGGTCTCAAAGGTTTATTTGTAGGTATGTTTTCGTGCTGTGAATCCCCTCTCTCAAAATCCAAAACCAAATTTGTTTTTTGGTGGAGGTGTGTCCTTTTGAGTCATCCCTTCCGTCCTTTTGAGACGTCCCCTCGTCACAATACTCACAATAATCAAATGACAATGTTCATTCAATCAAGAAGAACGTGTAGACGACTTTTATGTCACGAAAGTTACAAGAAGACGAGTCAAAAAGAAGAAGAAAAGAAGGAAGAAGAAGAGGGATGTGGGCACTCCTTTTTCTCTTTGAAATGGCATGTCAGTTTTTATTCCTTTTTTCTTTGAAAGTAACATGCCTCTCTGCTGTTGGTTTTCTGTTATCCAGGCTAATAAATGTTAGGAAGGAAAACGAAGAAATTTTTTTCTAGTTCAAGGAGGCCCTTGTGAATCATCCCTTGAGTCCTTTTGAAACATTCCCTCGTCACAAAGCTTTCATCATCATCATCATCATCATCATTTATTAAATTAATTTTATAAAAACAGAATTTATAATCTTATACGACCCGCAATTAGCAAAGCTAATCGGGGCGGATTGTATAATTTACAATAAAATTACATCAGTATTTAATAAATAAATAAATAAATAATAATAATAATAATAATAATAGAAATAGATATACACATATATCATCCTGGCGGCCGCGGTGTATCCGACAGCGGTAAGAGGAAAAAATAGGGAAATTTTCCTAGGGTGTTTGCGATGGCTTCCCCAGGACCCCTACCGCTTTATAGTCTATTTTTTTATAGTCTATTTTATTTATTGACCTGCACTCAACTGTGTGGCTTCATTGGTCAGTTGGTACTGCACCGGCATCGCAGAGGTCGTGGGTTCGAATCCCGTTGAAATCAGTGGATGTTTTTCAAGTGCATATATGAGACAATTGCTTAAAATGTCCAGAAAATGCGACGATCACTTCTTCAATTCACTAATTATGTCTTGCAGTTTATTCTAGTGCCATGGCATTACAGAAAATATGATACACTAAGTAATGCCCTTTTCGTGACGTAAAAACCGTCTACACTTTCTTCTTGATTAAATGAATATTGTCATTTGATTATTGAGTATCTTGACGATGGCATGACTCAAGAGATGACTCACAAGGACCTCCTTGAACTAAAAAACAATGGAATTTACATTTTCAGAGAGGGGATTCACAGCACGAAAACGTACCTATAAATAAACCTTTGAAACCTTCCTACAGAGCTTTTGAGATCTTTGCTGCAAAATAACTTTGAAAGGATGATTCATTTCACAATCGATTCTCTCAGTATTTCGGCGCCATTTTTAAGAGCTGCCGAGCATATCTTCGGAATACGGTGTCTGACGCCAGTGTTTTGAAAATTTAATAAGGTCCTTTCGAGTCAGATCCCTTTTAACCGCGACCGAAGAAAATGAAGAAGAGGAAGAAGAGGAAGAGAAAGGGGACGAAGACGAAGAAGAAGAAGAAGAAGAAGAAGAAGCGCCTACCTTTACCTATCCCACTGAAGTTGTACAGATCGTTTCCCATACTTCTTCGTTCCTTTCACTTTTCGGTCCACATTGTCAGTTAATTTGTGTTATACATGCTAAGGTCACCTTAGCGACTCATGATCGGTCACTCGAACTAAAAAAAATCGTCCTTTAATCCGTCAAAATAAGATAAATGACGGTCCGCTGGAGAACGTTCAGGATGAAATGACTGCGGATAGAATATATGTCAAGCCGAGAAAGTTTGGTATTACTATAAGGATATTTCCAGTGAAAAAGAGAGGCATTAAATCACTACTCTTAATAAATTGAGTTCTCAGGGAAATCCAGAAAATCCGTCTCTTCCAACATGTACTGAACTGACTAAACTAGCGGAACATTGAGACTGCAAGTTTAAGGAGCAGTAAAACACTTGTCCTGTTTGCTGGAAAATTAAAAGACGGATTTTACGGACTTCCATTCTTTAAGAGAAGTAGTAGAATACCTCTCTTTATTACTGTAAGTATACTTACAGTATTGGCTTTAATAAACCAAACGATGTTTTTGAAGTTCATGTTATTTAATCAATCAAGACATGTTTCGGATGAAACATCATCCATCGTCAGTTGTACAGAATAAAATGAAGTTGTGCAATAAATAGTGTCATGTAGTGAGACATTAATATGAATAATTAAGGATGAAGGCGAGAACAGAATAAAAACACACATCTAACTATTTCAGCTAAGAAAAGAGAGTAATTAGTATGGAAGGGATAAATTAAGATGTTTGACTTGGGAATTTAGTGACGGCTGCTCCCAAAGGATGTGCATTACAGTATTACTGTAAGTAAACGGAATATATTACTGTAAGTATACTTACAGTAATACATTCTATTCCTCGTAGTACCTGTAAGTCAATTCTTCCGGAAATCCGGAAAAATTCGTCTTTTCCAACATACAACTGCATAACCCCGACTTGCCATGATAGCGGTAGATCTAGTCGACAAGTTTAATGGCATCAAAGGTTTTTGCTTTGGTTTGGTTGCTGGAAAACACGGATTTTCCTGATTTCCCAGAGAACATACATCAATAAAGAGAAGTATCATTCAAGCTCGCATTTTTTATTGGATGTGGAAAAAAGCGGGTTTTATATGCGAATATTTCTGTAATGAGGACTATTCTTGCAAGGCGTTGATATGTTCTACTGATGGTCAGCTCGCTGGTAAATTTCCACGAGTTGGCCTCTGAGAAAGCACATCATAAAACATAAAGACAAATCTGTTATTGATGTATGGAAATCGTCTAAATACAGCGCCAGTATTGGATTGGTCTTGGCCACGGATCAAGTGACCAGCATAATGCTATCGCCACAAGGTCAAGGTTTAATCTTTCAATGAAATAATCAAGCAGTTTTGGAGGCGGAAAACACATAACTATCGTTAGCTTACGGAAAGCCCTTGATTACAGCAATACCCTCATGTTAATTACGGATTCAATAACATTCTTTCAAGGCATGATCTGATTGCCAAATGGTCATGGTTTAACGTCCCGAGGAAATATTAGTCAGGTTCGGAAGAAAGCCCTTGATTACGGTGACACTACTACATCTGTTTGTCACACGAAAATCAGCTAAATAGCTTGATTAACAGATTTAATTTAATTTGCATGCATTTTCTGCTCCTCATAAAAAAGACGTCTGATTAAAAAAAAAAGGAAAAGAACTGTGGGAAGACAAGTTTTGTTTCCCTCCAAATCCCGCCGTTTTCCTAAGGAACCCTCCATGGTTACAGCAACTAAAGAAACGGTGAGCTTTGCGGCATTCAATGAATAAAGTAGAAGAGTAGAAAGCTAAAGTTGAACATAACTTTTAATGGCAAATTAGATCGAATTCGAATTTAAACGCACTTTTGTCCGAAAAGATCCAAATTTCACATTTGAGCACCTTCATTTCTTGCACCTCACCTACAAAGTAAAAATATGGCCTCATCGTGTATGCGTTGCAATTTCACACGAATTGCTCTCACATATAAGATGCAGAGATTTTGGGGGCATTTCATTCTGCCACAACACGGTGACGGAGAGAGAATGCTGAGAGCCAAAGAGCCATGTGGACGACTCAACAGCGAGGCCATTAAAAGCGCCGCACTTTGTTGCTTGACTCCCGTGATAAGTGGAAGATTTAGCATCATCAGTGCCAAGTGTGTTTGCAACGTGAAAGAAAAGGCATTGCAAAAAGCGTGGAGCACTGTAAGAAACGCAATGCCTGCGACAATGCCATTTCAGGTAAGTATCTGTTTTAATGTGTTCGCACGATCAAGGATAAATATTGATCGTTTTTTTTTTTTAGTTCTTAACGCGCGTTATTCTCCTTACTTGAAGGTATAGCCTGATTTGCACTCTATGTAAAATAGTTTTTGTGTCAGCAAAATAGTAACGAAAAGGTCTGGTGACAAGCTAGCTTTCTCTTGTATAATAAGGTGCAATTTAGTACGACTGACACTTTCATCAGCCGTCACCGATGTATGGATTCCCATACAGAATTGTAAGAGTTATTCCTTCGCTAAGCATTTTGTTCCTCCAGCCTTGTAAACCAACATCTAAACAAAATTATTTTATTTCTCATCCACAGTTTGACTGTTTTAAAACTACTTCAAGAATTAACCGGAATCCATACATCGGCTTAACCTTCAAATAAAGTAACGACTCGGACGTAGGCGCGAAATACAGCCAATAGTGCGTTCTTCTTCAGTGGCATCTCAACGAAGGAAATGAAGAAAGGCAGCATTAACGCGGCGACGGCGGACGAAAGCGATTCAGCGATGAATATGAAGACCTCAGCCAGATTCCTAGCTCCACAACAGAGCGATGGCTGGACGGAAACTTGACAAGTGTAAATGAATCCATGTGTCCTGCAATTTCTTATCGGGTTGCGTGAACTACGCCTAACGGTGCTCCAGCGAATCCGATACCTGTTCATAAAGCGTTACTCAACTGTGGCGTGGAAGTTAATGCACAACAGGTTAGCGTTCACCTTGCGTTAATGTGCTTATGACACGTCCTAGTTACATGGGTGCTCTTTGCTAGCACATTTCTGGTTACAATATATGACCTTTTTTTTTCCAACCAGAACTCCAACCAGCTGGTTATTGTGGTCTCATTTCAAATGATAACGGGCGAAACATGACCCCCCCCCGGGGGGGGGGACTCCCGTATGAAACAGACGGGGCTGCTCGTCATCTCGCTTAGGGGTGTAAATTTTGGATTTTGGTCTCGCTTAGGGTGTTCCTGGCAAAGCGCCAATATTTTATGCCACCAAGGTCTCGTTTAGGGTTCCGCAAAGAAACACAGAATTACGCGAAGAGAAACACAAGTCAAATTTTCTTTTTAACTTGTTTTTAGGGGTCAAAATTTGCTTAAGCCACGCCCAGATTGGTCTCCTTTAGGGGTCACAAAATCTTGAGCCACGCCCAGATGGTCTCCTTTAGTTCGTCTGTTCCATATGGGAGTCCCCCACCTCCTCCCGGGACATACTACAAGCTGTTTCAGTCATTAAAATGTGGCTTATTGGTTGCAAATAACTTCGTGTGGTTAGTAGATTTGTACTCGCTCATGATGTGTAGTTACTATTGACTCAATCATGCATGGGTGTTGGGTATCACATGTGCTTTCTAAGACAACTTCGAGAAGCATCGAAATATCACAATCTCTGTCCTAACTGTTGAATGAAGAGCGGAAAAGCCAGCCGAAACGCAATGACTCTTTTGTCTTTCTGGCTTCGAAATTGCTTTGACCTCCATCCTCAAAAACTCTTACATAATTGTTAAAGCACTCTATTTTATTCAGTTCAACGGGAGTGCAAGTAATTATAATTCGAATTAATTAGAGGGAAAATAAAGGTTGTTGTTGGTTTTTGTTGTTTTCAATGAAAATTACAACGATAGGAAATGCAAAAACGTTTTGAGCACTAATCTTTATAGAACAAGACGCTACGGGTAGCCGTATACTCTAGCCTCTCTTTTAGCCGATTTCCGATTGAAAAGTCATTAAGCATCATTAATTTTGTGCTAAAAACTGATAGCAAATAGTAGCCGGCCCCTGAAACTGTTTAGTGGAACATTCCCCAACGACAGCGATAACACAGGGAAAACTCTGATCGTCGAATTGACTTTGTAGCACACACCTAAAAATATTGCAATACACATTGATTTGACTCAAAATTGGGAATCCTTTGCTTGACAAGCTTTTGCGATGACATTCTGATGACATTTCATCAGGAGTAATTGTACAATGAAAGTAGCCGGCTAAGGATGGCTGACTTGTGGCATAATACAACCGGATATGGAGAAGTAATGGTTTCCGGTCACGTTTGGTCCAATGCCCAGACGTTCGCCAAACACTACACTACGTATCGACTTCTCTCTACCAGGCTCTTCTTACCAATTATGTCGCGCTTCCCGGGCTTTCAAATCTCGTGTAACCCGGCCGGAGTGACTCGGACTGATGACGAGGTAGAGTTATAAAATTAAACGAGACTTACCTTAAGTCGATATTTGATTGGAATTCTACTTTGTCATCAGTCAGGAACAAAGAAGTTACATCCCCAGCCCTGTGCTGTTTTCCCACCCAGCCCCTTCGTTCCTCTTGCTGTCCCCTGGAAACGCTCCCTTTGTAGACTGACCTGATAAGCATGCGCATGCTTCTCATGTAACACCCTCGTTGCTGACTGATGACGAAGTAGAATTCCAATCAAACATCAACCTAAGGTAAGTCTCGTTTAATTTTATAATTTCACTGTGCTTTGAGTGAATAAAAGGGACAAAGCATTGTTAAATTGAGGCGCATATTTTGAAATATAACTTACCTTGACCCGTGGAACATTACTAGATGAATTGAGAAATACGAGGCAAAAATGCAAAGAGGCAAAAAATGAAAAAAGATCATTGTGTAGAGCCGTTACATGTCAATTACAGAACCCCAGTTGTTAGAAATAATCAAATTAATCTTCAAATTATTCGAAAGCAGTCAACCAAAAGGGATGGCAAGATACCGGATTTATTTGACAAGATTTTGCCGTTCACAGTCCGGAGAGGATGTGGGGAATGTCGTATACCGAACTGCAGATATGAAATGTATATGATGTAAATAAATGTGATCATTGCAGTGAAGTTTAATAGCAACTTCGGCAGCTACAAAATAGTTTGGAGCCCACAGATATCAGTGGCGGATCTAGGGGAGGGCCCCCCCCCCTTATTTTGGCAAAAAATAAAATAAAATAATGAAAAAAAAAACGCACAAGGAAGAAAGAAAAGCCGGCAGGGCAAGCGATACCCCCCCCCCCCCCCTCCCCCCTCCTCTTAGCTCAAGGTCTGGATCCGCCACTGGATATTTCTACCATGTTTGTTTCGCTTGATTTCTACAATATTTCCAAATAATATCTTACTGTTATAAATACGTGTTTAGTTTCAGGGTTAATTAACCTCTATATTGTCAATTGTCGTCCCAGTACGCTCTGCGTCGGTTTTATTGTTTCTAAAATACTTGTCTCATATTTCTGTGCGTGAACTTGTCAACTCACAGTGAATAGTTTACGAAGTGTATTTAAGAGGATGAATCTCGTTCGTAGAAAGAAAACAACTGCTGCTAAGCCAAACATGATCGGGGAAGTAAAAGATCAGCTTCAACGGGATTCCCTAACAAACATCTATACGATCCAGTAGTCTGTTAAAGCCCCTCCAGAGCTCCTAATCAATGTTCACTAGACACCAATCAAAATGGTCCCTGTGTCCGATTACAATATGAACGAGAAAAGCTGATGAACTGTATCAGTCATTGGAGGGGACGACAATAAAATGTTCACAGCTGTCTTCTCAGAGACAATGAGTGGGACCTTCCTGCCAATGCAACTCATTTGTGGCGGAAAGACGAGAGATGTCACCCTAAAATGGATTTTCCAGAAGGGTTTCACGTAACCCACAACTCCAACCACTGGTCTTACACAGAAAGGACCAAAGATTTGGTAACGAAAATCATCGCGCCGTATGTAGAGAACGTAAAGAGGGAGATGGGATCGCAAAGTTCACAGAAGGCGCTCGTAATCTGGGATACCTTTAAGGGTACAACGAGTTGTTGTAAGAGGGACTTTTTCTGATTGGGCACCTGTGATATCTGGTACCCCACAAGGAACTATTCTTGGTCCAATTTTATTTCTATCATACATAAATGATATCGTTGATAGTGTCTCTTCTAAAATTAAATTATTTGCGGATGACACAAAGATCTACAGAGAGCTTCGCAACCCTAGTCTCGATGAACAATACCTTCAAACTGATTTGAATAATCTTGCTAAATAGGCGAAAAAATGGCAACTTCGTTTTAATGAGGAAAAGTGTGAAGCAATGCGAATAACGCAAATAACAATAACAAGAACAAGAACAAGAACAAGAATCAGAACAAGAACAAGAACAAGAACAAGAACAAGAACAAGAACAAGAACAAGAACAAGAACAAGAACAAGAACAAGAACAGTTTATTAAACGCCACTCTTGCAGAATAGAACTCCTGAATTACAGTGGTGGGTCATATATACCTTACTGGAAACGTACAGTTACAAAAACCTCTAGACTCTCCCTTTCAAATTTATGTAGTTATATATGAGTTTGAATAAACATGTATGTAAGGGACAAAACGACGACGAAATCCGCACACTGCTCACTAATCTCAATTTAATTGAAGTAGTAGTGCCCCCAAATACCATATCATTTAACCAACCCCTTGATGTTTCCGTTAATCGCCCTTGCAAACACTTCATGCGAGAAGAGTCCGAAGGGTGGTACACTGCTGAGATTGAAAAGAAGTTGGCAGCTGGCTGTCCAACCAGAGACATCAAAGTGGACATGGGGATTCCCTTGATGCGTGAGAAAACCTCGAAATGGCTACTCAATTTCTTCATCTACCTGAACAGCAACCCTTCCATCAATCGTAATGGATGGGCATGTGGCATCACGAATACCCTTGACCGACCGCTTAGCTTAATTGGTAGAGCACGGGACTATCGCGCGGTAGGTCGTGGGTTCGAACCTCGGCCGGACCATTACTCAGGGTCTAAATAACTGAGGAGAAAGTGCTGCCTTTGCAATAACATGGTTAGACTGCCTAGTCTTCTCGGATAACGACGATAAACCGTAGGTCCCGTCTCACAACCCAGATTCGTAAATAATTCCGTGGGACGTTAAAGAACCCACACACTGTTCGCAAAGAGTAGGGGACGTTGATCCCGGTGTTGTGGTCTCTGGCGTTGGAAAGGGCACACTATCAATTGGGGCGAAAGCTCTGTTGTGTGGCCCCCACTACCTACATTGGTGGTGAAACAAAAAAAAAAAAAGGCTGTGAAACCCTTCTGGAAAATCCATTTTAGGGTGACATCTCTCTTTCTTTCCGCCACAAATGAGTTGCATTGGCAGGAAGGTCCCAGTCATTGTCTCTGAGAAGGAAATAGACCAAGTAGGAAAGAGACCGAGATTGCGTGACCTTAAGGTAAGTAGAAATTGAAAAATATACCGCGTATCAATGTGACAGTCCTGATTTACCCAGCCTGTTGCTTGCTTGTCGTTTTTGGTAAAATTGTTCTTAAAAAGAGCAAACTCAGGAGTTTCCTTTAATGAGTTCCGAATGTTATAAATCCGTCAGGGAATGCTGCTTTGGCGTCCATTTCTTTCGTGTGTTTACTTTACGAAATGAAGCTATTCCCTTGTTCTTTCCTGTTTCTAGCCGTTCAGATGGCCGCAGTAGCGGATTTTCTCACCAGAAATACTGTTTCTTTTATTGTTTTCTCTACTTTTCTGTAGCCAAATGCAACGCATTTTAAAACCATGTTATAAGTAGGCAGATGTCAGTTTTAAACAGATTTAAATGACTTATCCTCTTTGATTCTAAGCTGAAATTATACAACGTTTTTATTCTATCATACCTTAACTACTGCTCTTCCGTACGGCACTTTTGCCTTAAAAGTGACTCTGATAAACTTAAAGACTAAACAAAAGAACTCTACGAAGTGTTTTTGCAGACAGGTCCCGCGATTATGAAGTAATATTGAAGAAAGCGAGGGAGACTATCTTTTACAATCGTAGACTTTTAAATATCATAGTATTAGCTCATAAAGCTCTTAATAACTTTGCTCTATTGTACATTCGGCACCTGTTTCAACTGCGTGCTTCTGTGCTTATTGTCTGAGAGGAACTCATATTTTAAAGACACGTAAATGTAATACGACTACCTGTGGTCTTAAGTCTATCAGGTTGCTCTGTGCCAACTTATGGAATTCTCTCACAGATGAAATAAGAACCTCCAGTAATTTAAAGACTTTTAGAAATGCTATTGTATGTATTTTGACTTGTTCCATCATCCGCATTTAAAGTTTCAAGTTCAATATTTTAAATTTGAAAATTAGTCCTGAGAAAATAAACCAAAACTATCAAAATATAAATAATTTCCCCCATTTTTCGAATAACTCTGCTTGGCAAACTAGAAGGTACAAACCTAATGTGTGCCAAGACCAACTTTATCATCAACATTTATTATACACGGTGAATGATTAAAGGGTAATTTTTCATCTCTTGCAAAAACACCCTTCAAAGGAATACTTAACTATTTACACCAATCAATGTGATCAAAATTATTTAATACTTTCTTTGAAGGGGAGCTTTGTATTTGATTTGATTTGATTCTTTTTTCTTTTCCCTCATCCACGTATTTTGGTGGTGGTTGTATTTTCAATCCTCATCCCATATTTTGTGAGTAATATAAGTGTAAAATGAGGGAGGATTTATTTGCATTCCTCCTCCAAAAGCTTTCTTTGCCAGCAAACCAAGAAATCCACCTTTTTCAGCTTTTCCCATTTTAATTCCACTTTGACTTAATATTGTTTTAACTGCTTTGTTTTTATCAGGTGTCATTTGTTTTCTTTAAAGCCCAACATGTTTATCTGCTATACCTTTCCAAATATTATTTTAATGCTTTATCAGCACCAAAACGTATAGCAGCCTTTCCTATTTCTTTTCGAACTGTTTTTACAACTGGTTGTCGCGTTCCCGGTGTCGCAGACACGTGGTGTTGTCCACCGGAGTTCGCCAGGTCAACCACCGTGATGTACGAGACGAGCAGCAAGATTCAAACTCGTTTATTTAAGATCAAGCTGGGCAGACTCATTCATACAGCACTTGCGGTGAAAAATTGGATTTGCCTCCGAGGGGTAATGAACTCCTAATCTCCTAGCTGTTGAGAAACTCCGAACTCCGTTTAGGTAACTCCTTACAGTATGAGCAAGTACTGACAACTGACTAAGTGCATGTGGCAAGCGAATTTTGTTATCACCTTAACGTAGGGGAAATAGAAATGAACAATGCTTTGTACTGCCAGCCG
>BLFK01000453.1:119335-126835 GCA_014634185.1 Astreopora myriophthalma | reverse complement strand
GATAGGTTAATAAAGTAACTTTTATTTAGAAATCCACGGCTAGCCTACTGTGCGACGAACAGCAATCGAACTATTATTTAAGTAGTTCAAAGACACATCCTGTTATGATAGTGGACAAACAGAGTCCGGAATTTAGGCCCAAATTTTCAGTTGACCGGCGCCGGATCGAACGGGAGTTTTCGTATCCGCGAATCCGCGTAAAGGAATTTACGAACTGACATAGAACAATTAATTTGGCAGGTTTGGGTGCTATTGCTTATTTATGAAGTGAGCCATTCATGAGACGAACCGCGTGATTCATAATATAGCAATTTCCTTAATAAAATATTATAATCAATAGTGTCGCAAGTTTTTTATAAGTCTGTTAAATTTTATGCAAGCAAACAAGTAACAACAAACAACATTTCTTTCTTTTTTAGATTTAATTGTATATGTGACTTAAGTAAGTGACTTATCTCGTAAATAGCTACAGAAATCGAATCGGGGCGGGGCAAGACAAATAAAAGAACACAACTCTGTAAGAACAGTAAGTTTAAACATAGCTACACTTAATCTAACAAATGAGCGATACAGGTTGAATGAAAATTGGTTATTAGCAAATATCTATAAACTAATAAGGGACATTGAGTTTACTCGCGACTATTTAAGATAACTACTTAGTGGTGCAGGTTAATGTAAACTGGTTATCTACAAATATCTATTTAAGCAATAGAGGACTTTTTTTTCCGCGTTTACGTAGCCTCATGTAAACACGAGGAGGGGTTGGGAGAATTCGAGACTGTTATGCAAATCCGAGACGCAGTCGAGGGTTTACATAACTGTCGAGAATTCTCCCAACCCCACGAGTGTTTACGTGAGGCTATGTAAACACGGAAAAAAAGTCCTCTATTGCTTTTATAAAATATTTCTCAAAAATAATTCGACAAATGAAGGAAAATGCTGTTTGTTTTACTTCTTGATTGATACAGGTTTTCTCGATACACGGTCATATTTCCTACCAGCCAATCAAAACGCGCGTTTGACAACACGACCAATCTAAATTCGTGTGATGTCACAACCGTGTTTACATACTCTCATCTAAACACACCTATTGACCAATGAGAGCGCGCGTACTATCCTAATTATTTTATAAAAACTACTAAAGGTAACATGTTGTAGAATTAAAAAGGCCACTGTTAAAGTAAAATAATAGTGAAGATAATAATACATATGATAACTAAGCTTATCCAACTTTCTTAATTATGTAGGAACACAACAGCATTGACGAGACCACAAGCCACGATTGATGCTCATTGCCCAGCAGTCAGCAGCTTCGAGTAATGTGTAGAGTGTAAGGAACGAAAACCAGACTGTTGACGGGAATTGAAAGAATACGATTCTCAGTAAGACAGCGATTTAATTGGTCGTACACTACCGCCTCAAATACTCTGGGCTCGACTCGAATAACCGATATATCGGTCCATAATTAGTGAGATCGTTCCGTATTCCAGAACTTTTGTACAATAGGGTAACCGTAGGAGACTTCAACTCATGAGGAAGAATTCCACTTAGCAAGGATTGGTTAGCTATTAGAGTTAGAGACTCGACGATTAAATCAGGGCACTCCCTCAACAATTTATCTCCATGAAATTGTGTCCCATCCAATGGCTATTGACTTACAAAGCTTGGAGAGGAGAGACAAACCCTGGGCATATATTGTTTCCTAAAAGATGAACTCTTTGGAAGTTCCACGAAGAAACTCTTCATAACTCGTATCAACATCTGTAGCACTTCGTTTAAGGCTTTGCCCAACCTCAATAAGGAATTAATCAATTTTTCCTTAAGCCGGTCTATGAAGTTCATTGCCTTTTTCAAGATAGTGGTTATCCGTGGGGATTTGTTGGCACCTATGCCTTTAGTTTTCACAGGAGCGCGTTTGTCATAAACACTTAGGAATATTTCTTTCTATAATATTTTCTATTTTTTGGTTAATACGCGGTTTGTTTTACCGATTTGTTTCCTAAGGCTTCCTCAGCAGGATGGTTCTGATTAATCCATGAATCGAAGAATCGTAAAACTAAAGAAACGAAATACTTAAATTTGAGAATCCAACGTATCTAACAAAAATGCTATCGACACCGGCGCAAAACAAATAAATAAAGCGTTACAAGGACAACAAATAACATACCTTTATACAGCTACGAGACCGTGGAAAAAATTTAACCTAAAGGTACATAAAGGTTTCTAATCGAGACGCCCAAAACGAGCGAGACAAGACAAACCCTAACCAACTTCAATTTATCCTTCGCGTAGCACATGGATTTTTTTTACTCGCTAAGATCCTTGAGGAAAACGTTTGACACATATCCTTCATGTAAGCTACAGGTGCATTTACATCACTATGATTGCATGACATAAGTAAGGGCAGTGCTTGCTAGGTTGCCGATGATCGAAACTGAGCAAAAGCAAACTAATCGTTGAATATTACTGCCAAGGGTAACTCTACGATAGAGTTGCATCCCCTTTTATATAATAGGGAGTTTACGAAACGACGACGACAACAACCGTTGGCCACGAGGACGTCATTTAAAAGCACAAGTTCACGTTATTGGTATCACTACGCAGCTCTTTTATGTCGTTCCGCATTTCAAATGTATAGTAACTGTTGACAGAGGAATTAAAGTGGTTAGAAACTTAGAGAGAACTGAAAATTCATCATCATGTGCTAACGTCCTACTCGGAACGGCTACCTGAAATTTTATCATTTCAAGCCGTTGTTCAGGAGATGACGGCAAAGAAATATACCAAAAAGTAAAACGCACGTGCAGAGCGAGCAGAACATGCAGAGCCGCTATTTTTGCCCACTAAACCTTTTGTCTTCTGGTGTTCTCGTTGCCGTCGGCGTCGTCGTTTCGTGAGCTCCCTAATAGGGAAGTGACCAGTTACTTGGCACTAGTAATTTACGGGGGAAACTTCAACGGAGGTCGGCTGTGATCTACCGCCCAAAAATGACAAGAGAGCTCTTCTAAAATCTGGTATTCTAAAAGCGTATAATATTGGGTTAACTAGGGAGTTTGCAAAAAATAAAAAAAAGAGAGAGAGACCCATCTAACTGTGGGGAATACCATTTAAACCACAACAGAAATACAAGTAACTGCAAAACAGAAAATGGCAATGTTACTCAATAAAGATACCACGGTCACAATCATTAGTGTCTTGGTCAGTTTTCTTTGTCTGTTAACTGCACCATGATAACGAGGTTTTCTTCCGCGGTACATTTTGATGGCTACGACGGTGTAAGAAACAACGGTGATAAAACAACAAAGAGACAAGAATGATACAAGTACGAAAGAGCCCACTTCGTTTAGTAAACAAAATAAAGTTATGCATAGCCCAGCTGCAAACCAAACGGCCGCAACAGCCGCCCAAAAAATCCTCTTCTTGACGAGGCGATGTCTGAATGGACGAAGCATTGTGTGCATCCGCTCCAAAGAAATAGCGGCGAGGTTTGTTGCTGAGGTTACTGGAAACCACCATAAAAAACCATCAAGCAATGAGAATGAGGTTCCGCAGGGAGTACTCATCAAGCCAAATATTGCTCTCCGAAAGGTTAAAGTTCGCGACCCAAATAGGCGGATAAACATAACCAGCGAAACTCCTCCAACAAGCATGTCTGCAACTGCTAGGTTGATCACCAGGTACATGCTACGCTTGAAAAAACTGCGCTCCTTTAGGTAAACAATGATTGTGAGGACGTTAAACGTTACTATAGCAGCAGCCTCGGTGCTATATAAAGTAATCCAGGCAATGGACTCAGGCGAAGAAAGCGCACTGAAATTTGAAGTTTCCTTTTGCTGATGAGAATAGTTAGCCATCTGCCTGCAAAAAGAAAGCGGTGGTGAAATATCGGGATAAACTCTAAGAATTGTCCCACACTTTGTTATGTCTAGAGAATCCTGGCTTTGACAGCGTTAAAAATGAGCGTTAGAAGGGACCCGACAAAACGGACAAAAGGATTTAGCGCAAAGACCTCAACCCACATGGATAGGGCCGACCATTGCGACTATACAATATACATTGGGGGCATTGCAGAAGTGAGTTTTCAAAAAGTTGTTTTAAAGCATCGTATATGTTTTGCCCTTTGTTAGTAACGGGAATTATGCAATTCATTTCCCGCCATAAAAGCTAACCAATCACCCTCATCGACCATATGCATGTCAGTTTGCATTTGAACAGTTATTTAGTGGATTAGGTATGCTGTAGACACCAACGCCAACTAGTTTAAAAACAATAGTGGACCCGCGAGCTTTATTTTTTTTTCTCGGGGGTTTCTTCAAGGACCTTGCAGAACTTTATATGTCGCGTCCCTCTGAATTGGAAGTTGAAGAATAGTCCATAACTATACTGAGGCGGGATCTGCATGCAGCTTTCAGTGCTGGCTAGCGATATTTGAATACAGGAAAGAGTAAGGCCCCGTTAAACTAAAAGCGACCTGAGCAGATGTTAGCAGTCAGCAAACAATCAATGCTATTCGGAACTATAAATCCATGAAGCGAGCGAGGGAATAATTGCTGTTAGTTTTGCTTCTGATTGATTTAAGTTTACTGACGTAGCGCATGATGTTTTGGCCAAACACGTAACACCAAGCACTAATGACATGGCATAAATATTCGTAATGATCAACAGTAAATGACCCCCTTAATGGTAATTTCTCAACATGAGATCCAAAAACTTAGTTTAGACAAGGTTTAAACAGTCATGAATTATTTTATAAACGTTCGTCAATCCGGTCGCAAAACCAGTAATATGGTAATCACTTTCAAAAAAAGACAACACTTATTAGTTTGCGATGCATGTTTCGACATTTCTGTGTCATCTTCAGTTGCACTCACTTGTGCAGTTTGAGTTTGAATTTGAATGTGTACAGATTAACGTAAAGACTGCGTTACGAAGCTGCCTAGAAAGACAAATAAACTCGGATTTTCCATTTGATATGCAGTGTTTCTTTTATTTTAATTTATTCCTGTAAAAAACACCTCCCTCAAAATTTGCGTAATATGTGGAAAATGATCACTGCACGTCAAGGCAATAGTTTCTCCTGAATCGAGTGGGCCTGGACATTGACAGGGTTGAGCAAACTTTTTGACGGCTTATACTTATTTTTTATCCCATTTCTTCTTGATCTAATGACATCAGGATGATACTGAACGTTTTTATCAGTTATTTTTTTATGTATTTATTTATTTTTTTATTTTCACTTGGCTATTTATATCTTTATATACTGATAATGTTATTGATAACGATACCAATAAATAGGTGGGGGAATATTCCGCAGGCATCTTTGTCCTTACAAATGCTCCCACCTACTCGATCTATTATCTAACTTCTAGTACAGGAATATAATATGCCTTGGAGAGTACTCTTCTTAGTAAGCTATAAACTGTAAAGCCCACGTGTATCATATGAGCCCGCTATCCGGGCTGACCGTAACGTAAGAGTCTTTTTGCCAGTTTCGCTTTCTAAGAGTGGTGGCATAGTTCGTGCAATGGACTTCAGACTTGTCCTCAAAAACTCTTTCCCAGCACCACGCGGTATCTATCGGTACAATTGTACCGATAGCGGAAATGGGCATAGAAAATTTGCGTTACATCCGGTTGCCTTAAAACTCCACAGAAAGGAAGTCTAGATAATTGGCCAATCAGAAGCCAAGTTTTAACGGGATCTGTCTATAGAAGCCTACGTCACAGTCACTTCCGGTCACATCTTTTGAATGCACGGGCTCGGCCGCCAGTAGTTTCCCGTCGGCGAAAACTAAAATTCGCTTGGAAAAGGTTTTAAAGGTCTAATTTAGCCAGAAAAGGACAATGAAAGCATTTTCAGCCATAAGCGAAGCCATCTTTATCTTTTCGAGGCCATATAAAAGCGAGGAAACGTCTAAAAGGTCAGAGATAATTTTATGCCTGTTTGCAGTTTTAACTGCAACATTTAACATTTAAAAATGTCCACACGTGTTGTTCGCCGGCTATTTTCCTTCGTTTCGCTCGCCTTTTTTCCTTCTAAAACTTGTTGTTTGCTTATATTTCGATATATTTCGATGTAGAAAATCATTTTCTATCCTTTGGGACCGATATTTTGGCAATTAAAGAATGTTTGGACTCGTTTGTGAGAACAGATGTGAAAATTGAATTATCGCTGCTTAGCAACGGCTCGCAAAATAGGCAATTGGATCTGTACTATTGATTTACGCATCATATTACCAGCTTGCGTTACGGAAAAAATTCTCAAAAATTCGAGATTTGATCGATCTTTCTGAAATTTTCGACACTTAAAGGTCATATGCTAAGAAACTTTTTCCGAATTGATGAAAAATTCCCGGTGACCAACTTGATAGGCCGAAGTCGCTTTTAAAACGATTTTTGCGAATTTTTTCGCGGATCTCAATTGTTTGCGTTCATTATCTAGTGTATGATTTTTCTCTGCCGATAAATTTTTTTTCACTTGGAGCTTATTAAATAACCTTTAAAATGAGGTATAATTTGCCACATAACTGTGAATACTTGTAAAAATAAAAGCTTTTATTTGAGAGCGATTTTTTTTCGCGCGAGTCATTTTGACGAGAAAGAGTTTCAACTTCAACTTTTCTACTGCACCTGAACCAGTGACTTGATTAACATATGTAAACTCGTTTTTATCCCCCAGCCTTGTGGCTAGGGATTGCTGACAACTTCAGTCTCGGGGAAAGACTATTTTAGACAAACAACTCTTACAAGGAAAAAAGGGGACAGCGCTAATTTCTCTTACTTCACCCTTTGCTATACACCAAAGAGAACGGGTTACTCTCGGTCTTTAGGATTAACCTGTCTTAATCGTATGCGCCGATTTTCTTTTTCGTTCAAGAGAAAAGCTTACCTTTACTTAGCGAAACTTGAAAATGGCAACGAGGAACAGGCTGTTCCAAAACTTGACCAAAAACCAACTACAAGTGAACGGGACAGCAGTATGGTTGCTTTGCGTCCTTCTACCGTGAGTTTTCACGTCACCAGTTGATGACTGGAACGCGGTACGCAGTTAATTCAGCTTCGACACCATCAATTGTCAACGATTGCTTGACGTGACAACTTATAACGAAGCTTTTACTCAAGGTCAATTGAAGGTTCTTCAGTGCACCTTGTCTTTGTTATTTTTAGATTATGAAATGGCAACGACGAAATAACAACAAGCGTATTCGTATTTTTCGTAACCCTGTTGACTTTCTCTGAAGGAAAAGTTTGGCAATAGACGGTACAAGATTTTGAAACCGGCTTTTTATATTCACTGAACGAAAAAGCAAACAAACAAAAAAGAAAAACAATAAAATAAATAAATAGATTCCGACACCCCCTCGAGGGGTGATTTTCTTTTGCTACATGGATCTGCAAGTTCCTAATTTACTGGGCCGGGTTGTTCGAAGCAGGGTTAGCGCTAGCCCTGGGTAAAGTCTGATTAAAACCTATAGGTTGTCATGGTATTTAACACGGATTA
>BLFK01000453.1:93531-119325 GCA_014634185.1 Astreopora myriophthalma | reverse complement strand
GGATCACACACGAACCTCTTGTTCTTTTTTATTTTTTTCCCATGATTCCTAACAGCCCTTCCCCGAGGGGGGGGGGTGAATACCGTGTTCCTTTACTTTATTAGCCCTACACACTCCCCCTTACAAAAAAAGGAGATGTCGTCCTCGACATTACTACACGGTTATCCAAAACGAGCAATACACAAGTCTTCTCCTTTTCATTCCTTAGGCCAAGTGGAAAGGGGTGATCAGGCCCTAACCGCAAAGCTACGAGTACAGCCACTAAAACTTGTATACACGTTCATTTTGAATACTCTGAAAGTTCAACGACTTCCACTAGCAAACTACAAAGTTTGTTGTTGCCAAGTAACAATTGAAACTGATGTTCTGTCCCCTCTTTGTTGTTGTTTTTTTTGTTGTTGTTTTAACACCACTTAACAAAAAAAGAAATGTTCACAAAGTTTGTGTCAGAATATTTCTGATCAGTTCAGCAAGGATACAAGCCAACGTGTCCGTATGGTGTGGGATAAGTCATCGGCCAAACAGAGTTCATACACACATTAGGAATTTCTCCCAGGTGTCCTGGTGCCAAGGGTACAGTTACTGGTGCCACTCCCGCATTGTGGCTAATTAAACACACTCCTGCTGGTTGATAGTAGCTCGGAGTTCCAAAGGTGTCATAAGTTAGTAAGGTAGGTGGTCTGCACTCTCTTATCGGTCTCCTTTGACCTGGCTGACTTCCGACTGCTCTGCTGCAGATGGTTCAGGGACTGGATCTGTTGGTGGTTGTATCTGCCGTTCAGGGGGGTGGGTACCGCAGGCCGCTTCCTCATCAGCGCATTCCTGGGTGGCTGAAGGCTCCTTGGCTGAGCAGGTACTGTCTGAGAACGGGGTTTCAGGCTCAACCGGAATGAAGGTTAACATCCCTTCGGGTTCTTCATCCGAACTGCTTTCAGCATTTGAGGCCAATGGTGGCGCTATACGCGACTGGGAAGTTGGCAACTTTCGTTTTGATCTTTTGCGGGTGTTGCCAGGTATTTCTTCGAAAGGAAGATCATTACATGGCAGTAGAAGGTTACAGTGAATCACGCGGTGTCGTCCTCCACCAGATTCAGGCTTGATTTCATAAACTGGACTCCCTTCGCCCTTCCGGGCCACTACCCGGTGGATGGTGTCTTCCCAGTAGGATCTCAGCTTCACAGGGCCCCCTCTTTCACTTAAGTTTCGTACAAGGACTCGGTCGTCTGGCTGGAGTACTGGACTGTTAACCCTTCGGTAATATTGCTTCTTACCTTTAAGTCCAGATAGCTGAGATTTCTTTGTAGCTATTTCATATGCTTCTTTCATCGCCGCTTGCCACTCCTTGACATAAGCTGGGTAGCTTGAATAGGCGGTGGGTGTGGTACCGAGTATTACGTCGATCGGAAGCCTCGGGGAACGGCCAAACAATAGGAAAAATGGCGAATATCCTGTCGCTTCATGGCGAGTGCAATTGTAGGCATGAACCACCTTTTGGAGACTATCCTTCCATTTGGACTTCTGGTGCTCAGGCAAAGTTCTTAGCATGGATAACAGCGTTTGATTCAGTCGTTCTGTCTTTCCGTTTCCTTGTGGATGATAAGGCGTTGTCCGAGATCGGACCATACCACAGCATTCCTCAAGCCGGTGGAACAACTGATTTTCAAATTCACCTCCTTGATCATGTAAGATTCTTGCGGGAAACCCGAAACGCAGTATAAAGTCGTTATACAACTTGTTTGCTGCTGTTCGTGCGGACTTGTTGGTGGTTGCATATGCCTGGGCAAATCTTGTAAAATGATCCACTATAACCAGGATATACTCGTATCCCCCTGCGCTTGTCTCAAGGTGTACAAAGTCCAACGACACCAATTCGAAGGGTGCGCTACTCTGTATGATCTCCATTGGTGCTCTCGGCAAGACGTTTGGTCTCTTTTGTTTGATGCAGCTACAAACATGCGTCACATAATGTTAAATGTCTCTTTTATGCCGGGGCCAGTAAAACCGTTCCCTGGCAAGATGAAAGACCCTTTCTGTTCCTAAGTGTCCCATTTCCTCGTGTAGTTCTTTGTAGGCCATTCGGTGAAACTTCAGTGGGAGGACAATCTGTAGGTTAGGGCCACTTCTGCGCCTAAGGATTCCGTCTTCTCCAACAACGAGTTTATTCCATTCACGTACAAGGGACTGTACTGCCGGTGATGTCTGGCGTCTGTCTCGTGCTGCGAGTGGTTTGCCGGTTTCCTTATACCGAATCACCTCACTCATCACCTTGTCTGTCCTCTGAGCCTCGTACAGTTCCTTAGGTGTGAGCGGTTGCACCCTCGGTTCACAATCCACGTTCATAGTGTGTCCCCATTCACTTGGCCGGCAAGATAGCGATAGTAACCAAGCTGAATCTCCTGTCTTCTGAGCATTCAATGCTTCCACTGTGGCTTTAATCCAATCAGGTTCTACTTCTTCAGTGCACATGTCCATGAACTGCTCCATGTGTATCCTAGAGAGTGCATCAGCATCCCGGTTGGCCGTCCCTGGCCGGTACTTTATCGTAAAATGGAAGTCAGCCAGCTCTGCCACCCAACGGTGTCCAGTTGCATTCAATTTCGCGGTAGTTAAGACATGGGTCAACGGATTGTTATCTGTGTAGACCGTAAAGTGCGGGGCATAATACAGATAGTCCCTAAACTGTTCGGTTATGGCCCACTTGAGTGCCAAAAATTCCAGTTTGCTGGAGTGAAGATGGTAGTTTCGCTCCGCTGCAGTTAGCGCACGAGATCCGTAAGCGATCACCCTAAGTTGACCATTCTGCTTCTGGTAGAGTGCTGCCCCAAGGCCTTGTTCTGACGCATCAGTGCGAAGAATAAATGGCTGCGTGTATTGCGGGTAAGCCATCACAGGTGGATTACTGATGGCGCTGATAAGTTGATCCAATGCGGCTTGGTGTTCACTGCTCCAATTGATTGGCTCCCGAGATAATACTTGTCCCTTATTTTTGACCGGTCTTTTATGTCGCCTTTGAGTTCGCCGTGGCGACTGTCCTGTCTTTTCCGGTTCCTTAAGGAGATCGTAAAGAGGCTTTGCAATCTTGGCGAAATCTCCAATGTACCTCTTGTAATAGCTCAATAGTCCAGTCAGTTTACAGACTTCACCCACAGTTTTTGGCATAGATTCTCTAAGACTTGTGACCGCTTTAGTAGTTTCGGGATCAATACTGTGTCCAGCTTGGTTTTCAATTCGGCCTAAGTAGCGGACCTCTCGCTGGAAGAGACTGCACTTGTTTGGCTTCAATTTCACTCCATGTTTTCGCAGGCGTCTTAGCACTGTCCGCAAATTCTCCACATGTTCTTCAAACGTTCCACTATAAACAATGAACAATCCAAGTAAGGAATGCAAAATCTCGTCGCAGATACCTTCCAAACAACCTTCCATAAATCGCTGAAAACTTGCTGGTGAATTACTTAATCCAAATGGGATGCGAGTCCACTCATAAAGTCCCCAAGGTGTAATGAAGGCAGTCAGGTGTCTACTCTTTTCGCCAACAAAACCCTGATGATACGCCTTTCCCTGATCTAAAACTGAAAACCAAGAGTTCCCGCCAAGATTATCAAGTGTCTCTTGGATTCTTGGTATTGGGTGTCTATCTGGTACTGTCTTACGGTTCAGTTCCCTGTAGTCCACGCATAGGCGTAACCCTCCATCATTCTTCCTCACACACACCACGGGAGATGAATAAATTGACTGAGACTTGGTTATCCATCCCCGGTTGAGTAGATCTTCAATGTAGTGTTTAACTTCAGTGTACAGGGGACGGGGAATTGAAGAATAGGTTTTCTGGACTGGCGTGGTGTCTGACAACTCCAGATTCAATTGAAGTCCATCTATCCGTCCCATGTCATCATCATCTTGGGAGAACGACTCAGCCTCCTCCTCTAACATGGTCATGGCCAACTGTCGTTGACTTTCTGTCAGGTCACCTAACACTACGGCCGGTGTTTTGAAGGACTTTCTTTCGTTATCAAGTCTCCTGTTGACTTGAATTGGGTCACTCTCTTGGCGTCGAGGCACTGGTGGGCTTCCATCCCTGGGTGAGGTACCATCTGTTTCCCTTGGATCCACAGCTTCCAAATGAGGGAGGTCCTTTCTTACAACTTCCAACGGAGTAACCGATTGCACTAGCTGCAAGTGTCCCAGTAGTGTTCGCCGGCCAAGGACTACATCATGCTTTGAGGTGTTTCGGACTGAAATATTCACCCTATGTGGCGACCCTCGCGGTAAGGTGAGTAGCTGCTCCACCACTTCCAAGTCGGCTGGCCAAGGCATACCTGGGTCTGGTTCAAATAACACTGGTGTCCTGTCCTCTAGTGGCTTTCTGCCCACCTGGTACTGTCAGGTCCCGCTTACCGCTCTTCAACACACCAATATCCTCCACACTTGCTGTTTGCACCAAATCAACCAACGCAGTAACATTCTCCTGTGCTACGTCCTTCAAAGCCGTACTCATGATGTCAACAATGGAGCTGCTCCCTTTGGTTTCTCTATCCTTCACCACATTCACATTTTTTTCACATTCCCATTCTTTATTCTATATTCTAATAAGTATTTAAACAAATTGGACATGCCCACAGGTAGCTAGCTAATCTAGGTGGGTCATGTCTTAACTAAAACAGTAGGTCTACAAGTTTACAGAAATAGGAAGTTAACTAAAAGTAGGTATAGAAACAAAGATACTACAAAAATACTATAATAATACAATTAAGGCTATACTTACTATTCTGAGAATACATAAAAGCTTAAGAAGATTATACCTTTTGAATGATGTTTCGTATGTCGAGATATGAGTCTTCCGAGGACAGAATATCGAAAAGTACTCTTTTAATTTTTCTTTTTAAGTCATGTTTTGAAAGATTCCTTAGTGTAAGAGGCATCTCGCTCCAAATTTTTGTTCCAATTCTAGAAAACGAGTTCAATTGAATAGAGAGCCTAGAGCTTTGTGTGTAAAAGTTGAGCGAAGCAGAGGATCGGGTATTATAGGGGTGAATATTGGTAATATCTTGAAACAGGTCTCGAATATTTCTAGGCGCATTTCTGTTTCTAATATTAAACATCAGGTTAGCCGTAAGTTCATAATAAGAAAATTGTAGCGGTAAAATACCGGCATCGGAGAATAGAGGAATTGCATGCTGATTGCCGTCAGAAAAATAAATAAATCGTAGAGCTCGTTTTTGCATCTTTAGAAGCTTATCAAGATATGATTTACGCGCCTGGCCCCAAACTATCAGCCCATAGCTCAAATAAGGCGCAACAAGAGATCGATAGATATTTATAAGAGTGTGTTTTGGAACAAGATGCCGTAGTTTAGATATAAGACCTATAGTTCGACTAATTTTAGTTGTTATATGATCAATATGATGTTTCCAAGTTAAATTATTATCAATTAGTATCCCTAGGTATTTTATAAATTCCTTACATTCTAAAGCTACATTTTTATTCTGCTCGTTATCAAATATCATAATTTTAGGTTGATAGGTAAGTTTTCTTTGAGCAGGAGAAAATATCACAAAATTTGTTTTATTTATATTCAGGGTAAATTTATTAGCCGTTAGCCAATCATACAATTTGCAGAGCTCCTGGTTTACAATTAACTCCAATGACCTAAGATTTTTGTCAGCATATAGGATATTCGTGTCGTCAGCAAACAGAAAAAACTTAAGCTTTTCAGAGCATTCTTGAATATCGTTAATATAGATTAGAAAAAGTAGTGGGCCTAGGACGGAGCCTTGCGGTACACCACAGATAATATCATTTCTAGCAGATATATACGAATCAATTTGAGTTGTTTGTGTTCGGCCTTGTAGGTAAGAAGAAAACCATTTATTGATGACACCACGGAAACCATAGTGATCTAGCTTATGTAGTAGAATTTTATGATCTACAGTGTCAAAAGCTTTCTTTAGGTCAATAAAAACTCCACACGAGAATAAGCGTTTGTCCATGTTTGTCTGTATGGTGGTCACAATATCCAGGATTGCATGCTGAGTTGAAAGTGTTTTACGGAAGCCATATTGAAATGGGGAAAGCAGATTGTGTTGTTCGATAAAAGATTCCATTCTCTTGAAAATCAATTTTTCAAAGATTCTGTTAAAATTGGATAGCAGAGAGATTGACCTATAATTACTTGGATCAGTATTATCATCTGTTTTAAAAATAGGAATACTACACTTCTATTACATTGTATTACTTCTATTACATTGTACCCAATGATTGGAGTTTCCAACTCATCTCTTGCAATGAGGAATGGTACGCGTACGGTTAGAGGACTGGATGACTCTGTGTTAGACGAGAGTTGAAACTGTGCTTCTACCCATCCTTCAAATGGTATGGTTCCACCATTAGCTGTCCTTAAATTCAGTCCTGCCTCCTCGCCAAGCAACTCTTCAATGTTTCTTAACCTTGAGGAAGGCAAATATTTCTCGAGCCAACTCTTTGACACAATAGACACCTGTGCACCTGTATCCCAAAGAGCTTCGACTGTGACCCCATTGAGAACACACGACACCTTACACTTCTTGCCAACCAACCTTGCAACTGTCACATGCTGCTTGGGTGCCATGAATTGCTCCTCTTTAGGGCTCTCCCTTCCCGGGGGGTTTATCTTCTTAGTAGTTGCCCCTTGTTGGATTGTTCCCCCTTCCCCTGGTGATGCATGCACTTCGTTCACCCTTGGGTTCCTTTGGCGAGGGGTCGAACCCAACTTGGATTTTCTTTCAGTTTCTTCTGAAACTATCACATTCATTTGCTGAATTAGGTCCTCATCCCGTACATCAGGTTTTTCTAATATTGGTCTCAATCTGCTTCGAATGGCCTCATCTTGAAGACCAGTGTCTACGGTGTGTAAAAACATACCCTGCACTAGCTTTTGATCATATTTCAACTGCGCATCAACCTCTTGAGAGGCAAACAGGATTTTCTGCCTTGAGTCGAGAGCTCTGATGAGAAAGCTTTGAGGATTTTCCTGTGGCTCCTGTACTAAAGTAGACAGCTGTCGGTACAGGTCTGTCGCACTCTTCTCCTGATAATGAGATCTCAAAATACGCCTTAACCGGGGGAGTGTCAAGTCACTCAGTCCTTCTAAATAGCTTCGTAATCTCATCCCTGGGTTAATAGCTCTGACCACTGCATCAACAACCTCGTGGGGTTTGTAGCCCTTTTTCAGTGCACCCTCAATTTGTCTCACTAGGCTTACAAAACTCAATTTGTCCTTTTGTCCTGGTTCCCCGATTTGGCCAATGATCTTTAGTTCTCGTTTAAAATCACTCGGTTGAAAGTACAATGGCTTTGACTCACCGTTCGCCTTCACATCCTCTTTGTTGTCAACATCCTTCACCGGTGGATGTGCTTTACCAGCGGTCAACGCCTCGAATTTCTGTTTAATCGCCTCGTATTCCAGCTTCACCTTTGCTAGTTCCGATTGAGAGGCTTCAGACTCCGTTTTCTTGCTTACCTCCTCGAGCGGTGGACAACAAGGCGTGTAAATCATTAGTCCAGTCCTGAAATCCTCTAATAACTCAATGTCCAGCTCCACGCTGCCCTCCAATTTGGCTTCGAGATGTTCTTCGATCAATCTGACAAGTCCCTTCCTGGTTTTATCCTTAATGTCCTTGTCACCGCAGCCTAAAGTCTTAGCGATCACTCCCAGCTCCTCAACCTTTAGCTGGCAGAGATGACTCTGAATCTGCATTTGAATGTCTTCGATCTCCATCCCGTGGCTCCCGGACAGGCCCCCAAATGTTACATGCGGAGGGATGGAGTATCACACACACACACACACACACACACACACACAAAATGGCGGATCACACCAACCTCGTGTTCTTTTTAGTTTTTTCCCATGATTCCTAACAGCCCTGTCCCCGAGGGGGGGGGGGATACCGTGTTCCTTTACTTTATAAGCCCTACACATCTCTTTTCAAATTTGGCTGATTTCTAATCCATCGCGCTCTTCTTTTTTCTTTTTTTTTCAGGACATCAGTGCGAAAGGCAACAGTCGGAACCGGTGGGGTGGGAGGGGGGTACTCCCCTATATAAGTTATTGGTCTGAAAAACGGAATTGAAAAGACGAACACATTTATACGCTCTCGTGGTTCCCTTGAAAACCATACCTGATTTAAAACCATAATGCTCAAAATCTATAACCAAGTGAATAACAGAGAAAGAGAAGTAACCAAAATAAAACATTCGAGATGAAATTTCGGGTGAATTATTGACCGGCCCTACACAGCCTAATTTGAACGAGGTAATGGATTCACAAACCGGCAGAGTACGACTTTGAGAAGCCAGTTGCACTGATTTTAGAGGCCAAGTATAACAGCGGGTATGGAAAATAGCATGTTTTGGTCCAAAATAGCGTCAGGTTTGGGGAAACGGGCGGCACATCTCCATCAAGAATTCCCAGGACTACTCCCCCTCCCCCCGACATTCGGAACGCTTTGTGCGTGTGTCTTCCTTTTCGACTTCCTCTTCAGCAGCTTCGGGAAAGGCGGGAGCTAAAACAGCACGTAGGCTTCAATCAACTTTCACTGCATGTGTCAATGAAAACCCTATAATTTGTCTGAGAATTATGCTTTTCGTCAGGTTGTCGTCTGTATTAAGTGTTCGGTCAGTCATTCACTCTTGTTTTAACCTCCCTACAAAGGCCACCTCTCCAAAACTGGAGCGACCAGTAAAGACCGTCCCAACTGCAGAAATAACCTCTCAATAACGGCCAGCCGAATCAACGAGTTTTATCCTTTCTAGAGTTAAAGGTACGGAACGTCGACAATTATTCGTGGCAGATGTTTTAATTCACAATTATTGTCCCCATAAATAACGAACAGCTAGTTGAACTGATCGATAAGGTATAGAATACAGTAATATCATTCACATGATCAACTTGGATTGTGAAGTTTTTTGGCACAATACGACGCATCAGAATTGAACTTCATAGCCGCAGTTTTCCAGTGTGGTCTGAAGTAAACATGAATATATATACCACCAGAAAGAATAAACATGTTGTGACCTGAAAAAGAAAAAGTGTCATATGACACCCCTACCTCCCCACAACGGCCACCTCTCCACAATGGCCACTTTCGTCTGTCCCCAAGGTGGCCGTTGCGAAGAGGTTCGACGGTAGTACTGCACCGCACTTTGTAATAACCTATCAAAGAAATCATCCATCTATCATCTATCTTTCCGGGGCCCGCGCAGCAGGTTTTTGAGTGTTGGGCGGGACCAAGACACTAGAGCCCATTGGGGGTTATAAGGTTTTTCTTGAAAATTATTTTTTTGGTTTTATTTTATATTATTTTTTGTTCATTTTTTAATTATTATTTATTTATTTATTTATTTATTTTATTTATTTTTTTTTTTTTTGCGCAAATGTGCTGGGATGGGGGCCTCCCTCCCTCAACGCCGTCCTTAAGACGCCATGTTAACGGCCGGAAACCAGCGAAAACGTCTGTAGTTTACTTTGGCTGCTTAAACCTTCCTTATCTCTAATGAAGTTTTAAACATTCGCATAAACACTTTTGTTAACATATTGGTCGTTGAGAGCTCAAAACCACAATGTGAATCGATGTTTTCACGTTCGTATCCTGTTTCGCATAAGCCGTCTCAATGTCACGCTGTCTGAAAAAACTGAAATTGAAACTGATCTTCTTTCCCAACAACGTATGCTATCGAGCTGAAAATTTGCAAGCACATATAGTTTTTAAGGTACTCCACTCATATTGTCGGCAGACGTCAGCAGATGGCATGTCGCAGGGCAAGTTGTAAATAACTCTAGCCGCTGTTCGGTGAAGCATTTCTAAAGAATTTAGCTGCTCTGCATTAAGGCAGCCTACCCATACGACGAGGCCATATAAAACTGCAGGCAAGATAACTTTATAGTATAAATCGAGTAGAACATCTCTTCCTAAGAAAAAAACTTCTCTTTCCAAGATTCAGGTTGTTCGCAAAACGTTTTCTTCCGTCTTTAAGGTGCTGTATCCAAGAAAGTCGATATTAATAATGGCGCCCAGGAGACGGGTGTGTTTAACGAACTCATTCCGATCCCACCCAATATTCACCGAATTTAGAGACCCGCTAAACGGTCTTTCCATCAATAACATTGCTTCGTGCTTCAGTTGCCGAGTGAGGAATTCGAGAGTTTCCTTGGCACCATGTGCGTAGATCAGACAAGGCTGTGTTAAGAGAAGTCAAAGCCGGCATTATCTACAGTATCGCCAGTGCAATAGACAGTGGTGTCATCTGCATACGTGAACACGGAGCCAGAGGGAACTGAATTTGGCAGGTCGTTTGTGTCTATAGGACGAACAAAGTGGGGTCCAGCACTGACCCTTGTGGAATATACCACATCTAAAATTCACAATAACAGATTGCTGGCCGTTTATCTACGTCCACCCACGCAATTTCACAAACGAAACACAAAGGAAATGTTAATTCTCATCACACCTAACTTTCCTTTGCGCTTTTACCACTTCACTTATGACTCTCACTCAGCTTCTGGGATCAGTGACATTTGCAACCGACCTTCACATTTCACGGAAACAACCGCACACTCGTAAACGCCGCCAGTTTAATGTTGCGTTGTCAAAGAGAACGGCGATCTCGGCTAAGTGATGGACTGCAAAATTGTGTGTTGGTGTTTAGAGACCCTGCTATGTTTTCGACGGAGTACACCTGATCGAGCCAGTGATTTTATCAAGATAGCGCCTCTTCCAAAGCCGTATAGATAGATAGGTACTGCCTACAAGTTGAGGCTCGGGGAAACCCTGTCATAGACTAACACTTCCTTACATGAAAAAAGTGAGAATAGGCTTAACTTATGTGTCTTATTATATTCAAGTATATCCTTTTGGTTAAAAAAATAATCCTACCTTTAGTTATCGCCAGATAAGGAAAGCTGGAAACAGGGTCCTGCCAGAATTAACTGAAGAAAAACAACTGAAAGTACACTCGAGGGACAGCAGTGACAGAACGATTCTTTTGAATCCATTTTTTTTTTCTTTTGTTTGGTTTGTTTGTTTGTTTTGTTTTGTTTTCTCCAGGTTAAAAAGTCAACGGCCTGGAAGTCCGTATGTTAATTTTCGGCATTGGTGAATGGCAAATAACTCCTGAAGTAATTTACCTTCAAAGGCAGAATGATATCACGGAACTTTTCGCACCGCGCGAGTGGGCGGAATTCGGAAGTCCCTGCAACCTGGCTGATTCCGGGAGCAGTGGAAATTTGTTTAGCTCGAATTTGGCTCGAAAGAAATTGCGCGGTGATCGATTCCTGCAAATTCAAGCCAGGCGGTTTATTTTCTTTTCGCGCTGGGAAAACTTAAAAATGTTAGCCTTGTTCGGACCGGATGGAAAAAAAAACTGTGCCCTCTGTCCCGAGTATAAGGCGTCCCTTTAAATTGTCTGTGACCTCGGGCCGTGCTCAATTGACCTTAATTCACACTGCTGACTTCGAATGAATGTCCCAGTTTGCCAACAAACGATAGACGATGGCTCACATAAAAACGAAATTGGAAGGTCGTTATATTATTGAATGCAAAGGAAGATCAACCGGGATGAAACCCGCCCTGACAAGGAAAAAACACACCTGTTCGAAGTGGTGTTGTTGCTTGTTGACTCTTTCCATAACAATTAACTATTAATGAACCACTTTAATTTGAACTTCGGCGCCTGTTCAATTAGCGGTGAAATTAAGTATTGTTTAATGATTGAGCGGGAGTGTCTTAAATTCGATAAAAAGGCGACTTGGGAGTTTAAGCCTGGTTTCCATCTCGTTGTATCTGTCGTATCTGTCGTATGAAAAAAATTCATACGACAGATACAACTATATAGAAACGTCCCTTACAACCGCTCAATATGACAGAAACGACAGATACAACTTGTTGTATCAGATAGAATGGATTCTATCTCCTGCAACAGATACAACAGGAAATGGGCATACGACAGAAACGACAGATACGACAGATACAACGATATGGAAACCAGGCTTTATTAAACGCCTTCAGAAACATTCCATAACGAGCATAAGAAAACAACATTAGCACACAGTAGGACAAAACACTTCATTTCCTCCTTAATTAAAAGTTTTCATTGGTAAGGGTTTTGTCAAAACGTACCCCTGCAGGTGACTTCTCCACAATAAGTTGTAATATGCATTCATAATAGCAATTATTGTAAAGTCGTTTTCTGACGCGTTAACAAAGTCTGTCTCTTGGATTCGCTATGATTTATAAGAAATGTCTTTTACCCTGTCAAGTGGAAATGAAAACTGCTAAAGAATATATGAAATGTCATACATTGTACTCCGGATTGGTTTTCATTTTCCCTCATATTGACAATGACAACTCTATCACTAGCTCCAAAAGTATTTTTTTTGTTTTTTGTTTTTTTTCCTGTGGATCTGCATGGATATACAACTTTATAATTTTACCGAGTCTTTGTTTTATAATCGGGTTAAATTGTACCACTGAACATGCGGCCACCCTCTATAAGTACCAAAATAATTGTAGAATAAGTATGGTAAATTAAACCTCTATGAAGCGGCCATCTCGTTAAGCGGTTGCGGGCGCCTTTTTGCCGTTCCGATGAGAGTTATTCTGTTTTTTTCACCTCTATTAAGTGACCACCAAGCGTTTGCTACACGAAGGTGGGATTTGTTTTGAACATGTTTTGAAGGAAAGTACACTCCGATATAGAAGGTGACGACTGATAAAAACATTCAAACACCTCTATTATGTCGTGATCTACAATTCCGCTCCCACTAAGCTAAATGATAACTGCGTTTTTTTGTTGTTGTTGTTTTTGTTTTGTGTTGGTTTTTTTTTCCAGGCTGTGGTTGTTAAATGGATCTATATAACTTCATGATCGTTTAGCAAGTCTCCATTTCTTTTGGGTTAAATTTTGCTCAAACCAAATAAACCGATAGTGTACCCAGCGCCAACCAGAAGCCATGTAAAGAGCAGTGTGTGTCTTCCTTTGACGACTTCCTCTACAGCTACTTCAAGACCTTCCTAGTACAAGTTTGGCCTGCTATCAGGGAGACGATTTTTTTCACTGAACTTACATTGCCTTACTACAAAGTAAGGTTGAATTTAGCGCTGGAGCACTATCTAGGGACACTACGAAATTGAAATCAACCATCTCCATCACGTTAAGAATCCACCGGTGTTTTGATAGGGGAATGTGCGAAGCACCCGGGGGAAAAAAAGAGAACACCGGAGAAAACGGAGAAAAGAAATTAAAGCAACAAACGACTGAGCAGTGCGACTTTTCTTCACAGCGAAAGTGAAGTTTGGGAAGTTCTTTTAAATTATGGTACATGTTCTGCTCTTCGTTAGTAACGCACGGGAGTTATACAATTCCCTGCCAAGAAACTAACCAATCAGACGAAAGCTTTCGATTGGAGAACTTCAAGAGGGCTCTACCACGGTGTCACGGTTCCAAGTTTTGCTGCCAAAGTGTCTTTGTAACCTTCACTTTTGCCCATTCTAGGAGGAGGATATCAAACGATGTGTGTGTTTTTGTTGTTGGTGTTCTTTTCTTTTGTTCTTTCTTTTGCGAGAAGAGCCATCCATAATACATTTTTGGCCATGTCTAAAAGATGACGTGCACAAATTTAAAAACAAAATAGGTTAAATCTTTCGAAATGCAATTCATTTCCATCCTTGCCGTCCGTCACAACCGAAGACAGTAAAAAGTCTTAGTGCAGTAACATGGTCTTCAATAAACAAACTGCGTTATTACTTTGGATTTTAACTGATTCAAAGACATATTTTGGCATTCGTCAGTGTACCCTGTGATCAGTGGATTTTAGTTCTGATGGGTGTCGTCAGCCGCGCATGGTCGACAAAGAACCGGTCGCTTGCTGGCGTCGGTTTCTTCTCTCTCTCAGGATGCACTGCTCGCAGGGTATCTACAGTGACACCAAAATAGCGCGATAGCGCTTCCTTAAAGCGAAATAACATTTTTACAAAAGAGATAACATTTTTACAAAAGAGATAACATTTTTACAAAAGAGATAACATTTTTACAAAAAAACAGGCTCCTTGTCCATATTACACAAAATTGTCAGTATAACGGCGATAAGTTGGTCATTGAGCTGCTAAAGTTGTCAGATATCAGGAATAAGGGTATTGACCTTGATATGCATTTTTTTTAACTTTCAGTTGACTAGGTAAGCTGTAGCCAGCAGCGCCGACTCGTTTAAAACCACTAGTAGATCCCGAGTGCATATTTTTCGCCGGCGTTTGTTCAACGGTCCTTCAGGTCATCTTCACAGTCACAAACTTACATATCGCGTGCCTCTCAACGAGAAGTTGAAGTAGATACTGAGGCCTGATCCACACTAATACGTTTTCACAAGTATCCGTTTTCATGCTGGCGAAACCGAAGCATAATATGTTCATCCACACTAGCGTTTTAGTATCGTTTTCACCTGTATTTGGGAACTGATTGCGCATGTGTTAAAAAGTTGAGTTCAACAGTCTCCCACGCTTTTTACGTCACCGTTTTAAAAAGTCTCCGTTTTCACCGGCGTTTTCGAGCGTTTCAGTGTGGTTGAAAGGCCAAAATGCATCAAAAAGTATCCTTTTTCAAATGAAAACGTATTAGTGTGGATGAGGCCAGAGAAGCGAAAGGCATGTAGCATTTGAAGAATCGAATTTTTAGTGCTGAAGCATAGCATTGTCAGAATCCTTGAAACATTTGGGCGCCGTAAAACTAAAGCCGATCCGGCACAGTAGCTGCTGGCGGTCAGCAGTGAGCACTATTCAGAATTATGTGCATAATGTTTTGGCCTCTCAGCAAATGAAATAGCTTGAACGCGACAGTCAAATGATTATCGCCGATTCGACGAATCGAGTGTCGTAAAACAACCAACAAAGTAATCCCCTTCAGCAATGACAATAGAATGGGCAAATCTTAATACCAGAAGGGTCAGAAATCTACAAACACGACAAATTACTTTCGACACTCAATTGAAATCTTATCTTAAAGTTTTCTTTTTGGTTTGTTTGCTTGCTAGTTTTTTTCCCTAGAAAGTAGCCACACTTTGGAAAAAAAACTATAAATATTTTGGAAAAGATCACGAATGTTTTTGCTTCAAGCTCGATTTAATTACACCGCCTGGCCAGGACATTCGCGCGCGCCCATATGGACGTTCTCACGAAAAACATACACTACCGGCTCAGGATAATAATATGATATTTGGGGTTTACCTCGGTGTAAAAACGCAACAAGTTGTCGCACTGACACGGCTGGAAATACAAGCCTCGGCGTTAAAAATTTGAAGATGGTTAAACGGTACTTTTAATTCAGTTTAATTATCTAACTTAAGATTTCTACACGGTGGGCAAGATTGAATTGGAATTCTCCGGAATTCACGAGTCTTCTTCTACTTCTATTTTAATACATTTAAAACGCTTCCCCATCAAGGAGGCTCTACCAATCAGTGGATATCGAACAAACCGTCTACGTTAACGTTTTTACGTTTTTGTGCCGCTATATTTTGTTTGTTGTAACTTGCAGCGAGCCCAACAAATATGCGAAGAAACATGGAATTCCTCACACTTTGAAAATATTGGCATTCATCTCCGTAATCCCGATCTCACACGGCAGCAATCAAGGTATTCAGGTTTACTTCATTATGTTCATATTGATTTTCATCGCAATTTGATAGCTACCATCACCTTTAAGTTTTTTATGAACCATTCTTATCGTTGCGAGATTTGAGGTTGAAATTCGCGGACCCACATACCTAAAAACGTAATCGATTGACGCGAAGATAAATCATTCAGTTCTGCCAACTACTGCACGGTCAAGAGCGCTCTGTCGCAAGCTGAACATGATCTAAGCCTAGGCCGAACCTCTAGAGGGGCGACCAAGGCACGTATGCCCAAATTAATTTGACACGATACAGAGGAGAGTGGTCCTTTTTTTAGTTCTTGGGCACGTTGATATGCAGAAAACGTATTTTTTTTTATTTCTGTAAGAACATCCTTAAAAACGTTTTAGTCTTAATACATGACAGAAAATAACAAGAACTTTTAGGTCAAGTTCGTTTCAGACTTGGCCACAGAAGCCCATGTATATTTTTAAAATGTTACAGATCATTTAAGTCTTAGTTTATATTAATGCGACCTCGACTTCTTTGACATGGAATCTACTTTTCCCCCTGTCACTTCGAAAAAAAAAACATTGAAGGTTGCTTCTCTATCTAATATCAATTTTACAGCCTGCTCTTGCCTCCCTGTTTCCCTCGATTCTCGTATAGCTTTACGTTAGTGCTAGAGCCTTCGAAATTCGTTTCCACTGATTCCCGCCGTAAATTGACTCGCAAGCGTTTATAAGTTGACTTGGGACAAATTCGTTATTTTGTACCACTGGATCTACTTTCAACGTGCTTTATATTCTTGACGTAACATACCTTTTGGGCATTACAGCTGGTGCAAACTATAGAGAGAAATTGCCATTATGGCCTATTCCCTCTTCGCTTTCGTTTAAATTGTCGGTTAACAATAAAACTTCAAAGTAACTAGTAAAAGGCTAAAAAAGGTGTTTAAAACTGAAGAAACTGGATGTTTTCGACACTCAGTCATCAAGGGATCAACGGTAGCGTCGAAAACGTTTGTCGATTTTTTTCCATTTTTATTCAATCGTAAGCGATTTTTTTATGGACAATAAAAGTTCACATTGCGTCCTCGAAACTGCTTAATAACGAACGATCATAATTAATTCATATCATTGTTTGTTTGTTTGTGTTGTTGTTTGCGTTTGTGTCAATTTGTGTCTCTGTTTGTGTTTGTGCTTGATTTTGTTTGTGTTTATGTTTGTTTGTTTGTTTGTTGTTGTTTTTTTGTATTCGATACGCCACAACAAAAGCAACATAGGAAAAACTCGTACAAGTCCTTACTTTATTTCCCACAGCCTCGAAGTCATGTTTGAAGATGAATTTTAAAATATCTAAATTGGACTACGGCCAGTTTTCTCTCTTTTTGCTTCAATATTTAGGGGTCTCGACCACGCTTCAGTTGAAAGTACTAAATAAATCGTATCACGTTCAGTTGTCGCTCCTTGTAGTTTAGTAATTATGCATCGGCTTTAACGACCTCTCCGTAATTGGAGAAATTACTTCACTTCCCGCCTTTTTATAGATTGTACTCAAACGGTCGACGATTTTAACTCCTCAATGGGGCACCTCGAGGGAATGAACGGGTAAACCGACTGCATTAGCATTTGGTGCCCCTTTTCCATCTCACTGTTTTTTCTTTGTTAGTTCAGTTAGTTAGTTGGTTTGTTTGCTTGTTTGTTTTGCTTCTTCTTTTCTTTGCCTCACCCTCACAGCATCTTTCGTTCTCGCGACGATTTTGGCGTTAGGTGTCATTATCGTGTTGGGAATTGCCCCCAATAAAAGTTAAACCCCAATAAAAGTTGAACTATCTCATTCAATCTTTTGTTTCATCTTTTGTTCCTAAGTTCAAGGTTCTCGAGTTCTCATGCTCTATATATCGCTCAACACTTCTCTCAACACGTCAGACTAATCAAACAAACTTAATTCCGGTTTACAAAAAGAACATGTCAATTAACACCGCTCCATTTCCGACAAACTTGGAGTTAGGTGATAAGGCAAAAAATAACGAAAGATCAGGCTTAATATTTTTGCTATTTTACTGTCTTGAAAATCAGGTCAACCATGTCCAAAGGGTCAATCCTTCGTCAGCTTTGGCAAACACATCACTGATTACGTGCTCGACGGACACGTCCTCTCATCTGAACACGTGACAAATGATGAATAATGTCAACTGAATTGTATAATGAGCAAAATGTGTGACAGCTATAATTTTGGGCCCCAGACCTCATCCCTGCATCATGTTTGCGAGGTATTGCATCGGCGATCAGTCACAAAGATAACTAAGGGAGAGGGGTGGAAATTTCGCGGGGCGAGAGTAAGTGTGTGCAGTTGCTTTTTTCTTCTTCTTCTTCTTCTTCTTCTTCTTCTTTTCTATTATATTTTTGCAATATACAGTTCTTATTTGTTTGCAATATATGCTTACTTTATTGCCAGCTATTAATTTCACTGGATCGAGATGGCCTGGCCTTCTCAGCAAATAGCCTTCAGGGCAGATGTATTTCGGGGATGTATCATCACCATCTTGGTTTTAGGGAGAAGAGGAGTACCGTAGAGAGTACAAATTAGAGCTAATAGGGTGGGTGTGAATTGGAAAATAAATTGTCTCTTGAAGCTTGGCTCCAACTCTCTGCGTACTGACATCCAAAATGGCGTCCCATACATCGGAATATGATATTTCTGAGAGTTGTAGCCTGCGAAATTGGCAGAAATATTTATTTTGCCGGCACGGACCAGAAGACTGGGTCCGGTCGTTGGGTGGGGATTATGGGTAATTTGTCGTATAAGTAGTGAACCGTTAAGGTTTTGAATCAGTCCAGGTCAGCTTTCTTCGCCAACGTTTTCCCCTAACCTCCATAGGGGGTGGCACTTGCATAGGGTTTGGAGAGTACGTTCCCTTTTTCCTAAAAGGTTTTGGGTTTTCGTATCCGGCAGGTGCCCAGCGTAGCTTTCCTGTAATTAGTTTTTAGTACATCATCAGGTATACGATCATATTCTTATGTGAGGGCGGAGTTTCTACGCTTATGGCAATCAGAATAAACCGGCTTGTGGCGCTTGCTGTCCTACATGCCTAAGTATGTGCACAGTTGTGACGTGGTTGAGCTAGTTGGGATGTGTCCGATGGGTAGTGTAGTCAAAATTGAAGAAATCAGCTCCCTGTTCACCTCCCCAAAACACGCCTGCTCCACGGGCTATTCTACAAAACGCAGCCATGATCCGACTTCAACCGAAAAAAGTCAATGAAATGCAGACTTTTTGCTCGGGCCGTAACACGGTGCAAAGCTGAATTACAGAGCTACTTTCAATCATAGAATAATATATACAGTAAAATAAATAATTACAGCCTACTTACAAATCACTAGCTCAGCTACTGACATCCTAATATCGGAAAGTGATAAAATCCTGGGTGCGCTTAGTCTTACAAATAGGGTGCATGGAGTATCTAGTGCCTAACTTCAAACTATAATAAAGCACGACTTCCTCCCTTTTTGGGAGGATAAAATGTAGCGGATAGTTTTCTTTCTGGAGCCTAGCAACATAGATCCAGTGGCAAAGGGGAACTCGTCTATCAGTAGAGAGATAACGCCTCATAACATAAACGCCTCATAACATAACCTCCAAGCAACTTATACGTTACAACCCTTTTTCAATTGCATTGTTATCAATGGATTATAGGTTTAATAATAAAATTGTGATTACTCATAAAGTTAACTAGCATCTCCTTACATTTATCGGATCCAGTTTTCATTCTGTGCTCCTCAGAAAAAGAGTGCTTATCATCGGCAGCAAATTGAGTAGGCAAGCACTATTTCAAGGGACTATTTTAAAGGCAGTTGTATCATCGACAAATTTAATTCTAAGGTTCCAAGAACGCAGTAAATTATTTGTCATGATGGCGTTATTTTCGATGTTGTTTTTGTCCAGTGCCAAACCTCTCCCTGCATGAATGGTGGCTCGTGTTATGCCTTACAAGACAAAGATCAGCCACTCTGTGCATGTGCTAGCCTTTGGGAGGGCCCCTACTGCGAAGCCTCACCAAGTAAGTCTAATTTTTAAATTGAAACAAGATCCCTACTAATCTTACTGCGCATGAGAAATCAATGTAAAGGGAGAGCCTTTTCCCTTCCAACATATCTATCTAAAAGATCCATCTAAGAGACTTAAATATAAATCTAGTATAGATTTCATTTACGACCGCAGACATGAACGCTTTGAAGCAGTGAGCAAAAAATAGAGGCTAGCGAATGTTTTAAAAACTGAGTTTAGGGCCATGCGCTTTTGGACGGCGTTTTTCAACTCTCTCCGAGGACACACAACATTTCTTTACCGACCAATTTTCCCATTTCCTCGTTGTCATGATCACTTACTGCCAATTCCTCGTGATTTAACCCATAAAAAAAAAAAAAGATTAGACAAAATATAAGTGTTAGAGCGAGTTTCGACCAACTACGTTAGGCAGCCATGTTTTGGTTGGTTAGGACGAATGTTTTTCTTGAGACTTCCCGCGGGTAACGTTAATCCTGCTGGTAATTGTTAAATATATGCCAGATTGCGACTGTTGTATTTTGTGATCAAGACTATAATATGTTACGATTGGTACTTTTCACTGCTTGTTTTAAAGGAAAGTCCTGCACTGATTGGAAGGCTTCCAACGCTTCAGCCCTAAGTGGGTTTTATGTCATCGCACCTGGTTTCCAGAACGGTATTCCACCATTCACCGTCTTTTGTAATATGACCGCGAAGAATAAGGTCGGCATGGCAGTAGTGAGTCACAACAGTGAAGAAATAACTCTCTTTCAGGGACACGAAAGGGAGGGAAGCTACGTGCGGGAAATTCAGTACACTGGAGCAGGACTATCAAGTATCGCACAACTGGTCAGCCTGATTAACGCATCTGCCTTCTGCGAGCAGTTCATCAAGTTTGAGTGTTATAATGTTCGTCTACTTAACAATGCGTACCCATTTGGCTGGTGGGTGTCACGTGATTCGACGGTGATGAAATACTGGGGCGGAGCAAACCCCCGTGATCCCTATAAATGCGCATGCGGGGTGACCGACTCGTGTGAAGGCACCAGCAAAGGATGTAACTGCGACAGAAATGACTACAAATGGCGGCAGGACAGCATTTTACTCAAAGAAAAGTCGGACCTTCCCGTTTTGCAATTAAGGTTTGGAGACAGCGGTCATTCTTTCGAAGAAGCCTACTACACACTTGGAAATCTCATGTGCTATGGCGTGGCATAACGCTTCTCGAAGTCGAATCTTAATGTAACGATAAATACTGGAACTGGTTTGTTATTCAAAGAAACGGTTTTGAGTATTCGTGCCACATTGACCGTTTTAGCAGACCAAATAGGAGATTTGCAACCCAACCTCGTTCCCAGGGCTTTTCCCATTCCCAATTTCAATGGGAAAAGCCCTGGGAACGAGGTTGCTTTGCAACCGAGATGGGAGCCCTGCTACCCAATCCAGGCCTTGCATAATTTAATGTTATCTTGTTATATGTTTGGAGAACGATGGAAACCAGTTTTCAGCTGTCATATGGACCGGAACTGGACTTTTCACCGGAAGTAGCTTGTGCCAGAAATTATGCGTTTTTTCTGTTAATAAAACTATACTAGCTGTCTTCTTTGTTTTGTTTTTGTTTGTTTGTTTGTTTGTTTGTTTTTTCTATTCAACTGAAAACGCGTGAAACAAAAATTACAGTGCAAGCACTTGTTTAATTATTGGAAATTCAGTCGAAAAGCAGGGAAAAAAATCATCTTTTATCAGTTTTCCATTATATGTATTTAAATAGTTGGAGGTAAGCTGGGTGTGGCTAAGAATAAAAGAACACCATTTTGGATACATTAGGGCGTCGCGAGGGGGGTGAGGAGGGGGGGGGCTCTTGCCCAAAAACCTTAACCCTGAACCGTTATTCCACCTGGACAAACAGTTCGAGTACAATGTCGTACTGAAACACCGGTGCAATTGAACGCAGGACATCGGATGTTACTAAAACGAGGAATGGGGAATGGGGAATGGGGAATGGGGAATGGGAAATTGAAAAATGGGAAATTAAAATGGGAAAATCGAAAATGGGAAAAAAATAAAAAAATAGCCAATTGGATTGTAAAGAAAAACGTTAAAATTGAACCCGAGCCGGGCTAGATTTTTACCCGTGCTCGGACCAACTCGGGAGGTGGTCCGAGCACGGGTAAAAAAGGTCACCGAACCATTATTTTGGATTTCCAGTACAGTGTAAACAGTCGTCCGAGCCGTGCCTCCATTTTCACCAAACATTTGTCACATTGCGCATGGCTAGAACAAGGTAAAATGGCGGCCACCAGTGAAACTGCTCAGAGAGGAAAGACTTGGAAAGAAAGCGAAGTTCGAGCCTTATTAGATCTGATGAAAGAAGAAACAATAGCATTTAACTCAGACAACGCGAAGACACCCAAGGAAAAACGATCAGGGTACTCTGTCGTCCAAGTGCAACTTGAAAACAGTTGTAAGATTTTCCTCATTCGAGCGTTGTTGTCGTCGTTGTTGTTGCTGTCGTTGTCGTTTATAGGGCGCTACGCTGTTCATAAATTTCATGCCTATTCATTTCAGGAATAAACTACAGTGTGGATTCCATAATAAACAAATGGAAGAAGATGAAGCAAGAGTTCAAGAAAGAAGTGGATAGATCCAGGAGAAGTGGAACTGGTCGAAGGAAAAAATGGCTATATTTCGACGATATGGAGGCCATTTGCGGGCATCGAGACAACATTACACCGACAGTTTTGCTGTATTCTTCTAAGCATGATGACCGTTCTGATCATTCAGAGGGTGAATCTATTAACGATACTGAAAGTTCCCAAATTGGTAAGAATGTTATGTGTTAGTTTTCCGGTGTGGAAACCTTGGGTGACCTGTCAGGTTGCTTTTTTTCTTTCTTTCTTTTCTTTTCTTTTTTTTTTTCTGAAATCTTTTATCGGTGCATATTACTCTGACTTCTGGTAGAGATGAAACATTTGTGACATGGTTCAGACAATAAATTGAAGGTCAGAGATCAACTTTGGTAAATAATAATAATAATAATAATGATAATAATACAGAAGTTCTTGTTAAGCGCATTTCTGACCACAATTCCTTTTACATGAATAGAAAATGAATAATAAGAAAAAAAGGAAAGAAAAAATATCTAGTCCTAGCTGACTTATTACAGGCAGCTTTGCACACCACGGCTTTACACACTTACAAAATGATTGAAATTGAGAAAATTGAACCCACATACCTTTGATGCGTTTGTGTCACTCTAGTCATTTGCTTCGGAAACGCTGTTTGATGGGCTGGTACAAACCCCAGGTCACAGGAACAGGTCATTATTTTACCCATAGTAGAATAGACTTTAAAAGGCCTCCTAGGCCTTTACACCACCCCTAATGATTTTTCAAGACAGTGCTTACACAGGGTTAGGGTTGTTTCAGTATGAGCAATACAATAATCTGTACCTGTGACCTGCTATTTTCTACCAATTACCTTTTTATAACCCCAATGCTGTTGTTTGTTATTTTTGTAAGATCGGCAGAGCAATTCGACCTTTGAAAGTGGCATAGTTGATGAAGAGCAGACTGGTGAAGGTCAGAGCACTAAAGCACTTGAGGACCTGAAAGACCCCGAGGAGGAACCAGGAAAAGATGGAAAAAAGGCCCTTAAAAGAGATGCAGCAACCCTGGGTACTTCAAAAAAGCCAAAGAAAACTAAGATAGAAAAGTCCCTTGAAATGCTGTGTGATTGCTTTAAGGAAGCGACCGAAATGGAGATGCAACAGCAACTGAAAATTGAAGAAGGGCGCCATAAAAGAGAAATGGAATTTCAGTTAAAGTTAAGACAAATGGTAACGGAACGAAGACGAGAAGAAAGGCAGCACGAGTTGTCTGTTTTACAGTTACTCTCTCGGCAAGCTTCCATGGCGGCATTTCCAGCGAGTCAAAATTTCAGCCAGAGCTATCAACATGATGGTTTTGGCTTCCCTATACCCAGTAACAGGTCTAGTGTTGATACTAGCAGTAGCAGCGGCAGCTTGAATGAAACCACAAGCTACTTCGAGTTGTAAGTCCAGGAAACACAGCTGATATTACGAAATAAAGCTGTAGTCTTCTTGCTAATGCCACTGAAATAAAAGTAGTTGTTGTTTTTATGTCTATGAACTTTACTGAACATGGTAAGCAATGCAGGTAAACTTTATTAATGAAAATGGAACAGGATCGTCCAAAGTCAGCTTCATAACCCATAGTCTTACTTTATATTCCGCTTTGGTATACAATAGCAAGGAACATTGTTCATCGAAAAACAAACATGAAACGATTTTAGATATTTTCATTTCATTCGCCATCAGCTCCTGAACCGATTTGTCTTCTTTCTTCTGTCATAAAAAAGTCTGCTAAAGTGTCGCGGGTATCTGATGGCATATAATTTCCACCTTCTGGCTGAGGATAGGCGCTGTCTTGATCTTGTTGAAACCATTCGTCGAGCAGGGGATCTCTTCTCACCTCAGATATATTATGTAATATACATGAGGCGGCCACTAGAGGAACAACGCCCTCAACTTTCATGTCAATACGCTTTGAAAATCTAGGAAAGCGACCTTTCCAACGTCCGAATGTGTCTTCGACGGTCATTCTGGGACGACTGAGGCGGTAATTGAAACGTCGATGCTTTCTTGGGGTGTTTTGATTTTCCGGAAATGGCTTCAGCAACCACGGTAACAAAGGATATGCCGGATCGCCGAGTATACATGGATGAACATCCTGGCCAAGTACGGTCTCTTTGATATCAGGAAAGAGGGCACCATTATTCCCCAGTTTATATATTTCAGAATTCGACAACACACGTGCGTCATGCACACTCCCGGGCCAGCCAACTACTATGTCCCTAAACAAATACCGTGAGTCCACCAAAGCCTGCATGATAATACTATGATAAGACTATCGATTTACATAGTCCGTGTGGTTTTGTGAGGGGGCCTTTATTGGGACATGAGTTCCATCTATGGCCCCCGCGCACATTGGGAAACCCCACTTTTCTTGATAAGTTGCTATCACTTGTTTTAATTCGTCTCCTTTCGGTATGGTGATATATCTTGATTTTAACCTTTTAATAATGGCCTGGCAGACTTCTTTTACGCAAAGGCTAACAAAGGATCGTGATACTCCAAACAAATTAGCTACCGAACGATATTCCGCGGTGGATGCCATGAAGTAAATTGTTAAAGCCACTCGCTGAAATACTGGAACTGCCTTCCGCAATTTTGAATCTGTGCGAGTAATATCATCTTCCACTTCATTTACAATGTAAAGAACGGTTTCTTTAGACAAGTGGAAGTTCTCATACCACTGCTTCTCTGAAAATTCGATCCAGGCATCAGTTCTGGGTCCAACCCAATGGTTTCGATCTCTCGGAGGATTCACAACAATTGCCACTGCTATCAGCAACATCATTAATTTCTTGCGTTTTCCTTTTGGGATGTGATGTTTCTTAGCTCCCGAGTTCATCCCGTTCACCCCGGAGCAATCTTGAGAGGACAAGCATGGCACTGATGGTCGCCATGTTGGAAATTGTTCAGATGAACTCATTTTGCGCATGAAAGCAATTGTTGCCACTGGCCAGGACCTATAAAGGCTCAGAAAATTTGACTAAAGGTACCCGTGCCAAATGACGTTGGTAAACAGAAAAGAGCACGGATAAAAAGCGGTGAAAAACTAATGTAAACGCCTTTGGCCCGCGCTAATTTTTAGCCGATCCGTGCTACTTCGCTTGCCGAGCCGTGCTGAATTTCTCTAAAATGACATGCGTACTAAATGTGGACTCCTCTGTTGTTCGGAGTTAGCAGTGATGGACTTTATTCAGAAAATTCAAGAAGTCCTTTGAAAGATCACTAAACTGAATGAAACCGGCAAGTGCAGTGATGACGCACTAAGGTACAACGAAATGAACGTGAAATACCCTTAATTAAGCTTAGAAACTCTTATTTTATTTAAGTACAATTATCAGTGAACATCAAATAAGTCTTTTTTAATTTAATGTCGAAGATTTAGTGTTGCCACTACTTTACCGATTTATTCTATCTCTTACTTGTCGTGTCTTTCCCGCGTTTTTCTTAATTATGA
>BLFK01000453.1:87783-92806 GCA_014634185.1 Astreopora myriophthalma | reverse complement strand
CCCCCCCCCCTTCTGCCCACCTCTAGATATTTTAACCATTTAATGATAATTTTCCAGGGTTTTAAACCTAAACTAGAAGCTACAGACACCTTTCCTCCATCCTCGGAGACCCAGGGGCAGATAGTTGGGTGATGATGAGGAAGTCGAAGCGGCCAATGAAAGAAATGATTATGAAGTGCGGGTTAGACATGAACTGAAGAAATGATCCTCACACTTTCTGGACAATTTAAGCAATTGTCTCTTATATGCACTTGAAAAATTCAAGTGACTCCAACGGGATTCGAACCCACGACCTCTGCGATGCCGGTACAGTGCACCAAGTTTACAAGAAGGAAAGAGCGAGCCCCTTTCGTTCTTGTAAACTTGGCCGCTTCGACTTCCTCATCACCCAACTATCTGCCCCTGGGTCTCTGAGGAGTCCTTTCCTCGTGCTTACCATTTGTTAGGAAATTCCGGTGGTGGTGATCGTAGCCTGCGTGGCCGGCGTAATCGGGGATGGGGTAAGGGGAGCGAGGGAGGCGAGAAAAAATGAGGCGGATTGGGGAGAGGGGAGAAGGAACGGGTTTCCAAACGGGGAATGTCTGTTCCACATGACTTTCAATCAAAATTGCCGGATTAAGGGATCTTTTTTTCTGCCTTGCCCACTCCTCCCTTGCTCTCAGCTTGCAGACAGCAGTCTGAGTACTAGCTACGATTCACTGTCATGGCCTTGTGGCGTAGCTTCCTAATACAACCGGATATGGAGAAGTAATGGTTTCCGGTCACGTTTGGTCCAATGCCCAGACGTTCGCCAAACACTACAATAAACCTATACATTGTCAGAAACTTTGGAAGTTCCGTGCTCAAGCACTTCCAAAACCCAATCATTTCCTAGCCTCTGTGTCATGCAGTTTGCTCTGCCCTTTCACGTACCAGTGGCAAATTTGTTGCATTAATAAATGCAAGTTTTCTTTTCTCACTACGTATCGACTTCTCTCTACCAGGCTCTTCTTACCAGTTATGTCGCGCTTCCCGGGCTTTCAAATCTCGTGCAACCCGTAGTGACTCGGGCGGATGACAAAGTAGAGTTATAAAATTAAACGAGACTTACCTTAAGTCGATGTTTGATTGGAATTCTACTTTGTCATCAGTCAGGAACGAAGGAGTTACATCCCCAGCCCTGTGCCGTTTTCCCACTCAGCCCCTTCGTTCCTCTTGCTGTCCCCTGGAAACGCTCCATTGGTAGACTGACCTGATGAGCATGCGCATGCTTCTCATGTAACACCCTCGTTGCTGACTGATGACGAAGTAGAATTCCAATCAAACATCAACCTAAGGTAAGTCTCGTTTAATTTTATAATTTCACTGTGCTTTGAGTGAATAAAAGGGACAAAGCATTGTTAAATTGAGGCGAAGATTTTGAAATATAATTTACCTTGACCCGTGGAACATTACTAGATGAATTGAGAAATACGAGGCAAAAATGCAAAGAGGCAACAAATGAAAAAAGATCATTGTGTAGAGCCGTTGCATGTCAATTACAGAATCCCAGTTGTTAGAAATAATCAAATTTTTCTTCAAATTATTCGAAAGTAGTCAACCAAAAGGGATGGCAAGATATCGGATTTATTTGACAAGATTTTGCCGTTCACAGTCCGGAGAGGATGTGGGGAATGTCGTATACCGAGCTGCGGATATGAAATGTATGTGATGAAAACAAATGTGATCATTGCAGTGAAGTTTAATTGCAACTTCAGCAGCTACAAAATAGTTTGGAGCCCACAGATATTTCTACCATGTTTGTTTCGCTTGAATTCTACAATATTTCCAAATAATAACTTACTGTTATAATACGTGTTTAGTTGCAGTGTTAATTAACCTCTATATTGTCAATTGTCGTCCCAGTATGCTCTGCGTCGGTTTTATTGTTTCTAAAATACTTGTCTCATATTTCTGTGCGTAAACTTGTCAACTCTCAGTGAATAGTTTACGAAATGTATTTAAATAGTTGCAGTGAAGTTTAAATTAAGCGTGTTTTTTTTTTAAGTTAAAGTAAGACACTCCTTCGTAGAGTTGAAAGGAAACACTTCCTAACTTCTTCTTATACGGAGTCAAGCTTTCGTTGTGTGACTAATAGAGGAGGCGCGCGGCGTGGTCTAGTAGTTAGAGCGCTGGATTAGCATGCAGATTTTCATGGTTCAAATCCCGCTCTTACCACGAACTGGAGTTGTCCGCTGATCCCGAATTCAACTCCACGGCCGTTTGTAAATAGCCAATTGGTTGACTTCATCCCGAACAAATTTTACAGCGAAGTGATCCTGTACTTCCTTAGTCGGAGGCAATCTGTGAGCGACGGAAAGGTCCTCTTCTAACTTCGATTTTCTCTACGTCCATAGGTCTTGCCATTTCAATCAGGGGCTTCGCTGGGTCTTCCCTAGGGACAGTTGGTATTCCAGAAACTTGGAGCGTGTCGCGTCGTATGTGCCGGCTGTTGATGTTCGTCAAGGTGAGCTTCATGAAACTTCTCGGAATTTCTCCCCATCTAATTTAATCTCTGCGATTCGAGTATCAGAAGTTTCAGCTATTCTCACCTTGGATAGTTGATAGCATCGTATCATATCTACCTGACAAAAAGCTATGCGATACTTCGATCTCCGAAAGCTTTGTATTGATGGCCGTCACGTCTGCTTTCACTGATTCCATTTCCCTTGAGATTCCACGTCGAACCTCGAAATTAATTCAGTTTGCCATAAATTCCCTTCTGTTGTGTCTTCTATTGCTAATATTATCATATTGGATTGATGACGAGAAATTTCTCTGGTACTGTGGATTCCTTTCTTTAATAGAGGCACTACAAGAAAAGTAGTAGTAGAAGTAGTAGTAGTAGTAGTAGTAGTAGTAGTAGTGTGAGTGCAGAGCGTTACCCACAGGCGGTTGGTTGGTCCCACGTAAAAAAGAAAACTTCTTGTACCCGCTTCAACGACTTCCCACAACAGAGTGGCAAAGTGAAGCGATAAGGCGTTAACAATGCTTCAAGCTGTGAGGTGGTGGGTAGCGAGGTGATACATGGCGAAGTGAAGCGGTTTCGAATATCGGAGAAAAGCTACAGTTAGACTAGGTATAGACTATAAGACTTTGCAAATGAGAAGAATTAACAGAAGTCTTGATCTGATGGTGGTAACATGCAAAACTAGAGGTAAAGAAAAAAATAAAGACTTACTTCTGTATTCGTTGGAGGGATTTCAAAATGTAGATCCCTTAGACGTTGAAACTTAAGGATTGATCCTCACTCCCTGACGCGTTGACTAGAACTGAAGGTTTCCTAAGCGCGCCTTTTAGTGATACCAGCTAAAACAATAAACAGTAGATTTCTTGCACAAAACGTTGTATGTGAGGGGATACATCCGCTGGACTAGCCGCAGAAGCGTGAATCGGTAAATCAAGGGGAGGCTTAAAGAATAGGAGGAAATTCCAACAAATGTGAACAATTTGGCACATGAACGGTAGTTTATTCCAAGATCAACGATTTGCAATTTATTGTGCAATCGAGCGCGGTATATGGCGTCGTGGCCATTAATAATGAATCAGACACCATGGGAGTGTTTCTTATTGCCACGCCTAAGTAAATGTGAAGATAAAGATAATAAGGCAAGAGTGAGAAGGACACTACTACCCCAGCAACGATGGTTTCCAAGACATGTCTTACACAACTATCCAAACAAAAATCTCTTTCCTTGAAGTGTTTTAATTTTGTTAATCATGAAAATCATTCTTCTTTTTTTTTATCCACTTGATACCATATGTGGTACGGCAGACAGTTCCCTTTAAAAGCAATTATCTTTATGCACTTTCTTGATCAGTGGGTAACTCAGAAGTTTCCAGAGTCTCACCAGTTTTTCCTCTGGTCTCATATCTCCCTGTCTTGACAGTGTTCTTGGTACCATCACTATTCTCACACTCACCAACAACCTAGTACACACTAATTTCGTCTCCTGGATCCACCTGCACGCCTACTTCATGACTGACTTGTTGAAAAGTGCTGGAGGTGGAACTGCTTCTCCAGTAGTCGCTGAAAGGTCAAGTTTCACTGAAAAAACTTCAAGTATGGTGGCGCCGACCTCATCTGACACAGTAATACTGGTACTTCCTCCCGATGATGTAGTCCTGGCAGAAGACATCCCTTTAGTGATGGTCACTTTTAGGGTGGCTCTATTGGGGTTGCCGTGTTTAAGTGAAGTCAAGAATACAAGCTGTGGAATGACAACGTAAGCAAAAATGAAGATAAATCTAGGAATCATATTCGATAGCTCAATACATTGTGTACTCGTAGGGCAACCTAGAAATTGCAGAACAAGGCCAAAAAAAAACCATTATATTTTATCGAGAAAGGATGAGAGGCAATAGAGTGAAATACAGGCCTATCTTCCAAGGTAATCCATGTCGCGTTAATTTTGGATCGCCCACGCTTTTGAAAATCTCAAAAGGACCAAGAAACCAACCCTGTGACGCGCACTTTGCTTGCGTGAACAGTCCAAGGAGCTTTACACGCATTTTCGCCCATCGTGCAACGGCTGTACGTTGTAATATTTTCCGCGAAGAGAAGGCAGATGCCATGAATAAATATAACTGAAAAGGATTACCTCAGAAAGGAGGCCTATATGCGGATTAACTTTGTTGATTTACGAGTTATAGTGAGCCAAAGTATAGAATGACCAGTACGAATGCACAGCTGTACTACTCACGAAAACAGGGAATAGCCTGTTAAACCAGTTTCCTAGAGTATGCACATAGGTAAGATATTTGAACTCGTTTTGAGCGTTAATTAAATGCCCCACCTTGAGTAAAGTAGGAGTCGGATATGTTAGACATGGCAAGATTTATTGACCTTTCTATCATTGGATATCAGGACAAATAAACAACACTTTATTGGCTACTTGTGCATGGTACAGTACTAAACTACGGAAATCTCTCACTTTCTCTATCAAAATGAAACCCATACCTTGTCGGCGGGGTCACAATCTATCTTGCATCTTAAGACAATGAA
>BLFK01000453.1:75283-82783 GCA_014634185.1 Astreopora myriophthalma | reverse complement strand
GTTACCGGAATTATTTTCGATTTCTTTATGATAATAGGCAGCTTTAGTGTCCCGTAATTTATTGTTTGTTTTGTTTCTAACGCGTCTATACTCACTCCAATCGTTTAAGTTCCCCGAACACACTGCCTTCTCTTTGAGATGATTACGTTTTATAATCATTCCTTTCAAATCAGGTGTGAGCCAGGGTGACAATTTATGCCGCACTCGTTTTGTTTTTAGTGGGGCATGTTTGTTAGCAACACTAGTGAAAAGATGTTTCCAAACATCCCACATTTCATCTGGCGAATCCAAAAACTCTATATCTCCCCAGGGTAATGACCGCAGCTCTTGAATAAAGAACCTTGAGTTGAAATTCTTGAAAGACCTTGTGGTAATATATTTATGTCTATTGCTGGTAGGAACTGCAATTTTCCGAAAAACATATACAAGGCAGTGGTCGCTGATTCCGCAGTCAATCACTCCATGAGACGCAACTTTTGATTCTCGGTTTGTAAAAAATAAATCAATTAAGGATTTTGCGAAGGTACCGTTATTCTAGTTGGTTTGTTTATAATTTGAGTGAGCTGGTAGACTTCACTGATTTCAGTTAAATTAATCAGTTCAGAATTTCTACTTTCAGCCAAATAATTGCAGTTCATGTCACCAATGTCAATAATTTCTTTGTTTTCAAAGTCGAGAGATTTAATGACATCTTCAAAATAGCAAAAGAATTCATCTTCGGTTCCCGGGGCCCTATAAACGGCAATAATACAAAAAGACTGAATAGGAAAGGGATAGACATTTGCGCACGTCAGAAGGAATAGAGCTCTCGCTGTCACCTCAATGAGTATTACTAGAATTAATTATTTATTATTTTAATTATTTATAGAATTAATTAAATTAGAAGCAAACAGGGAATTACCTTCGTGTGAAAGGTGTAGGCCACTGGAGTTAAAATGATTCTTTCGATTAATATTGTTGTGCGAAATAAACTTCCAACCTCTGTTGGCCGCGAATTTACGAAAACCGTTACTGATTTCCGTCACTTTAATATCAAGATTCGGCTTGTCAAGACCCTTTAAAAGCGAAGAGATCGTCACTTCACTTGTGCAGTTTTGAGAAATATTATCCGCAAGGTTGACAATATTGTCAATAACTTGGCGGGACGTGTTCATTTGCAAATCGTTTGTTCCAACGTGCAAGGTAAGTTCATCGGGCTGAGCTCTTATCGTTGGTATACAGTAGCTCTCCATGTCCTCTGTTGTCGCAGCAGGAAACGATTTTACTGACACCAATGGTGCATTTCTTGTCCTAGAAAGCCTCCATCCTTGTATGCCTTTGACAATAGAATCACCCAGGACGACAACATTTTTCTTTCTTGGTTGTTCGTTGGCCTCGGTTTGCGCTGGAGTTCTAGAATTCGGTTGTGGCGTCATCTTCGTTTTTTTGGTATTCGCTTTGTTCTTAGAACTTCCCGGTTTGTTGTTGCTGGTCGTCGTCTGGTCTTTTGTTGTCCCAGTTATGCTGTTTGTGTTAGTAAGTTCATCTTGGCCATCAGAATTATACGGTTCCCTCAGTGGGTGACAGTCTGGATTATTAATTAACTTGATGACAGTTAGTAAGCTCGCATTTTCATTTCGCAGCTGTAAAATTTCGGATTTTAAGCGCTCGTTCTCACTGAGAAGAGCTGCAACGGAATTTGGATCAGAGAGGAGCGACGAGGATTGAAGGAGACCTTTCAGTTCTTCGAGTTGTTTATCCAAAATGTCAATTCTTCTTGTTGTTTCTGAGCATTTGCATTTGCACTTGCACGTTAATTCATTCTCTGGTTGAAAAGAATCGCTAAGCTGGACATTTTCACTGATAACACTGCCATTGTCTTCTTCATTACTGTGTATCATGACGATCTCTTCTCCGTCCCGCTCTTCGGAGTTTGCGTCGCCATCTTGTTCGTCACCTTCTTTCCGAATGTCTCCAGAAATTGCGTCGCTGTCTTCCTTTGCCAGATCACAAAGCAGCAATTTTAGTTCGGCATGTTCTCTGCCTTGCACTAAAATTGTTTTGGTCGTACTATACCATTTCAGAACAATTTTAGATGTTTTGTAAGACAGCATGTTGTGCTTTGGATCGTCTTCCCACTTACCGTCGTTCCAACCGTCGACAACGCTGATGAACGTCTTGATAAAATGTTTCAATTTAGTTTCAGTTCCTGACCATCTGATTTTGTTATCTTCCTCGGTATACGATAAGCAATCTTTACAAGCCATTGTATATCAAAACAGTGGCTAAATAGATGAATTTCAATCAAATATGTAAGAGCGTTAGAAAACACGTGTTCACTCGTTGAACTCACGACAGAGAGAGAGAGAGAGAAGTCTATGGGATAAAAAATATTTTATTGTGAGGGCGATGGCAAAAGAAACAACTGAGGGGGAGCTTAGAGCACTTTTCAACCGCGTAGTTTGGAAAACGTGACGGGCAAATTTTTCCGGTTCCGTTTGCAATTCATCGCAGGTGTTGCATGCATATTTAGTTTTAGCAGGCTATTGGAACGATCAGAGAAATAAAGAAAAGTAGGTAATTGGAAAAAACGAAGGCACAATGCAAAGTACAGGTTAGTGAAGATGGCATTTTTGCAAATGAACCGAGTGACGTGAACAGTGTATTCTCTTCCTTTTACAATAAATTTAACAAACTGGTGAACAAGCATGCACCAATGAAAACAATTTCTAATCGCAAAGCAAAACAGTTCTCCAAACCATGGATCACTAAAGATTTGCGAAAATCGATTAGAGTAAAAAATAAGCTATATGTGTCGGGTGATAGAGTTAAGTACAAAATGTATAGAAATAAAATTTATACGTTAACACGAATAAGCAAACAGCAATATTATATCAAATTCTTTAATGATAATTTGACAAATATGAAAAAGACATGGGAAGGAATAAATGGTATCCTTGCACGTAAATCAAACAATTCCAAGCCAATTAACTTTATTAAAGATCCCGATGACGATAATTCAATTTCAAGCAACCCCAACAGAATTGCCAATATTCTCAATAAACATTTTGCCTCGGTAGGGCCTAAATTAGCAAATAAGTTACCATCCGTCCGGCGTAACTATTTTGATTTTCTTAACAGATCTAATTCTCCTGATACGTCGTTTGCTTTCAATTTAGTAACTCCAACAGAAGTGAAACTCGAAAATTCTCGTATATCGAATAACAAATCTCATGGCTTATATTCATGTCCAACGCAGATATTGAAGTGCTCGTCGAATGCTATCAGCAATACTCTTGCAGAAATCATAAATCTATCCATTTCGACCGGAGTATACCCGAATAAGTTAAAGATGGCAGAGATCGTTCCTATTTTTAAAACAGATGATAATACTGATCCAAGTAATTATAGGCCAATCTCTATACTATCCAATTTTAACAGAATCTTTGAAAAATTGATTTTCAAGAGAATGGAATCTTTTATCGAACAACATAATCTGCTTTCCCCATTTCAATATGGCTTCCGTAAAACAATTTCAACTCAGCATGCAATCCTGGATATTGTGAGCACCATACAGACAAACATGGACAAACGCTTATTCTCGTGTGGAGTTTTTATTGACCTAAAGAAAGCTTTTGACACTGTAGATCATAAAATTCTACTACATAAGCTAGATCACTATGGTTTCCGTGGTGTCATCAATAAATGGTTTTCTTCTTACCTACGAGGCCGAACACAAGCAACTCAAATTGATTCGTATATATCTGCTAGAAATGATATTATCTGTGGTGTACCGCAAGGCTCGGTCTTAGGCTCACTACTTTTTCTAATCTATATTAACGATATTCAAGAATGCTCTGAAAAGCTTAAGTTTTTTTCTGTTTGCTGACGACACGAATATCCTATATGCTGACAAAAATCTTACGTCATTGGAGTTAATTGTAAACCAGGAGCTCTGCAAGTTGTATGATTGGCTAACGGCTAATAAATTGACCCTGAATACAAATAAAACAAATTTTGTGATATTTTCCTCTGCTCAAAGAAAACTTACCTATCAACCTAAAATTATGATATTTGATAACGAGCAGAATAAAAAGGTAGCTTTAGAATGTAAGGAATTTATAAAATACCTAGGGATACTAATTGATAATAATTTAACTTGGAAACATCATATTGATCACATAACAATTAAAATTAGTCGAACTATAGGTCTTATATCTAAACTGCGGCATCTTGTTCCAAAACACACTCTTATAAATATCTATCGATCTCTTGTTGCGCCTTATTTGAGCTATGGGCTGATAGTTTGGGGCCAGGCGCGTAAATCATATCTTGATAAGCTTCTCAAGATGCAAACACGAGCTTTACGATTTATTTATTTTTCTGACCGCAATCAGCATGCAATTCCTCTATTCTCCGATTCCGGTATTTTACCGCTACAATTGTCTTAATATGAACTTACAGCTAACCTGATGTTTAATATTAGAAACAGAAATGCGCCTAGAAATATTCGAGACCTGTTTCAAGATATTACCAATATTCACCCCTACAATACCCGATCCTCTGCTTCGCTCAACTTTTACACACAAAGCTCTAGGCTCTCTATTCAATTGAACTCGTTTTCTAGAATTGGAACAAAAATTTGGAACGAGATGCCTCTTACACTAAGGAATCTTTCAAAACATGACTTTAAAAGAAAAATTATAAGAGTACTTTTCGATATTCTGTCCTCGGAAGACTCCTATCTCGACATACGAAACATCATTCAAAAGGTCAAATCTTCTTAAGCTTTTATGTATTCTCAGAATAATAAGTATAGCCTTAATTGTATTACTATAGTATTTTTGTAGTATCTTTGTTTCTATACCTACTTTTAGTTAACTTCCTATTTCTGTAAACTTGTATACCTACTTTTTTAGTTAAGACATGACCCACCTAGATTAGCTAGCTATACCTGTGGGCATGTCCAATTTGTTAAAATACTTATTAGAAAATAAAGAATAAAAAGAGAGAAAAAGAGAGATGGCAATTTAACCAAAACAATATGTTTAAGAAAAACAACAGACTACAAATTTACCTTTAAAGTGAAACTCAAGCACCACATCACTTGCCTTTTCAGAGGTAAGATGCTTTTTTTTTTTGGTAAAATGTTCTTTCCATAAACAAGGTAAGTGTTGGTGGCCGATCTATTCCTTCTTTTGTCCCTTTTTTTGCTTTAAGAGGGATTAATTCTGGAAGCTGAAACTCTCCCATTTCTCTACGGTCGACATTTTCGTAAAGGTTGTTTTCACCGTGACTTCATCAAATTCTAAAATCAAAGCACCTTGAAGATAATCTCCAACATTTTTTTTTTACAAGTTTCCGGTGCCGTAGCATTTTTTGTTTTCAAAATAGGGCATTTTCCGAGTTTTCACGTTCTGTGACAACAAAGTAGCAGCTCAGTCTGGTTGGATAAAAAGGCTCTCCTTATAATTTTCAACAATTTAAGCGTTTCAAGTATTAGAAGATTGTGTTTATGCGTATGTATACCAGCTCACGAGTTAGAAGAAAGCGTTTTTTTTTTTGCTTTTTTTTTTTCCATTGCAAAGTGAATTCCACATGTCTTCCACACGTTGATTTCCGGCGGCCATATTTGTGTACGACATGTGTACACAAAGATGGCGCCGCCATACAAAGGTCTTATAAGTTGTATGCAACTTTTTGGCAAATAACTACAAAATGGTGTACCACACAGACTTGAGACTGAGAAGTTGTTTACGTACGTCTCTTTTATAGCATTTAATTTTCCTGGCTTTTATCCTTGGAGGGTTAAAGATCTTATTTATTTATTTATTTATTTTATTATTGTTTTTTTTTTGTGGCGTGACAGTGAAAACGACCTATTGGTTACCGTTTTCTTCATCCCAACTGATCCCAGTTAAAAAAGGCGACGTCGACCAACTGGGATGAACAAATGGTGAACAAGAAAATCTACAGGGTGCTGCGTTCCGTGAGGGCGCCTTCGAAAAGATTATGCATGCCTTGTACGCTCCTCTCACCCACAAATCCACGCGCTATTGGTGTTAGGCCCACACTAAAAGAGCTTGAAAGCGATTAAAAAAAGCTTTGACAACATGTACTAAAATTGAAAAAGTTAACAACAACAACAACAACGAGCCTTCTCTCCCCTCTCTATTTCATTTTAGTTGTTGACTCGCTCTCAGTTTCATTTATGATTTACGTTATCTTTGGTCTAAGTCGTGTTCGCATTAGGCCTCGATTATGATCGAAATATAGTAGAATTCCACTTGGAATGGGTTCTCATCAACTAGTTACGGTCCCTGATTATAATTGGATTATTAATTACAGTGCGTACTTTAACTCTAAATTCAGTCCACCATTTTTGAAGAACCCTCAATAATTAGGAGTCACACTGATTACCAATTGACAAATTGTAAACGGCTCATTGAGTTATGGTCTTCAGTGCTTCGCAAACTCCCAAGTGCGACCGAGGTCGACCAGCAATAGAGTTATTTCAGTAGAGTTATGACTTAGAGTTAGAGTTAACGACTGCCAAAATCCTGAACTCATAATTTTGGAAGGGTTAGCTTAAAGTTTAGTGATTAGGTGTAAACCATGATTTAAGAGTCAAGTCGGTTCATTTAATTTTGGCTTTCCAGAATGTTGAATTTAGGATTTTGCCAGTCCAAAATCTTGAATTCAGGATTTTGGCAGTCGTTAACTCTAACTCTAAGTCATAACTCTACTGAAATAACTCTATGAATAGCCGTCCCCCACTGCAACCATATCTCAATAGTGCACGCTGAGCCGTTAATCATTTGTTTTATAACTTAATCGTGAATACCTCAAAGAAAGCCGGAGAGGTCGTTTATGATCACAAATTGTTGTTAGCGCGTGCTTCAATTAACTTTTGTGTCGCGCGTACATTTTTACTTGCATTTTGACGCATACTTGTAGTTGACAGTAGGGCGAGTTTATTTATTTATTTTGATTTTTTTTTTGGGGGGGGGGCGGATTAAAAAAGCGTGGTTGGAGCTATTGTGTTGGTGTTTTTCTTGGTATCTTTTTCGTTATCGGGCCTCTCGTCGACTCACTTGACCGTTCCCAGTACTTTCGAGAACAAATTGGTTGGCTGTCAGATGTTGTCAGTTACGAGCACCCATGGGCAAATAGTAAATGAACAATTAGCCAAACAGAACGCGTGATTTACTTACGTCATGCTATGAAGAAATTATTCCTAATATATTTATTTGTTTTCTTCGCCGAGTTCCACTTCAGCCTCTCGCCTTTCCGATGTAGTCTAATTTTCTCAAGGAGTATCATTTTCATACTCAGTCTTTTAAACCTTTTTGTATGAAAAGTAGGACGAACTGCTATAACCCAAATTTTAGTTGCACTCGCTTTGAGAAAAGCGGCTCCAGTGAACTCCTGTGTACTAACCAATAAGTCAAGCATTCCAAGTAGGAAATTTGGCTTAGTATCTCTCGGTGACAGAAAATAGTTTGCCTTAAGGAAAAGCCA
>BLFK01000453.1:57783-65283 GCA_014634185.1 Astreopora myriophthalma | reverse complement strand
GTACTCCCCTATATAAGCTATTGGTCTGACAAACGATTATAGATTTTGAGCATTATGGTATTAAATCAGGTATGGTTTTCAAGTCTTTGTCTTTTCCATTCAAAGTGAATAACAGAGAAGGAGAAGTAATCAAAATATAACATTCGAGATGAAATTTCGGGTGAATTATTGACTTCGGCACTACACAGCTTCATTTGAACGATGTAATGGATTCCCAAACCGGCAAAGTACAACTTTGATAAGCCAGTTGTACGGATTTTAGAGGCCAAGTATAACAACGGGTGTGGAAAATAGCATGTTTTGGTCCGAAATAGCGTCAGGTTTGGGGAAACGGGCGGCGCATCGCATTAAGAATTCCGAGGCGTACTCCCCCTCCCCGCGACATTCGGAACGCCGTGTCCGTGTGTCTTCCTTTTCGACTTCCTCTTCAGCTGCTTCGGGAAAGGCGAGAGCTAAAACAGCACGTAGGCTTCAATCAACTTCCACCGCATATGTCAATGAAAACCCTATAATTTGTCTGAGAATTATGCTTCTTGTCAGGTTGTCGTCTGTATTAAGTGTTATGTCAGTCATTCACTCTTGTTTTAACCTCCCTACAAAGGCCACCTCTCCAAAACGGCAACGACCAGTAAAGAGCGTCCCAACTGCAGAAATTACCTCTCATTAACGGCCAGCTGAATCAACGACTTGTGAAGTTTTATCCTTTCTAGAGTTAAAGGTACGGAACGTCGACACTTATTCGTGGCAGATGTTTTAATTCACAATTGTTGTTCCCATAAGTTACGAACAGCTGGGTGAACTGATCGATAAGATATAGAATACAGTAATATCATTCACATGATCAACTTGGATTGTGAAGTTTTTTTGGCACAATACGACGCATCAGAATTGGACTTTATAGCCGCAGTTTTCCAGTGTGGTCTGAAGTAAACATGAATATATATACCCCCAGAAAGAATAAACATGCTGTATCCCGAAAACGAAAAAAATGTCATATGACACCCCTACCTCCCCACAACGGCCACTTCTCCACAATGGCCACTTTCTTCTGTCCCCAAAGTGGCCGTTGCGAAGAGGTTCGACTGTAGTACTGCACCGCACTTTGTAATAACCTATCAAAGAAATGATCCATCTATCATCTATCTTTCCGGGGCCCGCGCAGCAGGTTTTTGAGTGTTGGGCGGGACCAAGACACTTGAGCCCATTGGGGGTTAGAAGGCATGCTTGAAAATTATTTTTTTGGTTTTATTTTATATTATTTTTTGTTCATTTATTATTATTATTTATTTATTTATTTTTTGCACAAACGTGCTGGGATGGGGGCTTCCCTCCCTCTACGCCGTCCCTGAGACGCCATGTTAACGGCCGGAAATCAGCGAAAACGTATGTAGTTTACTTTGGCTGCCTTAAACCTTCCTTAGCTCTAATGAACTTTTAAACATTCGCATAAACACTTTTGTTAACATATTGGTCGTTGAGAGTTCAAAACCATAATGTGGATCGATGTTTTCGCGTTCGTATCCTGTTTCTCATCAGCCGTCTCAATGTCACGCTGTCTAAAAAAAAACTGAAATTTAAACTGATCTACTTTCCCAACAACGCATGTTATCGAGCCTAAAATTTGCAAGCACATATAGTTTTTAAGGTACTCCACTTACATTGTCGGCAGACGTCAGCAGATGGCATTTTGCAGGGCAAGTTGTAAATAACTCTAGCCGCTCTTCGGTGAAGCATTTCTAAAGAATTTAGCTGCTCTGCATTGGGGCAGCCTCCCCATACGACGAGGCCATATAAAACTGCAGGCAAGATCACTTTATAGTACAAATCGAGTAGAACATCTCTTCCTAAGAAAAAACTTCTGTTTCAAAGATTCAGTTTGTTCGCAAAACTTTTTCTTCCGTCTTTAAGGTGCTGTATCCAAGAAAGTCGATCATCAATAATGGCGCCCAGGAGACGGGTGTGTTTAACGAACTCATTCCGATCCCACCCAATACTCACCGAATTTAGAGAGCCGATAAACGGTCTTTTCATCAATAAACATTGCTTCGCGCTTCAGTTGCCGAGTGAGGAATTCGAGAGTTTCCTTGGCACCATGTGCTTAGATCAGACAAGGCTGTGTTAAGGGAAGTCAAGGCCGGCATTATCTACAGTATCGCCAGAGGGAACTGAACTTGGCAGGTCGTTTGTGTATATAGGACGAACAAAGTGGGGTCCAGCACTGACCCTTGTGGAATATACCACATCTAAAATTCACAGTAACAGATTGCTAGCCGTTTATCTACGTCCACCGACCCAATTTCACAAATGAAACACAACGGAAATGTTAATTCTCATCACACCTAACTTTCCTTTGCGCTTTTACCACTTCACTTATGACTCTCAGTCAGCTTCTGGGATCAGTGACATTTGCAACCGACCTTCACATTTCACGGAAACAACCGCACACCCGTAAACGCGGCCAGTTTAATGTTGCGTTGTCAAAGAGAACAGCTATCTCGGCTAAGTTATGGACTGCAAAATTGTGTGTTGGTGTTTAGAGACCCTGCTATGTTTTCGACGGATTACACCTGAGCCAGGGATTTTATCAAGATAGCGCCTCTTCCAAAGCCGTATAGATAGATAGGTACTGCCTACAAGTTGAGGCTCGGGGAAACCCTGTCATAGACTAACACTTCCTTACATGAAAAAAGTGAGAATAGGCTTAACTTATGTATCTTATTATATTCAAGTATATCCTTTTGGTTAAAAAAATAATCCTACCTTTAGTTATCGCCACTTGAACAGATAAGGAAAGCTGGAAAAGGGTCCTGCCAGAATTAACTGAAAAAAACAAATGAAAGTACACTCGAGGGACAGCAGTGACAGAACGATTATTTGGAATCCATTTTTTTTCTTTTGTTTGGTTTGTTTGTTTGTTTTGTTTTGTTTTCTCCAAGTTAAAAAGTCAACTTAACGGCCTGGAAGTCCGTATGTTAATTTTCGGCATTGGTGAATGCCAAATAACTCCTGAAGTAATTTACCTTCAAAGGCAGAATGATATCAAGGAACTTTTCGCACCGCTCGAGTGGGCGGAATTCGGAACTCCCTGCAACCTGGCTGATTCCGGGAGCAGTGGAAATTTGTTTAGCTCGAATTTGGCTCGAAAGAAATTGCGCGATGATGTATTCCTGCAAATTCAAGCCAGGTTGTTTAGTTTCTTTTCGCGCTGGGAAAACGTAAAAATGTTAGCCTTGTTCAGAAATTGGAAGGTTGATATATTATTGAATGCAAAGGAAGATCAACCGGGATGAAACCCGCCCTGACAAGGAAAAAACACACCTGTTCGAAGTGGTGTTGTTGCTTGTTGACTCTTTCCATAACAATTAACTATTAATGAACCACTTTAATTTGAACTTCGACGCCCGTTCAATTAGCTGTGTAAATAAGTATTGTTTAATGATTGAGCGGGAGTGTCTTAAATTCCTTAAAAAAGGCGACTTGGGAGTTTGTTAAACGCCTTCAGAAACATTCCACAATAAGCATAGGAGAAAAAAAACATTATCACACAGTAGGACAAAACACTCCATTTCCTCCTCAAAAGTTTTCATTGGTAAGGGTTTTGTCCGGTATAAAACATACCCCTGCAGGTGACTTCTCTATAATATGCATTCATAATAGAAATTATTGTAAAGCCGTTTTCTGACGCGTTAACAAAGTCTGTCTCTTGGATTCGTTATGATTTATAAGAAATGTCTTTTACCCTGTCAAGTGGAAATGAAAACTGCTAAAGAATATATGAAATGTCATACATTGTACTCCGGATTGGTTTTCATTTTCCCTCATATTGACAATGAAAACTGTCACCAGCTCCAAAGGTCTTTTTTTTTTTCCTGTGGATGTGCAATGGATATACAACTTCATAATTTTACCTAGTCTTTGTTTTATAATCGGGTTAAATTGAACCCTTGAACATCCATTACGTGGCTACGTATTAAGCGGCCACCCTCTAGTAAAGCTGTCAGTAATCAAAGTACCGAAATAATTGTAGAAATAATTATAGAATAAGTATTAAACCTCTATGAAGCGGCCATCTCGGTTAAGCGGTTGCGGCCGCCTTTTTGCGTTCCGAATAGATTTATTTATTATATCGTGGTCATATATCGTTACAAAGTAGTCGAATAACCACAAACACTACACACAGAACACAAAGAGGTCAACAGGTGTAGCATTTATTTCCACGCACGGCAGGTGTGTTTCATAAGGGTGATGAATAAATTTCTTCAGGGGTGCTCTTAAATCTAGTCCACTTCTTTTTAAAGGCGTTTAAGGTATCGCTATCTTTTGCAATTTGTCTTTCAATTTCCATCGAGCTCAGAATTTTTTTGGGGGGTATATATTTGTAACTTGGGTAGGGTATTTCTAACCCTCAAGTGTGTATGTAATACCTAGCCGGATAAGAAGTGCGTGGTGTAGAAGTAAGTCTCCTATATCATAGACTATGCCAAAACATAAGGCTGCGGAAAAGGTGTCGTTTTCAAGGCCATTAACATTTTGACATTTTGACATATCTATCGATGGGTTTCTTCCCAAAATGTCCAAGCATGTTTGCACTTCCAAAACAAGTGAATAAGGTTTTCTGTAGTTTCCCCACAGAATGTGCAAGAATCGTTTGGTTTCAGACCTATTTTATGAAGAAAATCGTTAGTTTCAATGCGTCTGTGAAGCAATTTAAACTGAAACTCTCTCACTTTGTTTCCTTTGTACACAGAAATGTTAAAGGATAAGTTTTTTCCAATTAATTAACGTTCAAATTTTCAAATATTGTCGCTTCAGCTAACTATTTCTTTTGGCTTTTCAACGGTATGGAAGCCTTTTATTCAATAAGATGTTGATATTTTTTTTTGGCAAATTTTTGAGTGCGCGAGAAGATTTTCGTTAACAGCTTTAGCAATATCGCCCAGCGCTGGCGAGCATACTTTTTTGTATTGCGTTATGGCGGATATTATTTTATAATACTCAAGGTAGTTAGTTTTAATATTAAATTTGCTTATAAAATTGTTGTAACTAAGAAAATTGCCTTCTTTATCTAATAAATTTCCAACTTCTTCAACACCTGCGTTAATGAACCATGTTCTGTGAAAAAAAGGCCGACTCTCGATTCTTATCAACGAATTATGCCAGATGCACGAGGAATTGAAATCCCCGTTCTTTTCGGTAAAGTCTATATTGGTCCATTGTTCGACGATTTGTCTCAAAAACGGTTCTCTTATATCAAGTAGAGGAATATCTTTTTTAGATTGGCTTGGAACCGCAATTTCCCACCGTGCTTTTTCAGATAGTAGTCAAATACACTCTTCCATTTTCCCTTATTACCTGTGTTCAAATAGCTTTGCACCCATTTAATTTTCAAAGATGCGTTGAAGCTATCAATATCGATCATCTTAAGTCCGATGAGAGTTATCCTGTTGTTTTCACCTCTATTTAGTGACCACCAAGAGTTTGCTACACTAAGGTGGGCTTTGTTTTGAATATGTTTTGAAGGAAAGTACACTCCGATATAGAAGGTGACGACTGATAAAAACATTCAAACACTCTATTATGTCGTGATCTACAATTCCGCTCCCACTAAGCTAAATGATAATGCTTTTTTTTTCTTTTTTTTCCCAGCTTGTGGTTGTTAAATGGAACCATATAACTTCATAATCGTTTAGCAAGTCTTAATTTCTTTTAGGTTAAATTTTGCTCAAACCCAGGAGGGAGGGGGCTGGTCCGGGGAAAATGGCTAATAATCTACTGGAATACGCAAATCGTATAATTATCCCAATTTCTGTCTTTATTCGATCTACAAAGGGAAATATTACATAATTTCAGCTTATTTGAACTACAATCAATAAAATACAAACTACAGCGCTTAATTTCAACAGATCTTACATCATTGATCACTTACTTCTGTGACGAGATCCAGTAGATTAAACAGTCCTCAAACTTCGGTTACCACAGGTTAGCAGATGTATAAAAACAGGCCAGTGAAGAAACAGGTTAGCATAGATCCGTTGACAAAACGTCCCAGAAAAAAAGTGAACTTTACACGTACTGCCCGGTCTTAATAATGTTACTAATCTCTAAGGTGTTAAGGTAATCAAATGTCAATCAAGGAATCAATTAACACGATCAGATTATCTATTTCTTAACAAAACAGGGGCGTCTCCAAGGTAAACATTGGTCGAGTCATCACTGCCAGTTTGACGTCACGTTTCGCTTGAATGAAATTCAAAATGGCGCGCAACGTGACATTTGAAGAGACGTTAGAAAATGTAGGATTTTCTTTGGAAAAACTGATTCATTTACTGTAATCGGTAATGGTGAAGTTTCTACTATATTTAGTTAGTTAAATTTGGTATTTTGTGTGGGCCAAAAGCATTCAATATCTCGATAATTCGACTGAAACTTGCTACCATCAAGGCATTTTGTCGAGCAAGTCTGTTAGCCGGTTGAACTTTCGAGGACAAGAACACAGCGACGCACTGTTGTTTTGACACAGGAATAGGAGGTTCGGCAAAAAATGTGCAGGGCTTTGTGTATGCTGAATTTCAGCTCTCCAGCGCTTGTGGTTCTTCATATCAATCATTTCAAATTTCAAAGTTGGAGTGGCCGTGGAGAAAGAGGCGCCGTAATTTTTCAATAATTTTTTTATGGAAAAAATTATAATTTACATTTTACAGCAAATACTGTAAGCTTAAGTGTAAGCTTAAGTCTAACCTTAACATACTCTGCTATTTCTCAAACCAGACTTTTGTCGTTTATGAGGTGAAAGTGTGCATCAAACTGAAGTACATTAGTTGTTGTCAGTATTATATCAAGAGCAGATTTAAATATATTGGGCTGAAAGGGAGCTCACCATAATCTACTTTCTTGCCCAAGATCTGCACTGTGAAATGACAAATGTTATTTGTTGCAATAGAGATTTTGGTGGGAAGGAAAAATGTTACTTCTTTCCACATAGGTATTTCAACACCATTTGCTGTGCGTGGTTTTTAAAGGACAACCTTAAGATTGTCCTGGGTTGTTTTTGAACTTGAGAATGTTACTGTCCATGGAAAGATAGCTGGAAGGATAGATTGAAAGGTTGTATATACATCAGCGTGCTGAGGCACCCCATGAGCATAACATCCCTCAGCTACATGTATGTTTACTGAAAGGCTGCATTCTTTCAGAAGCTCTTTTAAACCTTCACCAAAAATCCCTGCTGTTAATTTTGAAATGGTCAAACCATATTTGCCTTGTGGTTCATCAACTGCATAATTTGATCTGGGAATGGAATGTTCATATTCATCTTGTACTTGTACATGTTCTTTGGCAAGATCAGACCAGCTTGATGGATTTGAACATCCTTGTTTTTCTTGAAACATAGTTTTTGCTTCCTTGTATTCGGCCTCTATTTTGACAGATTTTAAAAAGAAAGGCTGACATGACATACATATGTAAGGCACCATAGAACCATCACAAGGTTCTGTAGATATA
>BLFK01000453.1:41608-54150 GCA_014634185.1 Astreopora myriophthalma | reverse complement strand
AAAAAAAAAAAAAACAGGCTCCTTGTCCATATTACACAAAATTGTCAGTATAACGGCGATAAGTTGGTCATTGAGCTGCTAAAGTTGTCAGATATCAGGAATCAGGGTATTGACCTTGATATGCATTTTTTTTTAACCTTCAGTTGACTAGGTAAGCTGTAGCCAGCAGCGCCGACTCGTTTAAAACTACTGGTAGATTTCGAGTGCATATTTTTCGCCGGCGTTTGTTCAACGGTCCTTCAGGTCATCTTCACAGTCACAAACTTACATATCGTGTGCCTCTCAACGAGAAGTTGAAGTAGATACTGAGGCCTGATCCACACTAATACGTTTTCAAAAGTATCCGTTTTCATGCTGGCGAAAACGAAGCATAATATGTTCATCCACACTAGCGTTTTAATATCGTTTTCACCTATATTTGGGAACTGATTGCGCATGTGTTAAAAAGTTGAGTTCAACAGTTTCCCACGCTTTTTACGTCACCGTTTTCAAAAGTCTCCGTTTTCACCGGCGTTTTCGAGCGTTTTAGTGTGGTTGAAAGGCCAAAATGCATCAAAAGTATCCTTTTTCAAATGAAAACGTATTAGTGTGGACGAGGCCAGAGAAGCGAAGGGCACGTAGCATTTGAAGAATCAAATTTTTAATGCTGAAGCATAGCATTGTCAGAATCCTTAAAACATTTGGGCACCGTAAAACTAAAGCCGATCTGGCACAGTAGCTGCTGGCAGTCAGCAGTGAGTACTATTCAGAATTGTGTGCATAATGTTTTGGCCTCTCACCAAACGAAATAGCTTGAAAGCGACAGTCAAATGATTATCGCTGTCGTAGCGGTTTTCGACGAATCGAGTGTCGTAAAACAACCAACAAAGTAATCACCTTCAGCAATGACAATACAATAGGCCAATCTTAATACCAGAAGGGTCAGAAATCTACAAACAAGACAAATTACTTTCAACACTCAATTGAAATCCGCTTCATCTTGTCTTAAAGTTTTCCTTTTGGTTTGTTTGTTTGTTTGTTTGTTTTTTTCCCTAGAAGCATGCGCAGCCAAACCCGGAAAAAAATAGCCACACTTTGGAAAAAAAACTATAAATATTTTGGAAAAGATCACGAATGTTTTTGCTTCAAGCTCGATTTAATTACCCCGCCGTGCCAGGACATTCGCGCGCGCCCATATGGACGTTCTCGCGAAAAACATATACAACCGGCTTAGGATATATGATATTTGGGGTTTACCTCGGTGTAAAAAAGCGACAAGTTGTCGCACTGACACGGCTGGAAATACTAGCTTCGGCGTTAAAAATTTGAAGATGGTTAAACGATACTTTTAATTCATTTTATTTATCTAACTTAAGATTTCTACACGGTGGGTAAGATTGAATAGGAATTCTCAGAGATTCGCAAGTCTTCTACTTCTACATTTAAAACGCTTCCCCATAAGGGAGGCTCTACCAATCAATGGATATCGAACAAATCGTCTATGTTAACGTCGTTACGTTTTTGTGCCGCTATATTTTGTTTGTTGTAACTTGCAGCGAGCCCAACAAATATTCGAAGAAACATAGAATTCCTCACAGTTTGAAAACATTGGCATTCATCTCCGTAATCCCGATCTCACACGGCAGCATTCGAGGTATTCAGGTTTACTTCATTACGTGCATATTGATTTTCACCGCAATTTGATAGCTTCCGGCACCTTTAAGTTTCATATGAACCATTCTTATCGATGCGAGATTTGAGGTTGAAATTCGCCGACCCACAAACCTAAAAACGTAATCGATTGACGCGAAGATAAATCATTCAGTTCTGCCAACTACTGCATGGTCAAGAGCGCTCTGTCGCAAGCTGAACCTCTAGAGGGGCGACCAAGGCACGTATGCCTAAATGAATGTGACACGATGATGAGGAAGTTGGTCCTTTTTTAGTTCCTGGGCACGTTAATATGCAGAAAACGTATTTTTTGATTTCTGTAAGAACATCCTTATAAACGTTTTAGTCTTAATACATGACAAAAAATAAGAAGAACTTTTAGGTCAAGTTTGTTTCAGCCTTGGCCACAGAAGTCCATGTATATTTAAAAAATGTTACAGATCATTAAGTCTTAATTTATATTAATGCGACTTCGACTTTATTGACATGGAATCTATTTTTTGCCCCTGTCACTTCGAAGAAAAAAAAAACATTGAAGGTTGCTTCTCTATCTAATATCAATTTTCAGTCTCCTCTTGCGTCCTTGTTCACCTCGACTCTAGTATAGCTTTACGTTAGTGCTAGAGCCTTCGAAATTCTTTTCCAGATTCCCGCCGTAAATTGAGTCGCAAGCGTTTATAACTTGACTTGGGAAAAATTCGTTATTTTGTACCACTGGATCTACTTTCAACGTGCTCTATATTCTTGACGTAGTACACCTTTTGAGCATTACAGCTGGTGCAAGCCATAGAGAGAAATTGTCGTTATGGCCTATTCCCTCTTCGCTTTCGTTTAAATCGTTGGTTAACAATAAAACTTCAAAATAACTAGTAAAGGGCTAAAAAAGGTGTTTAAAGCTGAAGAAACCGAACGTTTTCGACAGTCAGTCATCAATGGATAAACGTTTGCGTAGAAAACGTTTGTGGATTTTTTTTTCTCCATTTTTATCCACCGTAAGCGCATTTTTTATGGACAATAAAAGTTCACATTGCGTCCTCGAAACTGATTAATAACGAACCTTCATAATTAATTCATGTCATTTTTGTTTGTGTTGTTGTTTGCGTTTGTGTCAATTTGTGTTTCTGTTTGTGTCTGTGCTTGATTTTGTGTTTGTTCTTTTTGTATTCGATACGCCACAACAAAGGGAACATAGGAAAAACTTGTACAAGTCCTTACTTTATTTCGCATAGCCTCGAAGTCATGTTTATTGTTTGAAGCTGAATTTTAAAATATCTGAATTGGACTACGGCCAGTTTTCTCTTTTTCCTTCACTACTTAGTGAGCAAATCGCGACCACGGTTCAGTTGAAAGTACTAAATAAATCGGAGTAATTATGCATCGGCTTTAACGATCTCTCCGTCTGTTGGAAAAATTACTTCACTTCCCGCCTTTTTATAGATTTTACTCTAACGCTGGACGATTTTACTCCTTAGTGGGGGACCTCTAGGGTGTGAACGAGTAAACCGCCTGCGTTAGCAATTAGTGCCCCTTTTCCATTTCACTGTTTTTTCTTTCTTAGTTAGCTTGTTTGCTTGTTTGTTTTGCTTGTTCTTTTCTTTCCCTCGCCCTCTCACACTAAGCCTAGATACAAATATCACGATAGTTTTTGAGATATTTAGAAGTTTTTGAGAAATTTAGAAAATGTTGAGAAATTTAGAAAAAAATGTGATATTTAGAGCAATTATCACAAAAAAGATACTTCATAAGAGCAAAAAAAAAACGGTTTATATTAAATTTTACGCATTTGTTTTCGTGTTTCCCTGTCTGCACAAGCTATAGTTCAGATTTTCGGCACGTTTAAAATGGTCCCTCTTCCTTTTACGAGCCGGCGATACTACCAATTCAGCAGATTTATTCTGCAGTACAATAAGATGCACCATATACAAAGTACCTAGTTATTATTCCTTAAAATAAACCAGCCCTGCAATATACATCTTTTGCTATTCAAATAATAATATATATATTTTTTTCATTTCTTTAATTGATATAAAGCCAAAAATGGGTCAAATTAACATTAGAAAAAAATGATATTTCTGAGAAATTTAGAAGATTTTTTAAGAAATTTAGACTAAATTCAGAAGAAATTTAGGAATTTTATGAGAATTTCTACAAAGAAATTTAGAACATTTTTTGAGATATTTGTATCTAGGCCTACCTCACAGTACTTTTCGTTCTCGCGACGATTTTGGCGTTAACTATGGTTGGGTGTCATTAACGTGTTGGGAATTGCCCACGATAAAAGTTCAACCGTCCAACACATTCACAGTAATCACAATGATTTAAGTTTCTCGACAGATTTTCGTCGCGCGTACAAACTCTCCCTCTCGTGTTCTCTCCTCTCGCTATCTCATTCAATCTTTTGTTTCACCTTTTGTTCCTAAGCTTAAGGTTCTCGAGTTGTCATGCGCTATATATCACTCAACACTTCTCTCAACACGTCAGACTAATCAAACAAACTTAATTCCGGTTTACAAAAAGAACATGTCAATTAACACTGCTCTATTTCCGACAAACTTGGAGTTAGGTGGTAAGGCAAAAAATAACGAAAGATCAGGCTTAATATTTTTGCTATTTTACTGTCTTGGAAATAGGTGAACCATGTTCAAAGGGTCCATCCTTCGTCAGCTTTGGCAAACACATCACTGATTACGTGCTCGAGTGACACGTCCTCTCATCTGAACACGTGACAAATGATGAAGAATGTCAACTGAATTGTTGCCCCCGCAGGATCTTGGCCCAGAGGCCAAAACCTGAGGAGGCAACCTAGAAGCCCCTGCGTAACAAGAGAAAACATGTAAATTAGCAGATATTGTATGGGGGAATCAATCTCGATTTGCCCAACCGGGCGGGCAAGGTGGTATCGGTATTGCTCAGCCGGGCGTGCAAGTGACGTTGGCATTCTTTACCGCATTCGAGGTGTTCTCGGTAACTCGATGTGAGTATTGAAGACTTGACAAGTGCTATTCAGCATGGTGATTGTGACAACAGAATGTTGTCTTCTAGTTAATGTTCCTGTTATTGCACTGTCATATTTTTAAGGCATTTTCCATAGTTATTTAAATTGCTTTTCAGTTGATAGCGTTTCAAATAAGTGTTGAATTGATAGGAATTGAACATAAATGCTGTTTGTTGTCGCCAGTCCTTTGGTTGCATCTTTAAACTACCAAATCAGCATAATATGAAGACATCACAATGTTCAGTGTATAATTGGAAGGCACCTCAACTGCCATCGATATTATCTTAGGCGCGGGCAGATGTAGTGAAAACTATTACTAGTATAATGAGCAAAAAGTGTGACAGCTATAATTTTGGGCCCCAGACCTCATCCCTGCATCATGTTTGCGAGGTATTGCATTGGCGATCAGATGCAAATGGAACATAAACATCTGAGACTCATATCATTGTTCGGTAATAATATTTGCTTTTCGTGTTCGCATTTTCTTTAAGTTTTGTTATGTTACCTGGGCCCTACATTGTGATGTCGCATTTTCTGATTATTATGAATGATGCCGTTTCATGTAGGTTCCAGCGTATTCGAAATTTCCATAACATTCATTAGTAGTGGTCATCGTGGCACAATGTCGTGATATGCAATGTTTAAATAACTTTTTACTGCGAAAATAATAGTGACAATAATGATGATGATGACTGATTGTGGCACCGGGTTGTGCTCTGAGTTTGTGATTTTCATTTGGTTTCATGAAATACAGTATAGCTTATTCATGGTAATAATACAAATCAAGTAATATCTCGCAAGTAATATCTCAAAATGTGGTAAGAACATCAGTGACACACTCGGCTACGCCACGAGTGCCACTTTTTTCTTCTTACCACATTTTGACGTCATCTGTGATCTATTACCGAACAGACGCACGGCAACATGGAATCTATCACTTGGGAGGTTTGCTAAGCACTCAAGAAGCTAGACTCTTACGCTTCTTTCGTGCTTAGCAACCTCCCGGCCGGGTGCATCCATAACTCAATAGTGCACGCTATGGCGTTTACCATTTGTTAATTTTACCTTTCCTTATTATTCATCTAATGAGTATAGGAATCTAACTTTCTTTTGTTCTAATGTAATTTTTGTAATCAATAGAGGACTTAGTTCCCAGTGTTGTTGCCTGGCCTTTGTTACCGTGGGAGCAGTGCATTCTCTTCTATTCTCTGCTTTGGTAGCGAAGCGATAGAGAAACCACTGCGAGCAAGCGATCTGTCCCATCCTGATTCAGGGACGAATAAATTAAAATAAATTAGAAATTAACAAATGGTAAACGCCATAGCGTGCACTATTGAGTTATGGATGCACGCGGGAGGTTGCTAAGCACGAAAGAAGCGTAAGAGTCGCACGGGGCGATAGCCGCGTGCGACTTTAGCTTAGGCTTTGGTGGATTGTGCCCGAAAAAAAAGCATATTATGCTTTTAGCAGTGCTCATATTTTTTTAGAAATTATGCCAAAATTATGCTCTGTGTCACCGAAATTATGCTACTTACATTTTAAGGGAAAAGAAGATCACCGGTAGCTTAACTTGATCAATTTTGACTTTAATGAACATTCGTATAGTCCATCTTCCAGTCTTACAGTCTTTGGCATCGCAAATACGCATGTGCGCACCTCCAAAACCCAAATGATTAAAAAATGACATCAAAATCAACCGTTTCTGGGTTCTGAATCCGGGTCAGAAAGGGCTGGAAGTGCTGGAAGTGGATGTACTCGAGGACGACGCCATCTTTGATCTGAGGCCTGAGGAGCCGAGCCGCCGAGCCATAGGCGTGGTGGCCTGAGGAGAGTCTCAGTCTCTCAGATATGCACAGGGCAACCTGGAGTCTGCCGGACCATATTTGACCATGGGCCTTAGCACAGAACTCAATATTTTCCAAAAGCATTACAGAAATAAAATACAAACTGAATTATTCTAGAACTATGATGGCTTTTTGTTTGGTTTTCAACGCATAAAAGCTCGGATTATGCTAGCAGTGCTAAACTAAAATAAAAGCTTAAAATAATGCTCTTTTTGCTAAATTATGCTTAAAATTATGCTAGCACAATCTACCAAAGCCTACTCTAGCTTCTTGAGGGCTTAGCATACCTCCCAAGTGTATCCATAACTCAATTTTTACTTTACATGACATTACAATAATTCCAATAATATAATTGTAATAAAAACTAATAATTTACCACTCAACTTTATATAAAGAGAAAACATTTTCCGTATTTCTATCGAATTTTAGTATAAATGTACTAGCGTTCTATCACGAAATGCCGTTCTCTGATTGGCTACGCTACTCGCTATCTATTCTGTGACAGATAGCGAGTAGCGGTTTTCAACAAAATGGCGGCCACTTCGTCGCGTTTACGAAGTGTCTGCGATGAGGATATAGATAATTTACTTGTTTAGTTTTGAACGACTAGTAGATTTATACTAAAACTAGAAATAACCACAGGTTAGAAAGTGCGGGCCTGAATGCACTTGAAGAGCTTTTGTTTAAGATGTTGGGAATGGGCAGAAAGGAAAGTGTGACAGAAAATTGGCGTTACTTTCGATTCTCACCAACTGATCTGATAATTAGGCAATCATAGTTTTGAGCTCTTTTCGTCATATCGCCCCCTCAGGTCCGGAGGGTTTTGTCAAGTTAGCTAATTAAATGTTCAAGGAAGAAAATGGCGGCCGGTCGCAAAGGAATGTTTATTTGCTCAAAATTGAGGCAAAATCTTTCAGAGATGGAAGTCTGGACATTTGTGAGGATACAGGGAGTAATTTGGGACCATTTTCTGGCTTTTAAGAGTGAAACTATCCAGAAGCAAGCTTTATTTTCGTTTCCGTGCGTTGAATAATTATCGCGTTGTTATGCTGTCTGTTCTGTTTTTTCTTTCGTTCTCTTTCCTAGCCCGCCGAGGTCATTTTTTCCTCCAAATCACGTATGGAAAGTTCGGTAAACATGTTTAGCTCTCAGGCAATAATTCCGGAATTTTTTTACCAAAACGTCGGCTTGTTTTGTTCGTGTTTTTCGGTAGCTATGGGCGACCGTTTCTACTTCGTTGAATCAAGCAATGACGCGAGGCGAAAAAAAATTCTTATTAATTCTGGTTGTCTTCCATTTCGCTGAAATCTTTATCCATGATAAAACTGGATTGTGAAGGAATAGATTGTACGTTAACCGATGTGTGATAGCTATTAACTCTAAAGTGTTATAGCGCTTCGAAGCTAGGGTTTGTGAAGAGATTTTTGCAAAGCGTGGGTTCGGCCCCTTCGACGTAATTAGAGATTTTTTGACCCTAAAGGCAAAAATATCCGTAAAAGGTCATTTCATTGACGATTCAAACGAAGATAAATTTATATATGTTCCGAGCTCAAGTTCTAGTGAAAAAAAAAAACAGTTTCATTCGACGAGGGCTGAGTTTTTAATTTGTTTCCCGCGAAAGCTTGATATCCCATGTGACAAACTGTCGTGATAACGGCAGCAAAAATGTACTTTGATCTTCAATGTGACAGAAGCTGTTGTGATTGACACATTTTTCGCATTCTGATCGTTCTTTGTTGCAGAACAAATTTTCAATTTCCGGTTTCAGCGTCCCTGTTATAAACATGGTGCGCACGCGTAACAAGCAATCCGCTGGTCACTGTCAAGATTAGGGTTGCGGGCCTCTCTTGGGCCCGCAACAATTAGATTATTCGCTCTCGATTTCTATGCGTGACGAAGTGGCCGCCATTTTGTTGAAAACCGCTACTCGCTATCTATCACAGAAAAGATAGCGAGTAGCGTAGCCAATCAGAGAACGGCATTCGTGATAGAACGCTAGTACATTTATACTAAAACTCGATAGAAACACGAAGAAAAGGTTTTCTAATTTTTTTAGAAAATAGCCCAAGGAAAATAACGAAAAACGCAACAAAACTTGATAGTTTCATTTATCAGCGAAACGTAGATTCTCTACACCACGCAATTTACACGTCAGCACACACATCAGCACACACAAAAATGCCGTGACTCTTGCCCGTGACTACGACAACTTCTTTGTGTTTCTATCGAGTTTTAGTATAAATCTACTAGCGTTCTATCACGAATGCCGTTCTCTGATTGGCTACGCTACTCGCTATCTATTCTGTGACAGATAGCGAATAGTGATTTTCAACAAAATGGCGGCCACTTCGTCAAGTTTTCGAAGTGTCTGCGATAAGGATATAGATAATTTACTTGTTTAGTTTTGAACGACTAGTAGATTTATACTAAAACAATTAGATTATTCGCTCTCGATTTCTATGCGTGATAGTTGACTCGGGCTGCGCCCTCCTCAACTATCACGCGATATAAATCTCGAGCTCATAATCTAATTGTTCAATAGAAACACGATTGTTAACCAATCAGCGCGCGTATTTTCCTTAAGCTATTAACCTACAAATATGGTAAGTGTACGCGTCAGCTTAAAATTAAATGGGAGCTAAAAAATTTTCCCTGAGGAAACAATGGCGGCCGGCGAAAATCTCTTCGCGCCGGAGTTAAATGAAAAAGAAGTCCTTGAACTGTTACAAAACGCAACACCAGGGAGCACAAAGAGAGCCACAAAGTATGGCATGAAAATATTTCAAGGTAGCAACTTCTAAACTTTATTTTTACAAATTAAGCACCTGTGTTTATAGTTTAATAATGCGAAGCAAAACAATGCAAGTTGAAATTCGGGAATTTGTTGTTGAAATTTGTTGTTGAAAGTTGAAATTCGGAAAGATATGTCTAATCTTGGGGGCGTTCTTAATAAAACAATTATTCCACTCGCGCTTGTTGGATATGAGATGATTATAGCCAACTCGGCGCTACGCGCCTCGTTGGCTGTCTATCATCTCATATCCAAAGCGTGCTCGTGGAATAATTGTTAAATATATATATATATGTATATTATATATATATATTTTTTAAGGATCCAAGTTTTTAAGGATCCGTTAAGCGGGCATTCTACTCAAAATCTAAGGTGGTTACAATCTAAAATTTAAATAACATCTGGAAAAGAGTGGCCATATAAACAGAAGCGCTCTAATTTTCTTTCAAGGTTTTGTTTTGTTTGATCGCCGCACGTAAATTTCTGTGGTTAATTATTAACCAACTATGAACAACACGACATAATTTAGGGTCCCATAATTTTGTAATTCAAACAATAATAATAATAACAACGATCATAATAATGGAATTAAACTTGCAATTGGGAGAACTAATAATGAAAGGAAAGGCTACAAAATAATGAATGAAATTTCCTTATCGCCCAGATTAAAAGGGTAATCTCAGTGTGGACAGGGGAGTTAAAGGGAACCTCCAACAAAAGGGGATTTATTCACCCCATCCGGGGAATAAATTATTTTATGCGGCTTGTTAGTGCCAGTCTCCCGGCAAAGGGTTGGGGGTCATCCGGGTATTAGAGCATCCAATATTTAAGCAGATGAGGCCAGGTTACTGTCCTCTTTTCTCGAGCTTCCCGCGCAGTTCACAATTTTTCAGGATTTGTCCGTTTCACTTCTGGAAAAGAGATTCTCAGCATTCAGTGAGTGGACGCTAAACAAGTTAAGTGTAAACATTGTTTTAGCAGAGACGAATTTTTGTCGTGCAGTAAAGCGTTCGAGGTGCCTCGATGGCTTGCATCCCGCCGCCATGTGCTTTGTTGTTTGGCCATTCCTTCGTACGAAGAATTATGGAATTCATAGAACGTAACCAAGACAGAGGTTTTTATTCACGCACATTTGGTGTAGATAACACGTGTACGGTTAAAACGATCGGACTTGGGGGGAGAACAGTCGATAAAGTGAAAAAGTTGGATTTGCCAGCCATTCGGGGTACCGCCCCCAATGTTGTAATCCTTGACATCGGCTCGAACGATTTATGCGACGAGGAAGCTGACCTGGACTCGGTTGCAGGGTCGATCCTCGCGTTAGTTAGGGTTCTTTTAAAGGATTTACAGCTACACTGTTTAGTCTTATGCCAAGTCCTGCCAAGGAAAAACCAGCCATTTTCGGAATACAACGAAAGGGTTTGGCGCTTGAATGGCTTACTAAAGGAAGCGATTAAAGGCATTCACGGGGCAAAGATCTGGTTACACCGTGGTCTATGTAATCCTTCGCGTAACATTTTTACCCGGGATGGGATTCACTTGAACGATGTGGGCCATCACGCGCTGTACCGAAGCTACCGTGGAGCCATTTTATTCGCCATGAACTGGAAGAGAGATGGGCTTGACCTGCAGTGTTAACTCACAGCGTGGCTCAGTTACTGTTGGGCTCGTATTTCAGTTCTGTTATTTTGGAATGTCAGTCACTCTTACTCTAAGTGTCTGTTTAGCTGGGGCAAACCAAACAAGGTTTACTGTTTAGATTATAATGATAGCCTTACCTTTTGGTTGTAAGTGAAAGATGCTTAGTGTTTTTAAGATTATTTTGGCTTTGACGGTGTGGTATTATCCTATCTGCAGGGCAAGGGTTCATTTTTCTTGTCCCAGAATATTATTGTTTATTTAAGGGTACTGTGTTACCCCCCCCCCTTTTTTATCTCCCATGGTACTGTGTACCATCAGACTGTCTCAGAATGTTATTGTTTTGGGGTACTGTGTTCATCCCCTTTATCTCCCGTGGTACTGTGTACCGTGAGACTGTGTCTCAGAATGTTATTGTTTTAGGGTACTGTGTTACGCCCCTTTACCTCTTATATAGGTACAAGTGTGTGGTGCCTGGCATGATAACGTTTCGGCAGGGGCTTCTCGCCCCGAGCCAATCATACAAGTGCAGCACCGCTGGGATGGAAACTCAATAGTAGACAGACAGTAGATACCTCTTAGACCAGAGTTCGCTAGCTTTTGGGTATATACCCAAGGCCAAGACAGGCTTTGACATGGTAGTTTATCAGAACACGATGATGCTACATTAAACATTGTCAACATCTGTTCATAGTATGCCACCAAAAAGGAAAGCCAGTTATGCAACCAGAGTGGCCCAAAGGAGACGGGTGGAGGAAAATATTCCTTACCCGAGCCAGTTATCTGTCCACCCAGCTGCAGAAGAGACTCCACAGAGTTCGACAGGGGTGAATCCCCCACCAGCACAAGGGAAGCGAAGCGTAACCATAGCGGCTGCTGTGCAGAGAAGCTTGCAAGATGCTGGTATCACTGTGACCGGCCCACCAATGCCTAGCCAGCCAGCAGTGCAGTTTATTCCAGATACACCCCAGGTCAATAATGCGGGCAGCCATTCACAAGAGGGATCTCTAATGACCCAAACTCCAGTGGAAGCAGCAGTACATCAGGTGACCTCCAACTTGGTGGAAGGAAGTAAGCAGCCTCCAATTAGTAAGAACTCATTTGCCTCTGTTGCTGTTCCTTTGTCACATAGAGTGTCTGACAAGGTCAAAAAACAGATCTGGGGTCATGAGTACGTAGATTTTGCTGTTATATTTAATAACAGCTCTAGTAATGATGATCAGTACACATTTAAGGTACAAAATGGTAAGGGAGGGCAACCTACCCTTTCCTTAGAACAAAGTGTTAAAAAACAGCCAGTTCACACCATTGATCAATGGACGGCTGCTTTCCAGGCATTTGTGGCGGTGTATTGTGAGCGTTTCTCTTCAGAAACAGCCCAATTGATGAAATATGGTGCCATAGTTAGAGACCTCGCTCAGCGGGGGGCCAACTGGAAATTTTATGATGAAAATTTTCTTATGTTACGTCAAAGAGAGATCATTCCGTGGGACCAAATACATAGTGAGCTGTGGCTGAGGGCCAGTGTCCCTAAACCTAAACAGCCTCTCCCTTCAAAAGCAACAACAAAACAAAGCGGGCAGTTGTTTCCCAAGGGGTTTTGCTGGACTTTCCTCAGGGGGGG